>CM055747.1:7137435-7347435 GCA_029465975.1 Dallia pectoralis | reverse complement strand
AAGGATGGGTCAAGGCTCGCCAATTTGCCAACACTTGCGTCAGCAAATAATCCAACAGGTCAAGAACAACATTTCCCAAAGGCAGACCTTCTACAGTGCACAATATAATTAAAAGATACAAGGAATCCGGTCAAATCTCGGTGCATCAAGGGCCAGGCCGAGAACCACTTTGGAATGTGCGTGATCTCCGATCCCGTCATGAGTCTGTAACGGATATCCTGACATGGGCTCAGGAATACCTTTGTCAGTGGGCTCAGGGGTACACCTTTGTCAGTCAACACCATTTGCCCGCTGCATCCACAGATGCAAGTTAAGGCTTTACTATGTACAGCAGAAGACATTTATCAACACTGTCCGGAAGCGCTGCTTCACTGGGCTCTGACTCATCTGAGATGGAGAGTAGATGGATCAGTCGAATCATGTTTTGTGTCAACATTTACTTGATTCGTTTTTGGACAGCTATAGTGTAGTCTGGGCCAAAGTGGAAAAAGACCAGCCAAGCTATTATTGGCGTCAGGTTCGAAAGCCAACGCCTGTCATGGTTTGGGGGTGTGCCAGTGCCAATAACAAGGGTTACTTGCACATCTGCGGGTCACTTCTAATGCAGAAGGATATGTACACCTTTTGGAGCAACATGGCTGTCGTCTTTTTCAGGGACGTCCCTGCATTTTCTAGCAGGACAACGCCAAACCACATTCTGCCCGCATTACAACCGCATGGTTGAGTACGCAGCGAGGGTGGGTGCAAGCATGGCCTGCCTGCTGTCCTGACCTGTCTCTGATTTAGAATGTGTGGAGCATTATGAAGCACAAAATAAGGCATCAATGGTCCTGTACAGTTGCATAATAGATAAATGGGGGAAAATAATTTTTGCTAACAGTGCCTGTGCTTTTTAAGGAAGTTAAAGAAGACCTGTCCATCTACCAGCATCCTGTTAACTTTTACCGCTGCATGGTCAATAGCATTCTGAGCAGTCCAGCTCCCCGCCGTCAAAGACCTCCGCCACAAACGCTGTCTGCAGAGAGCGCGTGGCATTATCAGGGACCCCTCACACTCGCGCCATAATCTATCTGATCCCATGCCTTCAGGCAAGCGGTACAGGTCTCTATACATACCCGCACCAGAAGGTACAGGTCTCTATACATACCCGCACCAGAAGGTACAGGTCTCTATACATACCCGCACCAGAAGGTACAGGTCTCTATACATACCCGCACCAGAAGGTACAGGTCTCTATACATACCCGCACCAGAAGGTACAGGTCTCTATACATACCCGCACCAGAAGGTACAGGTCTCTATACATACCCGCACCAGAAGGTACAGGTCTCTATACATACCCGCACCAGAAGGTACAGGTCTCTATACATACCCGCACCAGAAGGCTTAGGAACAGTTTCTTCCCAGCTGCAGTTACCCCGCCGAACTCTGAAACCCGACATTTGCCATTGCTACCACTGCTACCCTTTTTTATTTGCCATTTTCACAATGCATACTGTTTGTACTCCCCATTTGCCACTTGCAGAAATGCATACTGTTTGTACTGTCCACTGCATATTTTAGCACTTTTGTAACATTGTTAAACTGCACACTTGCACATCCATACATTGTCCCTTCATTTTGCATACTCATACATTGGGGCATTCTGCACAAGGATATGCACTTTTTTGCACTTCTAATTGGCTGCAACCTGCAAGTTGTACTGTACTGGTACTGTCCAATGACAATATACTTGAATCCAATCTAAACTTAACCAACTGGTGTCTTCAGTCCCAAAATGTTTAATAAGTGTTATTAAAAGAAAACGTCCAACTTTTTTGGAGTGTGTTGCAGTCATCAAATTTATAATGAGTGTAGATTTTTTTTAAATAAATTAAATTCACAAAATGTACAGCATAAAATAATGTGTTAGTAATACGCGGTGCATTTAATTGTCAATTGACTTTTTTTGCATTTTCTACATTTTCTGTCCAAACTTTTTTAAAATTGGGGTTGTATGTAAAAGTGTGACTCAAACTTAAATCTTTACTATGATCTACATCAAATGTTGGTGGTTTAAAAGTCCCATCCCTTTTTTGACATCAGCCTGAGAAGTCCAGGGGTTATTATTATTACATCACGTTGTCCAGAAGTACTCTACGCCACCTATCAGGAAATATTTGTGATGCAACATGACAGGAAATCATAGCTCTAATCATTCATCATTATTTATATTTCACCGTGTATGCAAACTTAGTCAGAGGGTTTTAAATGGTCTCGTCTTCCTACGTTTCCATTCGGGAAGGTTTGTTTTCAATACAGTGCTTAGAACGATTAGGTGTAACTGATGGAACAATATGGAGATGAACTGATAGACAATTTAAGGTCTGAAAGTATTCCAATAACCAGAATTTTTGTTATGAACACTTTGCACATCTTTGTTTACCAATCTGTGTCTGGGTTCATTGTTCACAAGTATTTATATGCTTGAGCCTACAAGTCTAATGTGTGTGTGTGTGTGTGTGTGTGTGTGTGTGTGTGTGTGTGTGTGTGTGTGTGTGTGTGTGTGTGTGTGTGTGTGTGTGTGTGTGTGTGTGTGTGTGTGTGTGTGTGTGTGTGTGTGTGTGTGTGTGTGTGTGTGTGTGTGTGTGTGTGTGTGTGTGTGTGTGTGTGTGTGTGTGTGTGTGTGTGTGTGTGTGTGTGTGTGTGTGTGTGTGTGTGTGTGTGTGTGTGTGTGTGCCAGGCTTTTGGGAGCGTGTTTTCAGTCAGTCCTTGTGTAACCACTTGAGGCAGTGAAAAACGGGCAGAGGCATTAGAAACATAAAAGGGAAAAGGGCAGTAATGAATTTACAGGAAAATGAACATTAATGGCACTAGCATTACTCATGTTCCATATAACAAATTATTGGAAATCTGACAAGCACACCAAATTATCTCCTCATGTCTGCCGGGAGCGCAATGAAGTCCTCTCAGCCCGCCATGGCAAGACAATTTCAGCTCATTTTACTATTTATAACAATAGAACCACCCATTAAGACAAATTAATGTCATTATCAAGTCTCTATGAAAATGACAACTACCGGCGTTTCGAGCAGCTTTAGAGGCTATTGACGATAATGAAATCCGCTGCACAGGTACTGAAAAGAAACACTCCAAGTAATTATTTTCTAGTAGCTTGTTTGTCTGCCGTCTGTTCGTTTGCTTTCAGCTCAATTATGTGACTCTGTGAGCGCGTGGAGGCGCGTAGTGCTCTGCGGCCCACAGAGCGAGGGGCCTAATTGGGCAATTACGTCCCGTTTCAGGGCTTTTAGCTCCAGCAGAGTGGAGGGAGACCAGGCCGCTCACAGCCAGGAGCACCCACACACACACACACACACACACACACACACACACACAAAACCACACATTTATACTTTGCTCACACAGACACAAACCATATACAGTGTCGGCTCAAACAAGCCCATGGGTGCAGAAAACCCAACTTACAGCCCAACAGACATGTCCAAATCCACTATAGTCACATAACAATGATGGGTCTGCTGACTGTTCTGGATGCATTGACTGTATAGGTGGATCACATATGTAAATGCTAATTAAACATACTGGTCATCCTTGTAGAAAGTACATGCCAAATGAATAATTACACACTGAATGTATGCAAAAATGTTGAGCATGTGTGTTACATGCGTGAAAGATTGTAGGTTAAACATATTCAGCTGCTGTATATAGACATTTCTATGTGAGCGCGGCTTTATTGTATCTGTGTCTCGGGCACATTAACAGGTATTGTGTGTGTATATGCATATGTGTGTGTGTGTGTGTGTATGCATGTGTGTGTGTGTGCGTGTGCGTGTGCGTGTGTGTGTGTGTGTGGGGGGGGGCATTGACGTGTCAGCCTATGTCAACATATGAGTGTGTGAGATTACAAATGAGTGAAAACACAGGTGGTAGCAAACATTATGCTCACACCTCCTTCCCCCTTTCCTATCCTCTAATTTTCACATTATCCCATAGCGTTCTCCCCGCCTCACTCTAACACGCTGTCTCTCCCTCTCTGGATCATGTACCTTGTGTTAATCAAACCCTCTTTCAGATCATTCCCTTGCTCAAGTGGCTTCAGTGCGGCACCCATTAGGCAGAAAGCTGTTATCTGCATTTCCGAATGTAGCTCAACATTTATTAAAGTGAAATTCATGCAGTAATTGCCCGCCTCGGCATGCTCCTGTCTGACTCCCACCTCTAGGGCCACCTGCCCAAACACACCTCAAACTATTTCCCGGCATGCCATTGGGTAATTAGACCTTTCAGACCTGGTCCACTGACAGCCTGGTAATTGCGTTAACCAAAAAAAATTAACGGCGCATCATGAGGATCATTATGCAAAAATACCCGCTAATGAAGCATTAGCCTTGATTTTATTTGGATTAAAAACAGCTAGAGACACACAGAAGTGAAAGTGCGCAGAGAGTGTCAGGAGAATAAAGTTTTCTAGAGAGTAAAAAAACGAGGAGATATAAAATGTTCAGGAGTTTTGCTGAGACAAATGTCATCCCCTTAAAATAGTGGTATTTCTATAGAACGCTATGTTTTTAGTTATTTAACTATAAATGCAAATTCTGAAATACTTAAAAACACTGTCGTTAATTATTTTTGTAAAAAAAGTTATCAAATGTAAAATTTATTCATATTTGAACCATTATTGTGCTAATGTTCTTCCTATTTCCCGAGAAGATACATGATGATTTCTAAACATTTGCATAACTAGTTTTCATGCATTATAGGCTATTTGCTCAAGTGACTTCGAATTCGTTATAGGTTGTAAACGTATTTCACAATGAACAATCCTCTGGGCTGAATGTGTTGAGTTAAATGATCACCCACATTAGATCGAGTTGCATATCCGGATATTTTATAACAGCGTTAATCTACTTTTGCTGTACATTAATAGGGCAGCTTAGTTGATTAAAACAAGTGTCGTGAAAATAGTTCTAATAATTTAATAGTTGAAGTATATTAATTTATTAAATAACTTTACTGCCTGTAATAATAGTTAACCAACAGTAGAAAAGAATGCAAAAAGGAATTGAAGGAAAATGTAGAATACATACGATTATTAATGAATTCATTATAATTATTATAATTTAAGTTACATGTGGTGGTCCATGTCGGGGTTATTGATTAGTAAAATATTGTATTTATCATCATAATTCTACCTGACTGATAACCAGTAGATAAACTGATTTAATCTTGTGAGACTAAATGCCAGTACATGCTACACAAAAGTTTTCTAACCAATCTAGACAAATCAGTGATTGTGTTATGTGCTTACTGATACGAGATCTATACATACAGTAAAACAGAGTGACGCACACTGCGAAGAGAGTGAGTATATGCAAACCCTTTCATACAGAAAATAAGGAACATGATCTGCATGTTGAAAACACAAGGCAATGTTTATATTGACCCCTTTTCAAACATGCCCTATTCCTCTTTCGTGAGTATACACACCTTTTATACATTTCAATGGATAACTGGTAAATTGAGAGTGAGGTGTTATAAACCACGAGAGACTGTTTGCTAATTAAATGGCAAAGGTTTTAAAAACGGACATTAGTTTATCTGCAAAAAATGTTTTCAACATAGTTACAGGTTTTTAAAAAAAACACAGGAATAATTTCTAGGCTATAAGTGGCTTTTTGATCTTTAGTACAAAAAAGAAACAGAAAAAAATGCAGGGATCAAGAGAGGCAATGGAATATTATTCTAAATGTTAAAGGAAAATACAGAATGTGATATAGGCCTAATCTACTTTTTTACATAATCGTTTGTTTAAGAATAATTGTAGTTATAAAAATAGGTAACTTCTGTTATACTGACCAATACATTTTTATATTCACTTAAAACGTGCTTTTACTTGATACATGTTCGTTCAAACTTACAGAATCTAAAATTATTATTGACACATTGCACGTTTATTATTATTATTGCAATTATTATTTAGTTGCGAAACTAACAGACGTCGTTTAGTGGGGTTTTAAAAGGGCCACAGACTTATTCGATATATAGTTCACATTTACGTATGCAGAAATTGAATACGTCTAATTAACATAACATGTAATCTATAGGCCTATGTCTCAGTATTGTGTGGTCATATATCACTTAATTGAAACATTCATTGCACATGGGGAGAGGAGGGGCCTGATATGCCACGTTTTAATTGATCAGCAGCTCATTCAGATGTCAGCCGCATATATCCTGCTTCTGTGTATGTCTATAAACATGGTTAAAGGTTTATTCTCAAAGAAATCAGCCTCACACATTGAAGTCCGACTGGGATGATCAGACCAAAAGAAAGATGAAGACCAAAAGAAAGATGTACCCCAAAAGAAACATTGTGCTGAATTGTTACAGTCTCTTTTGATAGGGTACAGAAAAGTTCTCGTGTGCTAACTTACCTTTTTGTTCGGGTGTCGTCGCAACGCGGGGTGCCAACGCGAGGAAGCAGAATCTGTGCGCTAATTAGGGAATGAGGAAGCTCGCGTTCTCCACCATGAATGCTCTTTCGGGGAGCGCATCTTTCTTTCCAGCCAGTCGACCGTGTACAATCATCCACCTGCTACTCGCAAACGATGCACTTTTTTGTCCACATTTCCCTTTAAAGAATGTAATTTAAATAAACTTATCTTTAAAATTGGCAGTTAGTACCCCCTCGTCTTACTACATTTTGACCATTGCTGATTCTGAATGGTAATCATTATGTCGGGCACCATAGCACTGCAAACAACCAATGCAAGTTGCATCAGATAAAGCATTTAAGCTAATATTGTTTTGTTTTCTATATGTTCCACTTGACTGAGTGGTTTATAAATTACATTGTGTTGTTTAAAAAAATATAGATTACCTAATGCAAATGAAACAGATAATACAAGTAGGCAAACGCTTCATTGTAACATGTGTTTAGGTTGTCATCAAGACAAGAACTCAGACCTTCCCCCAAACACACACACACACACACAAAACATTGTGTGACACAGACATTTAACTCTATCATTTCATTCGATGTCAAAGGTCTCTTTTTAACTTAACGTCTTTTTGTGTTTTCTGTAACAAATGAAGCACCAAAGCTTTCTAGAACTCTGCCTCTATTCACAATACTCAAGCGAGCACCCACTTTCTTATGCTTAACCTAGTCCATAACATTGCAACCGCCTCCAATGCAACCCCTGACCTATGCTTTTTTTTGCATTTCCTGTAAGGCCGCCTGAGTGATGGGAGAGCACCTGTGGCTGCATGGGCAGGTGACAGTGCGTCTTTGAGAGACTGGTCTCCAAGACATTGCTCCGTTCCCTGACACTGAGGTTAAAGCCATTGAAGAACGCGAAGATTAGACTCTCTTTGTAGTAAGGAGCGTTAAACAAATTTATCTATTGCTGCTCATCTGACTGTAAAATCTCTCGATTTACTGTTTCTATAGACCAAGGCCTGGACAGAGAATAACCCCACACCGCAAAAGCCTACTGAACACATCGTAAACGTTGTAGACATAAATAACCACTGCTGAGTTTTTAAATATGTGTTGCAATGAAAATACAGACAGATTTTGAGGTAAAATATTATAATATGACATGTAAAATTATAATTGAGAATTTTTGCAAATATCTAATCTAAAAACCAACAAAAAATCTACAAACCTGCCTCCTTTCAAAGTGATTTCTTCTGAGAGCTATAGAAAAGCACTTTTGTCTATCAACCAGCTTTTTCCTTAAACACTCACTAAGCTCTAACAAAGTACACTAAACACATAAAGAGGTTCCTTAAATACAGCCCCCACATGCCTTTGATCACATTGCAAGTTATTTGATGAACTAAAACAAGAATGCATGGACAAAATTCGGGATTTCCCAGGTTTTTATAGATACGAAGAAATAGATGCAATAATAAATATACAAGCTAAAACGCAGCGTTTACTGAAGTAAGTGCAAAACAAAGACAGGCAGAGTAGGTTATTGACAGGTCAAACTGTGTCAGCCCGAGTTAGGTTCAGATGAGCGCGCTGAGGCTGACCTGTGAGCGCACTAAGCAGGCACCAGTCTGTTTAAAGACCCGCTTTTATTTCAGCTCCTTTATGTCATTATATCAACGATTGTTTGCCAAATGAATGGAATTTATTTTAAATGTATGCCATTTCTATGAGATTTGTCCTGGAATTCGTTTGAAAGACCAATTGCCTTCCAATGACTACGCCTATTCAACATCGACCTTAGATGTGGATCACACGGTTTGCTTAGAATATAATTTGATAACAATTAGACTAGTCCCATGATCAGGGTATTACGGTAGACAAGCTGGCTTCGTTGTTGCCTAGGGGATACGTATCATTACTTATAGCCAAACATATCAATCCAATACTTCGAGTGTCTGAAGTCTGAAACTACAAATTCGAAGAGATCATTATTCTGCGACTGTGCGTGTCATCATGCTGCGACAATAACTCCTAAGGAGACAGGACCCCGTTCATGTAGCATGAGATATGCCTTTGAGTATTCTCTTGTAGTATGTCGAAAAACAACCGCCTTTGCTATTAGGCTACGCGAAAAACGTATGGTTTGAATTCAGGTAAAATGTGCACCCGTTTACATTCTTCTAGAGCCATTAGATAATCGTTCCTGTGCCTCGACCGGGACGTTTAATCGTCCTTGTTTTGTATATCTTCGTAGCCCTGCAAAGGCTCCAACTTGTCAGATATTGTTAGTATATTGTTAGTATATTAGGTTATAGTTAACCTGGCTATAAATGTTTGTCCGCTGTTTATCTTCCGTTTCTTGGCTTGTGAACTTAGTTGCTTGGGTTACTTGCTATATGTTATACAGTAGTTTGTGACAATAAATCCAATTTCATGTTTGTCTATCCGGGTCAGCTCGAAATGTCGACTGCCTGCCTGAGGTGGGCATTGAGCCATGCAGCTACAGGCGTCTGTGGCAGAACTCTAAGCATCTGGAGGAGAGCTTCTGGGTCTGTCCTTCTTTCATATAAAGGGAGACATGTGAGTGCACCGTTGTCCTGGGGATGGTCTTCCCTGTCCACAACTGTGGATGAAACTGGAGAGGGGCAGGTGCCAAAGAATAAGAAGCAGGATTTTAAAGCTGCCCGTGGCACCATTGGCAGCATTGGCCGGAAGATCCACCAGCGCCACCTGCAGGTGATAAGTGAAACTGGCGAGAACATGGGCACCATGCATAGATCCGACATCCTAAGGCTGATGGACGAGAAGGATCTTAAACTTGTCCCGCTCAACGAAAATAAAGACCCTCCTGTCTACCAGCTTATGACCGGCAAACAGATCCACGAGGAGCAGCTCAAACTGCGCGAGAAAAATAAGTCCAAAACAGGTGGGAAATTTCGCAACAACACAACTACTGCCTTACAGCCGACACATTTGAAGCTGTGTTGCATATCAAGGTTTGATCTGAATTCTTAAAAAAGGTCCTCTTCCACCATTCATTTTTTAACCCAAACCATTGACCCCTCTCCAGGTCCTGTACAGGTGAAGGAGCTCACCATGTCTTCTGACATCGGTAACCATGATCTTCTGACCAAGCTGAAGCAGGTCCAGAGCTGGCTGGAGAAGAAGCACCATGTCAGAATAACTCTAAGGACAGGACGTGTAGAACATACACAGCCGCTGGTGGGTAATATTAATCTTGTATTGCTTTACTTCTACCTCGATGGTGCACATGGCCGTAAACATCATTCCTTCTGAGGTTCTATTCAACATTTTGCAGTTTCAAAGATGCTGTGGTGATAGATGATTCATAATGACAAAATCTAATTACTATATTTACTAAACTAGTGCCTAAAACTAGACATAAGAGGAAGCGCAAACCTGTTACCCTGAAGATGTAAACATGTTACCCCGAACATGTCTCTTCTACCTCGTCATTCTTCCACATGTCAAAGCAACAACATAAACCAGATAATTAAATTTTTATTGCAAAAAAGAAACATTAAATTGAGCATTTAAACATGTTACTATGGCAGAGCAAAACGCTTTATAGACAAACAAACCAGGCTCAGATGGGCATAAATAACACTTTCCTCTTCTTGTGAACAGAAATAAGGGCCTTCCAAGTTACGTGACATTAAAGTGCTGAACGTTAACGTTGTGTCTTATTGACAACAGGACACAAGCCTGGAGAAGATGGTTCAACAGGTAACGGTACCAGTGGGATTCGTTTCCAAACCCAAAGTCATTCAGGACGGTAGAGCTGCCCTGTGCATCCTACGTCCGCCCTCACAAAAGGAACTCAAAGAAATGAACAAAAACGCGACTGTGTCGGCCACCGATGCCAGCCTGCAGCCAGCAGACCCCAACGATGCACTTACTGCATCCACAGATCCTAAAGCAAACTCACAGCACTGAACTTCACTCAATAAAGACATGTAAATCAACTCCACGGTTGTGTTCGTAAATTTGCAGTAAAACTCCAGAACATTTAAGGCACAGTGAAAACGAGCAGACTTTTTTATTTTTACGAGTGGTCTTCTGGTGTAAATTTACTCCAGATCATTTGCGATAGGGCAAAAATGTCATTTTACTAATGTAGCAGATGCCCTTATCCAGAACAACTACGATAAGCAATTAGAACTTAGTGCCTTGCTTAAGGGCACAACACATTTTTCAACTTTTCACATAGTTATTTCAGTAAGTGGGCAGAAGATCTATAGCTTATCTGCTATTAAAGTCAGATGATTTTTCGTTTTATTTGGAAAGACTGTGTCCTGCAGAAGGGCTACCAGTTCTATAGGCTCTGAGCAAACATTGTTTGCTGGCTCTGATTGTCCGATTATGATTTCTGACAGCAAAGGTTCATGCGGCTTTGGCCGATCGCTCTTGATCTTATAACCACTCAGTCTGGAAGCGAGGGATCGCTTGGCTCTGGGTTTTTTCTGTGGATATGAAAAAAGGACAGTCAGCTAATACAGAGCTTAAGCACATATGTGTTTTATAAAAATGCACAGAAATATGCAATAAACATATGCCTCAAACAGCACATAATTTGAAGATTGTATACTGTTTTAAATTCAATCAAAGATACTTCAGTATAGCCAAAACTGTATGAGCACAGGTGAAGCAAATTACATTGATTATCCCCTAACGAGAGCACATGTCAAGGTCGGGGTAGATTAGATGGTAAGCGGAACAAACACTTCTCATTGTCAACGTGTCGGATGCAAGATTAAAGATCTGAGCGACTTTCACTAGGACAAATTGTTCTGGCCAGACGACCCATGTCCACTGTCGAAAGCACCTACAATGGCCATGCGAGCGTCGGAACTGGCCCTTGGTGCAGAGGAATGTTTATCTTCAACATTACATGGACGGCAGTGATGTCACCAGAAAATAGTTAAAGTAAATTTCACATGTGGCACCGACATAAACATTGTTGCAGACCAGGTACATCCATCCATAGCTATGGTGTTCCCTGGTGTCAGTGGCCTCTTTTCAGCCGGATAATGCACCCTGCCACACTGCACACATTGTTCAGTAATGGTTTGAGGGACATGGCGAAAAGTTCAAGGTGTCACCCTGGCCTCCAAATACCCCAGATCTTAATCCGATTGAGCATCTGTGTGATGTGCTGGACCAACAAGTCCGATTCACAGCAGCTCCACCCCGCACCTGACAGTACTTGAAGGATCTGCTGCTAATGTCTTGGTGCCAGATACCACAGGACACCTTTAAGGGTGTTGTAGAGGCAGCAGGTCGGTGCTGTTTAGGCAGTACGCGGCAGACCAACAGCATATTAGGCATAATATGGTAATAATGGTTTGGCACATCACATGCATATTAATATTCTTACCTGTTTCTTCCGTTCTGGATCGTGGACAACACTGTGGCGTTGTAAGCTTTGCTGTGAACGACAGAAAGTTTTCAATTAGAAGGCATATTTTGTTGCCAAAAAATGTAAATAATTCCAAATATTCTCCAAATTAACATAAACATGTTACCGCACACTGTACTGAATCTAATATGAGGACACTTTATTTGTTTGCACAGCTTTCAGCCAAGAAAAGTGCCAGCAAATGCTTATTACAGCACTCAATGACCTAACAAAACAATGGTAATTTGATTCATACATATGCAGCAAACTGGTGTACTTCTTCAATGTTTGAGATGTGTCCTCTAACTGACTTGTTTTCAGCTCCTGCTATAGCTTATAGATGTGATGTAGATCTGAAATTTCCACTGGCCAGTCAGAACTGTCTAGTGTTTGTTTTTTAACCATTAGACACCAAGCAAGACCGTTTTCTGGCAAAAAAGTAAGAAAATAGCCATTTAGATTCTTTGAGTACAACCACAAACTAAAGCACACAGCCAAAACACAGCTGGAGTGGCTTTAGGACAAGTCTGTTAAACATCTGTGAAGACCTGAATATCTCCGTTCACCAATGTGACAGAGTTTGAGAAGATCTACCAGCAATAATGTGAGAAACTGCCCAAATATGGGTCTTTATCAGCCCAGGAGGCATAATCAAAAAGACTGAAAAATTAATTGCTGCCAAAGACACTTCACAAATGACTGAATTAAGATTATAAACACCTTTGTACATCAGATCATTTCAGTTTTCTATTATTAAAATAAAAAGGGATTACAGGTAAGTGAATGTGAAATAGAAGGGTCTAAAATGTATTAAATATAAAACAGAACCGTAACTGATTTTCTGTTGTGCAATATGACCTCAAAAAAAATTAATCACCATAAAACAGAATAATATCGAAAACCTATAGGGAAAATACACCAGAAATATTTACTTCTTGAAATTCCACTATTTTGTTGCAGTCTAAAACAGGCACAAATGATTCACAAATTAAGGCGTTGATGATTAAGCTACAAGTCTAATTGGGGGAGTATCGCTGACTACATCAAACACCTGGGATGTCTGGGGGTCCCTGAGGAGGTGAAAATAGTTCCGCCTCATTTAAAAACGTTTCTGAAAATTGCAGCAAGGTCATTGATTACTAACTCAACTTTAAAAAAATGTGTCCATACAATTGTTTACCAAATTTAAATGGAATTAGGAATTAAGTAAATGCAAAAATATATATACAAGTTCTCTGAGCCATTAAAACACATGTCTAAAGATGCAGTAGGGAAACTATACATACCTTCATGGCGAAAGTCTTTCCACACCCTTCATGTGTGCAGACGTACGGTCGCAGTTCCTCGTGAAAGGAGCTGATGTGACTTTGCAGGTTGAACGGCGTGGTGAAAGACCTCTGGCACCCGTCCCTCGGACAGACGAACACCTGGCGCTCCTCTGCGTGGACCCGCTGGTGCTGCTTCAGGAACCAGTTGTCTCGAAACACCTTGCTGCACTCGTTACACTGGAAAAAAACTGGATGCACAAACAAACACTGTGACTGTCACACCTACACAGTTCTGGTGACCCGCGCTGTTACGCCTGTGCTATACGCATCCTATTCTAAACACAACAAACCACTCAGACCTACCTATGTGTACGTCTTTTCTGTGCTTGGTATATTCGGTCCAGGTCTTTCCGATAAAAGAACAGCCATCGTCTTTACAGGGGTAACCTGTCAGAAACAAGCACATTCTGTCTATTGCAAAGCTCAGGGTCACATCCAGACAAGACAGTCTTAGAATCAGGAGACGTCGCTCACCTCGGTGAACCTTCTCGTGAAGCCGCAGTTTATTGGGGAAAGCGAATCGTTTCTCGCAGCCTTCAAATGTACATCTATGGAGTCAGAGAGCAATATGGGCAAAAGGGCAGTGGTGACTATGAAAAGCTTGCACTGCTCAGTAAAGCATTCCCTATGACTTTGTTTGGGGCTGAAATCTGACATTTAAAATATGATGACTAAAAAAGCAATCGACTTCATATACTCACTGAAAGGGGGGTAAGTTGGTGTGTTGCTGGCACTCATGTGACTTGAGCTGATTGTTCTTCTTGAACGCTTTCCCACAGCCCTCAAAGCTACACTGTAAACAAGACACAGTAAAACAACTATTGCAGAAAGCCAATATGCCCGTGAAGTGAAAAATCTGCAAAATGAATTCAATTGAAACCAACACATGACAAAAACTGTGATGATGAGATGAACTCACCACATATTCAGGCGGTTTGTCCACATGGTTGTGTTTGCGATTAACATGTTTTTTTAAATTAGAACCTGTGGTGAAGGCTTCTGTGCATCCATCCACAGTACATCTGTTGACAAAAATAAGCACTCAATCTTAGCCACAACTCCTAACGCTATACAATTGTCAGAAATGTCTACATCAGCTGCCAATCAAAAGCAAATAGTCACCTGTAAGGCCTCTCACCACTGTGACTCAGCTGGTGCCGAGCTAGGTGGTATTTGGTGCAAAATGACTTGTCACAACCGTCTTCTTCACACACAAATGGTTTCTGCCAACAAAATACAGCAGATTTGTAAGCAAGAATGACAGCTGAAATAATCAGTGTGGAATATCTCCCCTTTCAATTATAATTTTAAATCATATTCAAGTATTCTTAAAGAAGAATAGCTAGCATGCCAGTTTTGGACAGACAATTTGTTATGACTCTATATTAGAAAATGTATTAAGTTCTTTCACATTCTTCATTATTTGATGACATTGACGGAAGACTGAAAACCAAAACTCATTCTAAACACAAATACACCTTAGAAGCAATAGTTTTGGATACTTTACATAAAAATTATTAAAATGTCACAGCAATCAACAGTTCTCTTGTACAATACACGTGTGCTGTTTATCTGATAGTGATGGAACACCACAACGATCTGTGTTCTCCCTGTTCCAACTCATTCTACACCAACGACCCCTAACACCATATGTATTTCTCTATTTTCAGCAGACACACTGATCCTCTACAACCTGCCCGCAACTAAGGTCTTACATAACTCAGGGAAAGGATGTGTGCAGGCAAGATCTTCCTCTGGAAAATACTGGTCAATCATTCAAAGACAAAGCCTGCCACCTTAAGTGTCTTTCCTTGTCCTGTGTTCCTCAGCAACCAGCAGTCAGTTCCACAGAGAAGAATAAGACCATGCTCACCACATCAACCACAACAAAAATTGTAGACTTTAAATCTCCATCACAGCACACTCATCTCTACTCCTCTTCCCAAATCTACAAAAATAGGCCACTAAAATACACTCAAATTGTATACATTAAATGTCAATCGTGATTTAAATTGACCACTCATATCTGACCAACTGTTGTATAGACATTACCGAATCATGTACCTATAGGGACCTCAGAAAGCATTGGACAGGTACACATTTGTTCTGTTGTCCGGCACTTCGGTTTTGAAATTATAGAATACAAACTTTGGGATTAAAATGGATCAATCAAAATGACATTATCCACCTATTTAAGTCAGCCAAATGTATTTGGAAACATTATTTTCTCAAAGCCGTCATATTTAGAACTTGAGTGCATGTCCTTTGTATACAACGATTGCCTGAAATGCACTGACAGGAGTGTACTGACATTTAGCCAATAATGACATAACACTGGAAAACCCTAGCGGTTTTAGCAACGCTATAATACGGGATTTGCCAAAACGTATCTAGTTACACTAGTTAGTTGCTAGCTAGCCTCAAATAGCTGAGGCGATAACAGGTTAGCTGTACTCACCAGTCCCGTGTGCTTGCATATATGAGCTTCTAGTTTCCAGGCTTTATTGTACGAGGCATGACAGTTTGGAAATGAACATATAAATGTTTTGCGCGAAACATGCTGACATAATTCCATAATGATATGAAAAAGATAGCATCACGTTTAGGTTCCTGTTGATCTTATGATACAGTGGCAGAGCACACACGTGTGTGAAGTAGACAGAGCAGCCAGGAAGAGGACGCTACCATGTAGTTCGTAAAAACGGGGGTCCTAAAAAATAATACGAAGAAATACAGCCACGGACTTGGTCAGTAAATCTAGGCTTTTCTTTTTCTTTTTGATTTTTTAATAAGAAATTATTGTGAATTACGTCCATTTTTTGTTTATTAATTCCTTTTTATTAATCCAAAGACCCAACTAAAACAAGGCTGTGTTCACCATGTTTGTCACGATCGGAGTGAACGCTTCCGGCTTCTGACGTAGAAAAACGCTCTTCAATCTACAATGAAGAGTTGACTCCAGGATGCTGGCCTTAGTAGGCAACGTTGCAAAGAAAAAGCCTTATCTTAGACCAGCCAATAAAAAGAGGTTATTCAGAATGGCATAATAAATAATACTAATACTAGACAGAGGAAGATTGGAAAACAAAGTTTGAGGTACTCAGATCACAATGAAGAACATGGAGATGTTCTTCAAGCAAGGATGGAGACATTGTGATTCTCTGGGGGTGCCTTGGAGCTGGTAAAGTGGGAGATTTGTACAGGGAAAAAGGGATCATGAATAAGGAACACTCCCACTCTATTTTGCAATGTAAAATTTTGTTTCCACTGAGAAAAATTACATTTCTAAGTGACCCAAACATTTTGAACGATAATATATATTGTATGTATCTGTTATAAATATGTATATCTATTTCAGGCAGTCACAATTTACCTTGATGCATTACGGTTTAATACTCACAACCCTTGAGGGCTAAGCTCCATTATAGTGACGTAGATAGCCCCTAAGCACCCAGGGGAATCCCCATCAAACCCTTTGCTTTGGCAAGCCCACTTGCAAGTGCATTCAAATCTCATAATGTAAGACATGATTCAAGGGCTGAGGGGGTAACGTTAATGAGGCCGTTTGCTACACAAACTATTGCCCCTGGACATCTAGAGAGAACTAGATAACTTTAATCACAGCAGTTACCAGTAGAATATCTGAACCAGAGATGCATTAACTAATTAGTAGATCAAAGGACTTATGTCTAAAGCTACCTAAAAGAGTTAATTGCTGTTCATAAAAAAATTTAAAAAAAAAAAACGATTAAACACAATGTGTGTTTTGTAGGAAATTCCTTTTGTTTGCCATTGCTGTTAAAATACCAACCATACATTCGTTTTGTTACTCAACATCAGAGACGTGTGCTTGTAAGCATCAGGCAATTTGATCAAACCTACTCAAGACTGCCATCAAGTGGCAAATTTGGGCAAGTAATCAGAATCTTCATCATTTGCTAAGTACATTTCATACCATTCATTTTACTTGGTGTACAGCCTCTGCTAGTACTAGATAACTTATAGGGACATAATATTAACTATCTTGATGTATGGGGATTAAGCAGAGTTTTAGGTTTTGTATTGTTGTTTAATTTGCAGGTACTAGTTTGAAAGTGACCTGATGTGTCAAGCATGGTCTCTTTCGCCTCTGTGTGACAAATGGCAAGTTTGACACATTCTGTCTGAATGTGCCGCCTGATTTGGGTAACTGAAGTGGGTAGGACCTCGATGCGCATAATATGACAGGCAATTAACTTTTCTGCAGACTGTAAGCCAAAATAAATAAGTAACAAAATAAATATCTGGTGTGCCAAGAATGTGTCCATTCTATCATAACGTTGTTAAATTCAGAATCATCTCCAAAAAATTGAGATGCTGGGAGACGATTAAGAATTTAACCCTGTTATAGTATGCACCACATTCTTGTATTCTCAATATAAAACCTAAATATAATCAGGCACAAAACTATTTAACAATAATTAAACAAAACTAAGATATACAAAGATGTCTCGCATTCGTGCTAATACCTGTTTTTGGTGGGGCAGACCCACTAAGTAGACAATTTCAGTATATTTCAGCATCATTTCCTACTTCTTCCTTTTGTAGATGTGTTTATTATGAGACCAATAAGATCATCAAGAGTAATAAGATGAAGTTGGACGATCCATAGACTTATGGGACAACCCTGCACAGATAACTACATAAAATGTCACATCACGGTATTACTCTCCTACCGTTGATAAATTAAACATCAGCAGCGTAGCTAGCTAACTTCATACTGTACTGGACAGGCAATGTCCCGTACTGTTATTATTGTTACTATGTAATCATATGAAACAAAAGTGAATGTGGATGTCCCAAAAAAATTTCCTGCCAGTATTTTACTCCTTACAGATGCCTATATGACTTTTGTGCAGGATGTATAATAATTTATTTACAGTGCCCTCCAAAAGTATTGGGACAATAAAGTTAAAGCTTTTATTTTTGCTGTTCTCTATGAAAATATGAATGAAGATAAACTACAGATATTCACCCTTGACTTCTGTTTGTATCAACAATTATAATAACAGCTGTGTCAGAGTTCCAACCCACATTTGATGTGAGCATAAGAATTGGGACATTTAGCTCACATGTGCTTGCAATTAGTCATGTGTTTCCTGTTGCATTGATTGTTTACACATAAAAGAGATGTGAAAGTGTAGTCTTAGTTCAAGCCTTAGCTTTTGCCTTTTATATCTGTCTTTGTGTCAGCAGGCATAAACCACCATGAAGACTAAGGATCTGTTTATGATTAAGCAAGCATTTTGAAAAGATGCTTAATGAAAAGTGAATTATCACACACGTTTTGGGCAATCACTCAAATGTATTTGGGTACTAGTGCAAGAGACATGTCCCTTAGCGGGTAAGAAGCTGTTCTTGTGATAGGATGTAGCTGTCTGCCACAGGGGAGAGTTCTGAATAGTCTCTTCCCCGGATTGGAGGGGTCTGCCTCAATCCTGACTTTCCTTTCCTTAAGAGACGACAGCTGACATCCTATTATGATGCGTTGCAGTCTGACTCGTTTCTTGACAGTGGCTGCAGGGTACCAGACGGTGATGTAGGAGGTCAGGATGTACTTGATGATGGCTGTGTAGGCATTAATCATTATTTACTTTGGTAGTTTGTACTTTTTGAGCTGCCGCGGGCAGTACATTTTTTGTTATGCCTTCTTGGTGAGGGAGGTGTTCAGCTCCCACTTGAGGTCCTGGGTGTCTCCATGCCTTCAGTGCCTTCTTTACCGCTAGCAATAGTCCTAATAATGCTCTGCCGGTGTCAGCTTCTGTGAATAGTAGGAGCAGGGGCTGCATGTGTGTGCCCAACTGCTGTGACTGAACCCCTATCCCTAACATGGAAGCATCTACTTAAATAATGATTGTATAAATGGCAGAGAGAGGTCACGATAAGCCAACATTGGCGCCGTCGTGAACGGGGTTTTTAAGCGTCCAAATGAGTTCCTCACCTCCTGAGTCTATTGCAGTTTAGTGACCCCATCCTACAGGAGGGAGAACAGAGACGCTGCCACGGCACTAACATTTCGGATAAAGTTGCATTAGTAATTGGCAAAGCTCAAAAAGCATTGGACCACTTGGACTGTGTTGGGGGTATGCCATTTACTCACCGCCTCGATGCACAGTCCCTCCATCTCTGCCCTTTGCAAAATTGTTCAAAATTAAATATTGCCACTGGCATCCATTAAGTCAGCTATTGAACATCTATTCATCACGTATCAATCTTTAAAGAACAGAGTTTTTGCGATGTAATACATATCTATTATTCCAGAGTACAGAGGTGTGGGGTGAGAAGTAATGTACATTTTCCAATACAGTATTTGTTTTAAATTCTTTTGCAATATCTGTTGGGATTTGATGACATTCTTTTAAAATAATGTTGTGTCATTTGCTAGTTGGATGATGATTATGTCTGTGCCAAGTACATGTTTTTTAATATCAGTATATTATTTTCAATATAATTTTTCCTTTTTTAGAGTCCACAGGCGAGGGTTTAACCTCAATGCTGCCTTGATGTACTCCAGGTTACAGTGGTCAGTCAAGACAACAAGCGGGTGTCTCGCTCCCTCAAGCAAATGCCTCCACGCAGTCAGAGTTTTGAGCCCAGCTAACAGCACCCTATCTCCAACTTTGTAGTTCTGCTTCGGCGAGCTGAGCTTCCGTGCGAAGACAGCACAGAGGTGGAGCTTAGGAGGTGTGCCCGAATATTGAGAGAAAGCGGTGCCCAACCCAAACTTGGACACATCCACCTCCACCATGAACAGGTCAGGACTGGCGCTGATGTGTACAGAGCCCACAGGGCACTGAAAGCTCTGTCTGCCTCAGCAATGCCAAGCAGGTCCACTCTTTAACAAAGAGATATTGAGCTTGACTTTACACTGTTCCTACACTGGCACTCCTGGACACCACCCTGTGAGAGCCTTCTGTGGCCACAAGAAAATGGGATTGTGACGAGATAACCAGGGCAGACCCAACACGACTGGGAAATCAGAGGACTTTATTATATGTAGTGTTTTAGGGGAATGTGGCATGGACGGTGATGTGGGCAACACAGGGGTCTGAGCGAGTGTGGTGTTTCCCCACCTGGGATGATACAGGAGTGCCCTGCCGTTGGCCTCCAGCCCGAGTAAACCTCTGATGAAATCGGGAAACTGAGTGCCCTCTTCTGCCACAAGAGAGGCACTCATACTGGCACACTCCCGGTGCGCGACACCTCCCAGCTTCATCAGGATGGGAGTGGTAGCGGGGTGGAACCGGTTGTGACAGGCAGCCACCAGGTTGTCCAACAGCTGGACCTGCTGTACGACTTCTGCTGGCTCCATGGTTACTGTGTGGTATTCAGTGTGTGTGGTGTGAGGAAAGAATGCACCATGAATAAATGTACCTTCAACTGTATATTACTTTGTACCTTCAAAGTTTGATATTTTTATCATAAATGTGCACATCGTCACAGACTGCCTATGATTTTAAAAGCCTCGTCAAAGTTAAGACACAAAGCCTTGTTTTTTTTTTATCAACAAATGTTCTTATTAAAGATATATTCAAGGCCCCAAGGCAATTCAAAGTTATTTACATGAGTGTACATTATACAAATACGTTTAGCATGAAAGACAAAGCCTACAAATATTACCATCCAGTTTTAAATGGCTAAAACATAACTACAGGATTAATGAAAGCAGAATTAAAGTTGTTTTTGCCTACATTTTTTGGTGTACACTATGATCTGCATATCTGATTAACAATCAATCAAAATAATTATTTTTGTACTGTATTCAAAATAATGCAGATCTGCATATAGCAATCAGTCAATCTAGCCCATGCAAAACGTTTTACTGTATCAAAAAGCCAAAAGTGATACCATCCTTTTTGCTTTAACACATTCCCTTGCCATAAAAGCTTTTTACCTCGTTCAAATGATGTACAGGCAGCCTTCTGACAAATCTTTTCTCCACGATTCCTGGGTTCCATAGGATACAGTAATTCAGTGAATAATGTGTTAATATAGCTATATGTCTTCTCCCCCCTCCCACCACACTTAAGCACACGATGAGATTCCTCGACGCACACGGTCACAGGCTTTTAGACACTCATTAGCCCATACAAATACAATAAGTGCCAGCTTCCATTACACGCTGTTGTGTTGGAATTCAGGAATTGGGACACCCCTAACTCCATACATGGGGTGCAGCCCCCTTCCCACACAGCACTACATCTCAGAGGCACAATATATGGATTGTTTTCTCTCACTTTGCCACTTTGCACACACGCACACACATATTTTCCCTTGCTCTCTTTGCCTCCTCAAATCTATCAGAATCCCAGAATTACGAATCCCCTCCCCCCCACACCCCCCAAACACACACACACACACACACACACTGACGTATACCATCGTGACGTACGAATGTAGATGATCTTCATAACGTTTTGGACAGGCAGCTGTTTGTGGAACCCCCCCCACCCCACCGTCCCCATTGCGTTGTCTCCTATATAGACAGCACACGCTGAGATGTAACACTGTCTTAATCAAGGCTGTTAATCCTCTGTACCATCGCCTGACCAACGCTGTGCCCTCACGTGCAATAATGCCAAACACAGCATGCAGGAGTGGATGTTGGACGGGCCTGTTCTCCAGTCCATTGGCATGGAGAACAGAACAGGTTGGTTTAGGGTGGAGGGTGTCTTTTGTCCGAACAAGTCTTCAGGAACACTAATCGAATCCCGACACTGTGAATAACCTATATGGTGATAGGTGCCAGAAGCCTGGTTCAGTACCAACGCTTTTCACTTGCAGATTCGGAATTGTAAAAACAGGACAACATTAACGCGGGATTAAAATGAAAATGTGGCCCGTTCTGTAACACCCAGGACAAAATATTGAAGTTGAAGAGACTGTCCATTAACATTAACTGGTACATAATTCGTATAGACCAGCATGTATACAGGTGGACGAAAAGGCATTTATATTCTGTTGGTTTGTGATGGAAGTTCGAAGGGCTACATTGCGTTTGTGGCTACGCGAATGTTACATACATATCTGCGAGATATCGATATATGAATAATTTACATTTAAATATCAGCATTTGGTTTTAGTGTTGACATGTAATAAGCTATGAATAAACCCAAACGCGACTGGCCTAGTGAGCCCAGGACACTCCATTGTAGTAATCAACCATCAGCTGCTACCTGTTCAATTTTTCGACTGATGACTCGACAGCTATTTTACGCAAACTGAAAGGTGTCTGTTGCATTTGGCACTTCTTTTTGTCCTAAAGAAGCCATTTATTCGTCGCAGAAGATTTTCTTTCGGTGGCTGGGTGCGGGCCATGTGGTTCGGGAGACCTTGTGCCCCACCTCTCTCCAGGAACAGATGCCCAGACGGAAGACTTGTGACAGACGAGTCGAAAATGAGCGTGACACGTGTTAAACAGGCGCAGCCACATAACGCTGAGGTTTGACACGATGATGACCAGAAGCATTCGTTATTACCACCACTTAAGCCTGTGATGAATATTCAGTGCTGCCCCTTTTGAAAGACATCCATGAATGTCAGGATTCAAATGGTTTGAACAGATTGTCAGTGGTCACGAAGAAGTCTGAATAAATCCAATGGTGTTATAATCTGCATTTCTATTGTCAGGGGTATTGGAAGTATTACCAAGATTAGATGATTACAATAGTCAGATTGCTGGATGTATGAGAGGAAAGCAGTAAAACATTTGGGACCATTTTCCTAGTACCCCAATCATGTACTGTCTTTTTATGATTTGTTACTTACACAATGTATGCAATTAGAAGATACGATTAAGCTGAGAATTTATGATGAGATACATTTAATAATGCCTGTATCTGATCCTACATCAACTCTTCCTGAATCATTCATGAATCTCACACACGTTCCGGACATTTTCTTAGTCACTCTGATGCCACTCTGATGCCACTCTCATGTCACTCCCATGTACCACTGCCCACCCTGTCTTACAAATTTGCCAACGATGGCGCGTAGTGCCTGGGGAGGGACATGCCAGGGAGGTGCCCCCCCCACTCACCCATCCAAAACCGTGTGGACCACAGGGGCTGGGTTAATCACATTAGAGGCCCGAGAGAGAGATGGGAAGTAGACAGTACCGTGACAGTCGGGGCAGCGCTGGCACGACTAATCCACTTAGGCCCGGCGAAAAAGGGGGACGCCATCGCTCTTGCGAGGCTGAGAAAAAAAATGTTTTTCCCAGGAATGAGTTCACCTGTATGGTAACACAGAGAAGTTGGCCTTTTGATGCCCATTAGAATGAGACAATCCCCCTTGGCACGTACTGATGGTCTTTTTTTTAATCCCGCGGGCACCACTTATTGTCGGTGAATGACGACAGTCGGAGACAGACAGTGGCATTGCATGAGATCCTCTTTCATGCCACGAAGAGTAGCCCCTAAAATCCGACGGCACCGGTCTCTCCGACAGCAAGGAGAGGGAGGGGGGCGTTTAAAAGATAGAGCTTACCTCATCCGCCATTGTAAGCGCACCCGAGTTCAACCTTAATGCAAACCTTTGCAAGCGGGATAAGAATGGGATGCTCTCTATAAAAATATATCCTGCTGTGTAATCCGGCAGATGGCCACAGTGTCGGACACCACTGGAGCGGCTGCCCACTGCAGGGGGAACCGAGGAACGTCCGATCACCAGTCACTCACCGGACTGGAAGATTTAGAACCGAGATCCCTCGTTCCCCTCGGCAACCCTGGGAAACTGAGCCGTCAGTTTGCATCCATCAACTTTCCCCTTAATCTCACACTCCACTTCTCGCTCTCTCTCTTTCTATTCTTTCATTTTTTGTATCTTTTTCTTTGTTTAGGGGGATTAAGCTGAGTGGTAAAACAGTGATTTAATGATCTTTCCATGGCTGTGTGTGTGCACTACATAAACTATGAGACAAACAAGCTGAGGCATTCTGAGAGTCACCCCCTCTGAAGACAGTGTGCTCGGGAAACTGTGTGAGGCTTTTGATACAGCTGAAGCTTGGGGAGATTTGATTCCCTCTATGGTCTGCTGGGCTCCAAACTGGTCTGGGAAAATATGGAAAATATGGGCGTGGTGAAATTTAATTATGCGCCAGGCTTGTAAAGCTCTTAATTTGATGTTTAGAAGTACAGAGATGTAATGTTTTCTACAAGCATGACTGTTTAAGATTATATTGAACATTGTTTATCCAATGGTTGCGTTTGGCAATTATACAAGTCTCACCACTATCACTTCTTTCTAACTTTGAATTTACTAAATATGTTTCAGAATTGTACAAATTAAATTTTAATCCATTTTGTTTTATCCTTTTTTGTGGGTTGAAAACAAATGTCACATCTACAGTACATTCTCATTATTTTAACAATTGTTATTCCCTGCAAACAAATGTTTTTTAAAGTAATTTAAAAACACACTCCGGATTTTTCTGCACACCAAATTAATAAAAATATAATGAGGATTTGCAAATATTAACATAAATATTAAATACAAATGTAAAGAAAGTCATATGTAATGTGCAGTACCAAATTCAATGACGTAACACCCCAAAAGGTTTTGTCTAGTCAGCACCAATTCAACAACTACTGGCGGAAATAAATAAAAAGACATACAACGCTTGGAAACGTCATAAGTCACAATGAAACAGGGAACACAAATGTTAGTATTTTCAAGAAATCACTGTGACCTAATTTCTTCCATTTCGGTTGTGTCCTATATGTGTGGTGGGTGGCATTTACTGGAAGGCACGCTGAGCAGAGAGGAGTTACCTGACGTTTGTACCGGTGTTTGTAGGGATTACCCCTCCCCCTACAACAGAAGGAGATTCAAAGTAGAGAGATGGTGGGATTTTATACTGCACCTGCAGGCTGACTGGACAA
The DNA here is from genome assembly GCA_029465975.1 of Dallia pectoralis. Lineage (NCBI taxonomy): Eukaryota > Metazoa > Chordata > Actinopteri > Esociformes > Umbridae > Dallia > Dallia pectoralis. Next base: position 7,322,326 of record CM055747.1, on the reverse strand, counting down.
TACAGCCACATAGTCTATACGAACCTGGGTTTCCCTGCTCTTAAACATTTTTAAGCATACTTCTTATAGGCTTACATGTCTGGAGTGGTGGCCATACATAGCTACCTCACTCTTCCTTCACCTATATTCTTCACCTCACTGTCCACACAAAATAAAACCGAGGGGACGGTCTCCATATCTTCGTAAATTCATACTGCATCTCTTGACACAACTGACCTGTTCTTTGATCTGGGATTATTGTAATAAGATTGATTGGCCAGATGGCGGCAGTATAACGTGCAATGTCACATTGTGCAGAGATTATCCGTAGACCTCATGGGAGGATACATCTTTAACAGTTTTACAATTTTTAGCAGTTCAAGCCACTATGCGTGTTCAGAGCCAGCCTCCCGTGCTACAGAGATACCCCAAATAATTATAATGGTTGAATGAGAAATTGTTAAGTAGGAATGAGGCACAAATTAAAAGGTGATGTGGTTTGGATTTTATTAGTAGTAACATGTTTAAAAGAATACTGGTCTGATTGTTTTCTAGTGTCAAATAGGTCATATCACTGAAATCATGGGTGTAAACAGAGGATGGAAACTCCTGATCAAATCCAAAACGATGATTAGTAACATTGACAGTACAGTGTTTGTGATTTTCGATAATGTTAATCTGTTAGAGGGATCAGAAACTGTAGCGGCGAAAGTGTCAATTCCCAACTTGGTTATTGGGTCAATATATATTTCAGCTGAAGCTAAACACTTCAGGATATAAAATTTCCACTAAAGTACACAAATTCAGTAGACAATATCTTACGTTAAAACATGAGTGGCCTTGCATGGTAGACGCGGTCGTCAGTGTATGAATGAGTGAATGAATGAATGGGTGAATGTGACGCAGGATAAAAGCGCTATATAAAAGCGCAGCATAAAAGCGCAGCATATATATGAGTGGGACCATCAGCCTATTCTCAATATTATACTTTACACACGTAATTTTCAAATATCTCTAAATATCTGTAAATATCGCTAAAAGCCCCATAAAGTTCTGAATGCATGTGATGTGATGTATGTCCGTGTGGGCTGACTGCTCCAGGACTTGATTATGACGCAACTGTTCATTTTAACCGCAGCTGACCAGAAACACACAGTTTCTTACTAAATATGTCGGTCATTTTTCACTATGACAGATTGAAATGACAATTTAGATAAACTACCAGCCGTTATATCTGAATAATTAAAGAGCGACTATCAAAGTTGAGGAAGTGTAGAATTATTTTGTTCGTCAGCTCACCCGTCATATGGTAAGTTCAAGTTGTTTATACTAGTCGCTAGTATTCTTTGTATTTGTCAGCCGTCAGTGTGAGAAACGCTAGGGGTGTGACCACACGGGCGTGAGAACACGGGCGTGACAACACGGGCGTGACCCTGTCGGAGTTAGTCGGACCAGTTGTTGTCCTCCAGCTCTGAGTCGTCCTCTGAGTCGCTGTACTCCACGGCGATGCGTCGGGACAAGATGGTGGCCACGTCGTTCCCCACCGGCTCCTTCTTAGCCTGCTGCTCCTGCTGTTCCTGCACCTTCTTTAGCTGGATACCTGGAGCACAAGAACACACACGTTTTCCAGCAACATCTAACCATATGTCTCTGTGCATCGGCGTGCTTTCGTCCAGAAGAAGAACCCTCGCTGTCTACAGGACATTGCCAGAACATCTCACCCATGCGAATAGCTGACAGGAGGTCACTTCGAGTCCCCGGTATGTGCTGGGTGTCCTGTCTCGTCCCGTCACCTGCAGGTTGTGGCGGTGCCGGGGGCACCGGCGGCGGAGGAGGTCCTGGCGGAGGTAGAGGTGGGAAACTGTAACCTGTTGCCCCTGGCACTGGTCCAGTCTGACTGGAGGGTGACACGACGGGAGAGCCGAAAGCTGTCCGGGCAGATGGTATGAGAGGGGCTGCGGGCGGTGGTGGCGGTCCAGAACTGGCGTAGTACTCCATCACACTGACGAGGGAAACAAGACAGACACGCGGTCGACCGTTTCAGAACTGAGAATATAAAGCAACCAGTGACGCATACTGGCACTTATAGATTGCCGTAACGTTTAACGGAAGGTCTAACATGTAACAGGAGATGTGACATACAACATCTTGTTTTTTACATGTAACAGGAGTTACATACTTATAGTCTGCTGGTGGAAGTGTCACAGTGCCGTTCATTCTGTCAGCGCAGCGTTGCAGAGGTGGCGAGTGGTGAATGCCTCCGATGCTCTGGTACTCGTGCTCCACAGACTCGTGGACGTCAGCGGGCCGGTGGGAATGAGCCAGAGCATGGTGGGATGCAACGTGGTGGAGGCCGGGGTAGTCTGACAGGTCATGACAATAGCTACAAATAAAAAAACACATACACGTGACATTTACTATATGGGTGACCCCGAAACAGCAAGGTAATATAACATTTTGCAAAACAGGGAAGGAAAATGGAAGGATTTTGGTCAAGGCGACTACGATCACAATCACTGACCGGCTCTCTGGGGAGAGGGAGCCCTCAGACGACGCCCCCCGGTGGAGAGACTGAGGGTGGCGGTGGTCAGGGCGCAATTCTTTGTCAAAGGCCATCATATTCCACTCCTGACGGCGGTTTCGGGCTTTACGGACCTTCTTCACCTCACGCTGAAGTGTGCCGTCGACACATCGCTTCTGCTCCTGAGAGAGGCAGAGAAAGAGAGAGAGAGATGGACAAATGGGTCAGAGAAAAAAGAGGATAGGTGTGAAGTAATGTACGATTTTCACAGACCAATTGCTCTGAAGGAAATCACATGTACAGAAGCAAAATAGCAAAAATGCAAAATGAAGAACGTCTGACCCGTTGTCGTCTCCTCTCTTTTCTCTTCTCCTCCGTGTCCTGCAGCATTTTTTCCTTCCACAGGTCGAAGAAGTACGACGGGTCTGTGTAGAACTTCATCCCGTCCGTGCGGTCATCTCTGTGTCGAACGGGAGAGCAGTTAGCAAAGCATCGCGAAGGGGCGTCAGGTCAAAGGTCGCCTAGACGTGCAATACCTGTAGGCAGAGAGCACGCTGAGAGGGGGAGGCCGGTCGCTGGCGTGGTACATCTCCGACACAGGGTTGGGTGTGCTGCTCTTGGACACCACCTGCTGGTCCTGCACTGTGGAACTCTTGAATGCCTTCCTCATGTTGATGTCATGTAGAGAAACTGGAGAGAAACAGTACAGACAACACGAGATGGACAGGAAGGGAAAGAGGTTATCCTTTTAGCAGAGTCTGTGGTCTAGCTACGCAGAACCAGACACTTACAGGAGAATGGTTGAGGGATTTTTTTGTCTTTCCAACATTACATCGAAGATTATTATTTTCCTTATCCCTTAACCTCTGACCCCAACTGACCCTCCTCCACACTGGAATCCAGCTGGGTGACCTTAACAGCCAAACGATCGATGCGGTCCTGGAGACCATTTGCACGCACGTAGAAGGTGTTCGCCTCACTGAAAAGCTCTCCAAAGACGTCCTCCGCATGTTTACCTAAAACGAGGATAAAGACCAGGCATTCAAATCGACATTTCTCTAGGGTCCAGCTGATCAGACAACGACATAAGTTGGTGAAGCAGCATTGATACATCCGATAAACGGACAGAAACACTTTGACTTTTTCCAACACTTTTAAATGTATACTAACAATTTTCACTGCTTTTAAGTAATTATTAAATAATATTAGCCCTCTTAAATATGGTTTTCTTGGTATGCATACATTTCTTAATTTGCAGTTACATTTTAATGCATTGCTAAATGTATTTCTACTAGGCCTGATGTGTTTTTGTCTAATACTAAAATTACCTCTCTGTTTACAACGTATTATACAAATGAACTTAGCGAAACTTAACTCCTAGCTTTGCCCTAACAAATTATGATTCGCACATGCAAAACATCACTGTAACATGTGTCTGTAAAAGCTTTCTCTGGTCTGCGTTTCTTTCTTCCCATCTTTCGCTGTCTCACTCTCTCCTATATCTTTTCTGTGACACTAAGCTCCACAGTAAGCTCTAATCTCCGGTGACTTCAGAAAATCCACCCCACACAAACACACACACACTCTAATGTGGATATCTATAGGCCAGATGTCTGGTAAATTCTCCACTAATGCTCTCTCTTCCTCACCACATATAAACACAGGCAAATGACTATAAACCCAAGCACACACATATACAGTACACACACACACACACACATCAAATAACAATATCTAAATGCATTTCAACCAAAAAGGAATTTAATCAATCAAAACACTTAAACCCAGTGAGTGGATTCTTTCAGCATTACCTGCTAGGATTTACCGATGAACGAGGCTGTACAACGCGATGGGGCGCATAGGCCACCATGCATGACTGAGCATGCGCACAAAACGCCAGTTCAACACTAGGTGATTACTTAACGGATATAGTGTCTCTTACTCAGACTGCTGAGTTGGTGTATGATGGCTGAGAGGGTGTTGTTGGTGACACACTCCAGCTCAGCGCCAATCCCATCGGGTAGGGCACCGTGGCATAGGTGACGGGGTTCTATGTTTCTCTTGACCAGGGGCATGACCTCCCCTCACACCTCCCGCTGGGGCTCACAGCCACCAACAATAACCTTCACGTCCCGTTAGACACAGCACCACAAAGAGACAAGACAGTGCAGATTAAGACAGAGGAGCCGAACCTTTCCGGATTACACCCAGCACCAAATCCCATTGTCTCTGCGTGTAATGCCATCAGGGCACACACAGGTTTCATCCCGCAACACGTGACCCGTTTTCGTCCTTTGACAGGTTTTCATTCCATTTGCAGATAATGAATTGCTTGTGTGTCAGACAAACAGCGCAGCAATCAAGACTTGTTTCTAGACAGATCCGGAATAGATGAAGTTGCACGTGGCTTTTCATCCTAAAGGGTGCGCGTTAAGAGGTGCGCGTTGAGTGACTCTAGTCGCATACTATATTTACTTTAACAACCAGATTATCAAACCCAGTGGCCTGGGCGTATCAAGACCAACGGAACAATGGACCCAAAGCCATCTAAATACTTCTGGGAGTTGCAGTATTTACATTCAGACATGCATATTAATGTGATTGTATAATAATTTTAAACGTTCACAATTAAAATCCTGATTCTGTTTATATGCAAATTATATAATTGTCGAGGCTTAGTCCTATTTGATGCAATGGAATGTATGGGCATTGCTGTGCAATATGATGTAAATGGTGACACGTCCGATACAAGATTTAAATTCAAAATCACTAATTGAAAAATTCCTTGATTGTCATGGCAAGTTCTATTACGCGTACAATATCAACCAAACACGAACGTAAAGTATGCTACAGCATTAGGTTTAACAATCACAAAAAGCAAGTTTCAAAAACAAAATATGTTATTAGAGGAGCAGTATTGAGCTACAATATCAGCGCACTTGATACTTTGTTGTTATTAATATAAATAAAGTGCCCGTAACTCTTATTAAAAACAGAGTTATGTGACACGTGCCAAGTGGTTTTATATCGCATACTAAATATAATAGTTAGGCATAAAAAGATATGTGAGATTAAGTCATATGATTAACAACATAACAAAGATGGGACGCTCACCAAAAGGGTCCTAATAGCTTTATTCAGTTGCGGTCCACGGATCGAGTAGCCATCCTGTCCGCTCATCTCACCAGGGCGGGATTCTTTCTGTGAGGTGCCATCTCCTCCACCAATCAGCATACAGGCTCAGAGATTTAATTAGCAGATTTAGTTGTGTCGTCCAATCAGCGTCGCCCTAAACATCCATCAGGCATCTTACAACGCCCTGGTTAATTATCGGATGATGACGATCAGTCCAGAACCCAAGTTCACATTATATCATAATTGCAATATTAGGCCTTATCAAACTGAAATCTATTATCAATACTAATGATATTAGACATCTCGCATAGTCAAATTAGATGTTCAATGAGCATGAATGCCAAAAGGGATTGTTAACGGTTGACCCCCCTACCAAAGGCAGGCATTGCACACTTACCAGGGGCCTACCACATTGTCAGACGACCTAAATGGTCACTTGTAGGAGTGTTATTTGACAAATTTGCTCAAACCTTTTGTCTGCTACAGAAAAAAATATACACTAAGCACTGCAACTTTGTATTGCAAACTGGTGAGGATGCCTTACACTGTTACATTTCTCTTCTCTTGTTCCAGCTGGATACTGTCTGTTATGGAGGGTCTGTTCCAGAGAGTTACCACCAGGTGGTACGTTTGGGCACATCAGCACCCGTTCAGATTAGCCCATCCAGACAGATGGCTTCTGGACCATGGAAGTAGGTTGGAGGTCTAGGGGCTTAAAGGCACAGGAATTCCTGCTGCTTCAGCTTTAATTGAGGCCATAGATCACTGTACGAAATAGATCTGTGATGCACTAATGCATGTTCTAATGGGAGGAAAGGGGCCTCAATAGGAACTAAATGGCATAATGGGGTGGCTCTTCGACAGCAGAGTAACACATTACGGCACCTGTGATTCAAATAGACCCCTAGTCCACGGCCAGCTGAACCATATTAACCCCAATACAGTGTTTACCCTCAATGACAATGCCTCTGTTGATCCCAGGGTTTTCACACGTCTATATACCTTCATGCATTCCCACCCCCATTCAGTAATACCTCTATTATCCATGACACTGAACCCTAGACATGACCACTTCTGTCCTTATCGTTAATCACTTCGTGTTTTCCCAGAGATGATGTTGGCCTGCCGCCATTACCCCACACATAGCCTTTTTGTTCCCTTCTAGTAGCCATGTTCAAGCCTCATTACCAATTCAGTGCGGCTTGCGTCTCAGGCAGTAGTCTGACAGTGGCCGGTGTCCCTCTGCCTTCACCACATGTTTGGTTGATGTCATTTGTTCCTCAAGTAGGAGAGTCAAGATTGGTTCAGTCCTCAGGTGCCTCTGAAGATAAACGTTGAAGATGGACACGTGAAATGAAGGCTCAAACTTGCAATGGGAAGTTCATATGTAAGTACTAAAAAAAAGATGTCCGATTAGAGTAACACATTGGGAACCATGGACAGCACAGTGCAAACAGAAGAGTAGTGGCTGGTTCAGCACCAGGTCAGTGGACAGCGACACATTGGCTGTGGGGCTTCAGAAAGGCCTGCTGACACACATTACAAACAGAAAACAATATTTAAATATATGGATTTTACAAAGAATAAGACTTGTACATGGTGTCATGGTATTATGTGACTGGGTAATGTAAAGGCTTGAGCTATCTATCCAGGCTAGTCTAAATGCTTCAAATTTGGTAGAGTGTCACTTTCGCTCCAATTTTCTGGAGGCTTGCTTAAGTGCTCTAGTATTGTCTGTGTACCAGGGAGCAAGTTTCATGTTGTGTATTGCTTTTGTTTTGTATATAAAGTACATATAAATATACCCTATAGGGTTCTACTTAGAACCAAATTCAAATTGGCTATGTTTTGTGACATTCCCACAACACCACACCCTATGGCCCTGTTAGATTGTACTTTAAATGGCAACAGTACTAAAAAACTCAGTCGTCATATTTGATTGATTGATTGATTGGCAACACACAGCCACAATGGTGAGAAGTGAAAAAAATTAACACAGACAGAGAAAGACCCTTAAAGATTAATGCAACATAGATAACAGTCTTAAATTTGATCAATTTGGGAGAGATGTCACGAACTTCATGGGTGAAGTGCAGAAAAAAGCAGCAAGCAGAGCAGGTATTCTGTTCATGGTATTTATTGCCAGTAAAAACACGAAACAACGAACGAAAACCATAAACTGTGATAAATGTAACTGCGCTATGGAGCGACTTAATACTTAATATATATTCAAACAGTTCAAACCGTTCAAACAGTTCAAACAGTTCAAACAGTCCAAACAGTCCAAACAGTTCAAACACTCAGCTCCATAACACGTGACATATAAATACCAAGCAAAGTGCACAACCCAACTAGAGACCTAAATATCCCCGGTGATTACCCTGACTCAAATCTGGTGTAAACAATGAACTAACCACCCGCAACTAGCCGTGTGCACCCCACAAACCACCCGTGGCAAGAGAGGTCAGATCAATATAGTTATATAATATAACAATCCCAACTTTCAAATGTTCTCTTAAAGTGACACCAGACAAACAATACCTACAGTACACAGGTAGAATATAGTGCTAATACACTCATGCAAAGTCTCAGGCAATGGTGCAAGTTGGGGTTTAGGGCTTTACATGATTGCAATTATGGTTTATAAAAACAATGCTACAATAACGGTCTATACATTTACATTTTTCTTATAATTGTTAAATTAATATGATCATACTTACACAGTACAAAACTGATAAAATTTAATATGACTGATGACAGAGTGATGAACAGACTACATTCCAGGCATGCACACTCATAACGCTTCTCTGAGACAAAGAAAAAGCCAGCTTGATTTAATTTGACAAAATTATTTGATTTGACAAAAAACATATAAAACTTCACAGAGAAACAGCGTATTGAATAGTTCTCTGAATAGGTGGGACTTCCAACGCAAATATAGTCACAGATCACACATACTGCATTCCCCAACAGCAGTGTTTTAACCTCCCGTGAAGCATTACAAGCGTAACGTTTTATTGTGGCCCTAAACAAGCTCACCTGAATCAAGTAGTCATGATGGGTTTGATATTTAGTAGACTAGTGGATTCAGGTATGGTAGCTCTGGAATAGATCAGCTGGGCTTTTCCCTATAGGCTAGAGACCATTTAAACAAGCCTATATTTTCTGCCCAAACCAAGGAAATTGATTAAAAAAGGGGGGGGCGACGCTGGCTTTGAGTTGAAAGGTGGGGGCTGCCTTAGCAAGGGACCATAACGACTCAAGTCCGCTAAACTTGGTTGTAAATTGTCTCAAAATATAAACACAAATGCAACGTCTAAAAAGGGATCAAAGGCTGCATGACCTTGCATGAACAGTAGCCGAGAGGAACAATTTGGCAGGGAGAAACAAGCCACCTCAGCAGCTTTTAGGAAAAAAATGAATTATATTTTTTCAATCGGCTGCAGGACATTCAGGGTATTTTTTGCAAAAGCACTCAAATACAGTGACACACAATTTCAAGAAGGAATGAGAGTCAATCAAGCATGTTCCTGTTGTTATGAACGAGACCAACCCAGAATAAGGCAGGAAGCTATACTAAATACACTGCATCTAAACCAGGGGAGGGCAGATATTTCAGCTCAGGGGTCACATCAGCACTTTGAAATTATATGAAGGGCCACATTGGTAATGTAATTTGTTCAGTCTAAACGATTTGTGGGCCAGAAAAGGACAATAATTAAAATGTATACACATAACATATATACTGGAGGTGTGTTATATCTAAATAGATACATTACAATTGGACTGCCAAGTTATTTTGTACTTCCTCTCAAAACTGTTTTAATACCTTCCGTGGGCCTGGTGGAATTGCCTCGAGGGCCGGAGTTTGCCCCAGGGGCGAGGCTAGCCCCTTTTTAGGGGTGCTTCAGCACCCCTAAAAAGGAGCTCAGCACCCCTAAAACTTGGAGTAAGAAATGTTGTTATTCTAACATTTTTGTTCGTCTTTGACAAGGTTAAATAATATCCCAAATCTACTCCGTAGTTTGTGGTTTAAAATGTATGTGTTAAGGATGAAAAACACCCCCGCTTAGCAAATGGTGTTGTCCTCTCCGCTTCTACTTGTCCTCTACCTGCACCGCTCAGCACGAACGGCATCCAGCGTGAAACACACGCAGAGTGACAACCCATTATGTAGTGTTGTCAAACAACTAAGTTGCTCCAAAGCTGTGTCACACATTTTACCATATCGGTGAGTACTGGAGTCAGTATCCTGAATCACCATGGTACACCTATAATAAGTGTTTATTTTGGGAGTATTTAAATCCAGCGTGTCGCCGCTGTGGAGTAGCACAGGACCTGTGTGACTCGTCCATAGTCATAAACGGAGAGAAGTAACGCCGGTTATAATGTTCTTCTGAAAGACGCATGCAGTTCTGTTTATTAACTGCTAGAGCGTGAAAGAAAAACAGCAGCGCGACAAATAAACTGCGTACCTGTGTAGTGCGTGCCAGGGGCGGACTGGCCATTTGTGTGATCTAGAGAATTACAGAACGACCAGTACTCCAGGACGGCCAGCCCACCACCCGCCACAAACGCAGTCATCACCTGTCTTTACTAATTGCAATATCCCTGTTTGGAGTAGTGGGTTACAGTTCTTGGCTGTGGCCGTAGGACCCAGGTTCAATTCCCCGTACCAGCTGTCTCAACCTTTTGAAATATTTTTTAAACTTTTATTTTCAGCTAAACTTCAACATTTTAATTGTAAAATTCCACATGCAGTAGCTAATATTAAGAAATATGTTGTGTGAACTCTCACAATAAGCTGGTGCTCTGAAAGGATTTAAAACAAATCTGGATTTTTGAGTAAGTTGAACCAATGTTAAAATTATTATTTTTCAATAGACATTTTTGTTTTTGTGTGAAAAGTGGGTGGGTGGTGGCAGTGGGGCTCATTGGGTGCTCAGCACCCCTAAAGCTCTGACCCTAGAATCGCCCCTGGTTTGCCCACCCCTGATCTAAACTGAACTGTTTCGCTTACATTGGATTCACGTAGTGTGTCGCATCATAACTGCATTAGTGGGTTCTGTACTGTGGATGTCTTGGTTCTCTCCATAATTCGTGCCATACAAATTTAGTCCATTCTTGGAAAGACTGTTGCATGGAGACCTACAAGACACACGTATTGTTTTGATCAAATCTCTTAGGATAGTTGAGCAGTTAAAATATTTGCGTTTTACCACGCATTATCTGCACCGTGTCAAAGTAGACTTCCTCGTTGAGGAAAGCAGACAAGGATACTACCTTAACGATATTGGAACGAGTCCACCGACGCATTTGACGTGAAAAGAGGAAAGAAACTGTTGTTCTGTTCCGCCATTTTGGCGCCCGGAGCAGCGCTCTGTTAATCTAAAGCAGGATTTTGAGCCACAATGGCGGTTGTTTCCCAAGTTGGTCTTGCGCCTGTCAGCTGACCAGTGTACTCATCCATTTCTAACATACATTGCGCTGTCCATTGAATTGGGCCCTGGATCACTGAACAGTAACAGAAGTAGGTAATTATTCCGAATCACGTTATTCTGGTTTTATTTGGTCATATTAATTGTAATTAATTACATTAGGCTTTTACATTTTTGAACACGAAGATTACCTAACCCTTATATCATGCAGGCTAGCTGTCACCAGACTGACTGCGTTTAGCTCAGCTAGCTAGCTAGCTAACTAACTAACTAGCGACGTACCTAGTAACTAAACGGTTTGCGTGTTTGTGAAAAACAACTAAAGTACGACTTTCGTTCATTTTATTTTGTCATTGTATTGTCTATTGTATGTTCAGTCTAGTTTCCTAGCTGGTATGTTGTTTTGTGAGACAGGTGATGTACTACAACTAGTGTTGTAGCGAAGCTCTCTCTCTCTCTCTCTCTCTCTCCGGGCAGATATATAGTAGCTAACAATGTCTACACCAAATGATATTTGGGTATTATTTTGTAAATTCGTATTTTTGCGATTTCTGTAACTGCTTACATCAAACGGTTTCACTTGTAACTGTACTTGCATATTTGCCCAGTCATTATTTAGTGTCACATGACTTGTGTTCTGCTTTTTTGTCTTTACATTTAGCACTTATTCATACTTAGGATGGACACTTCTAAGCTTTCTAAGATCCGTGATGAGGAACGGGAAAGCGAGTTTGGATATGTGCATGGAGTTTCTGGTCCAGGTCAGTGTCTGCAACCCCCCTCCGTGCTTAAGCAAATTATTTAACCCCTGGACATATATCCCTGTTCTTTCCAACATTCTCAACTATGATCTATTTAAACATGCTTGTATAGCAAGCACCACAACCAAGCAAACATGTTATCCATTCATTGTATAACCTGTTTGACCGACAGTGGTGACGGCCACTGCTATGGCGGGAGCGGCTATGTACGAGCTGGTGCGTGTCGGCCACAGTGAGCTGGTAGGAGAGATCATCAGGTTGGAGGGAGACATGGCAACTATCCAGGTCTACGAGGAGACCTGTATCCTTTCCACAGACATGCCCGCTCTACCGCGGTTACCTCGTCTGTTTAATTTACTGGTTTCTTGGCTGACTGGTCCGTTTACTTACTTGTGTGTCTCCATGACTATGTCTTCGGATCTGCCCTCTCGTCTGGCAAATTCATGTCGTTATGATATTCAATTTTCCTGAATGTTCGACACAGCTGGGGTGTCAGTAGGTGACCCTGTCCTTCGGACCGGCAAGCCCCTGTCTGTAGAGCTGGGGCCCGGTATCATGGGCTCTATCTTTGATGGTATCCAACGACCCCTCAAGGACATCAACGACCTCACTCAGAGTATTTATATCCCTAGAGGGGTCAACATTGGGGCCCTCAACCGTGACCTCCAGTGGGAATTCACACCAGGCCAGAGTCTTAGAGTAAGATATAGACATGAATTCATATTATTATGGTTATGTTACTTTTCCTGAATGCCTTTGAATTAAACCCGGATGAACTGGATCAATGTATTTTTTTCCCTCCCTCAGTCCGGAAGTCACATAACGGGCGGGGATATCTACGGCACGGTGTTTGAGAACTCCCTGATCAAGCACAAGCTGATGCTCCCGCCGCGGAGCAGAGGCACCGTTACCTACGTGGCCCCGCCTGGAAACTACTCCGTCAATGTAAGTGGCAGTCTATCTGCTGACGCCTGTTCTTGTTATGCTGCGTGGATGTGATTAACGCATGGCGTTCCGTACCCGCAGGATGTGGTGCTGGAGCTGGAGTTTGAGGGCGTGAAAGAGAAGTTCACAATGGTCCAGGTCTGGCCTGTGAGACAGATCCGCCCGGTAACAGAGAAGCTACCTGCCAATCACCCCCTGCTGACAGGACAGAGAGTACTCGATGCACTCTTCCCGTGAGTTTTTTTATTTAAATTTGATTTAACCTTTGTTTAACCAGAAAAGGCCGATTGAGAACAAATTCTCATTTGCATCCTGGGTTTGAACTCAGGATATCATACACACAAAGCATGCAACTGCTTCAAGTTTAACCCACTCTTGACCTTTTCTCCTATAAAGATTAATTTAAAGGATGCCATTATTCAGAGCGACATACTGGGACTAAATGTCTGACAGGAGAGGAGATTTCATCTTGCAATCATTTAGATTTGTGTTCAAATTCTCTTACCGCTGGGCTGTCTATTTGATCTTTCTCCTGGACAAGTCTGTCGACTGAGCTCTTTGATGAGTCCTCTGGTTTTTCCCTCCGTGCTCTCAGGTGTGTCCAGGGAGGCACCACTGCTATCCCGGGAGCCTTTGGTTGTGGAAAGACTGTGATCTCACAGTCCCTGTCCAAGTACTCCAACAGTGACGTCATCATCTATGTGGGCTGTGGCGAGCGTGGAAACGAGATGTCCGAAGTGTTGAGAGATTTCCCTGAGGTTGGTGACCTAAGTTCTTCTAATGAATTAAAACCAATACGGCAATCGGCCCACGGTGACAAGATCACAGTGCGTTTGAGTAGCAGGGTGTTGGGCAGAGGCGCTCTCTAGACGTTCCCAGTCTGACGTGAGACATTTCTCCCATCCCCGTAGCTCACCATGGAAGTGGACGGGAAGGTGGAGAGCATTATGAAAAGAACGGCGTTAGTGGCCAACACCTCCAACATGCCGGTCGCCGCTAGAGAGGCGTCCATCTACACAGGTCATTGATTTTGAACCATTATGGTCGGTCGTTGTGAGTCAATTGGTTGATCGGCCACCGATCCCCACTTGTCACCCAGGACCTTATTTCCGTTGTGGTCCTGCAGGAATCACCTTGTCCGAGTACTTCAGAGACATGGGCTACCACGTCAGCATGATGGCCGACTCCACATCCCGTTGGGCCGAGGCGCTCAGGGAGATCTCCGGGCGATTGGCCGAGATGCCTGCCGGTGAGTATGCAGAGCCAATGGGAGGCCGGCCGCCTGTCAACCCATCATGGCGGCGGGTTCGTCGTTCTGAGCCGGTCCCAATCCTGTGTCCCATTTGTCCTCAGACAGCGGGTATCCAGCTTACCTGGGAGCCAGGCTGGCATCCTTTTACGAGCGTGCCGGCAGAGTGAAGTGCCTGGGCAACCCGGAGAGAGAGGGCAGTGTCAGCATCGTCGGAGCGTGAGTGACACATTCTACCAGCAGGGGGAGCCCCAGCCACAGAGTCATGATGGCTTCCGTCCATGTAGTCTAATCCTCCTTGGAACGTTCAGTACAGAGCTGGCTGGCAGCGGTGAAATCATGTCCTGTGTTATTTCTCCCCTCCTCCTAGCGTGTCGCCTCCTGGTGGAGACTTCTCCGATCCTGTGACTTCAGCTACTCTGGGTATAGTGCAGGTAAGGCCTCAATTAAATTGCTAAACAGCTAGAAGGGTGTAACTCATTGTTGGACAATGGAGAGACTATTTGACCCTGTGAACTTCCTATTCCTGTTTGATATGTTATTCAATTTCTCACTCTCTCAGGTATTCTGGGGTCTGGATAAGAAGCTGGCTCAGAGGAAGCATTTCCCCTCAGTCAACTGGCTGATCAGCTACAGTAAGTACACCCGCGCGCTCGACGAGTACTACGACAAGCACTTCCCTGAGTTTGTGCCCCTGCGCACCAAGGCCAAGGAGATCCTGCAGGAGGAGGAGGACCTGGCCGAGATCGTTCAGCTGGTTGGCAAGGTGAGGCCACGCAGAAGACCGTGTGTTTGTAACTCTAGATGTATCGTCTGGTGGTGAACGTGTGTGTTCTGTACCCTCTGTTCTTAATGCCAGGCGTCTCTCGCTGAGACGGACAAAATCACATTGGAGGTGGCAAAACTTCTCAAGGACGACTTCCTGCAGCAGAACGGTTATACCCCCTATGACAGGTATACACGCCTCAAATAAAGTGATTGTAGATTATCACGCGCAACGCTGATTTCATTCACTTGGTGTGTTGCTCTTTCCCCCAGATTTTGCCCCTTCTACAAAACGGTGGGCATCCTGTCCAATACAATCGCGTTCTACGACCTGGCGCGGCACGCGGTTGAGACCACGGCTCAAAGCGACAACAAGATCACCTGGACCATGATCCGCGAGCACCTGGGGGAGGTCATGTACCGGCTGAGCTCCATGAAGTTCAAGGTGCTTGTTCAGACGGCCGCCCGCACGACAGTGGCATTTGTTGTCTTTGCGTGTCTAACACGGGACTTGGTCTCACGGTCTGTTGCTATCGCTCACTGTGTCTGTGCAACTGTTTTCCAGGACCCAGTGAAGGAGGGCGAGGCTAAGATCAAAGCGGAGTACGCCACGCTGTTGGAGGACATGCAGAACGCTTTCCGTACCCTGGAAGACTGAGCCGGTTTCCGTCCCCCCCTGTCACCTGAGCCCTCCCAGGTTCCAGCACCTGTCTCAGGGGCCACGCTTCCTGAATGTTTGGATGGGCCACGTCTTCTCTCCACAGTGACCATCCTCAGTCATTCCTAAGTGTTCACTCCTCCACATTCCATTCCTCAGTTCTACTCCTCCGTTTACACCCATGCTCTCTTTATCCAAACGTATCGTTGCGTGCAAGCCGGCGCTGGAATCGACACTTTCTTTATCGGTTAAACTTGAATACCAGGTTTTGTGGTACGCGAGGCGGCGGCGACCACAGACGCATCTACTAGCATTAGCGAAACCATCATCCACGACTCAAGTGCTGCACGGATGAGCTTCTCCTCTGCCTCCAGCCCCGCTGTCACCCATGAAGAGCACACAAAAGCGGCGCATGTTGCAGCCTGTCAACCCCCTGCCCTGGTCCTGTGTTGCCATTGGGCGGCAACATAGGTTCACGCCCACCAGTCACGTGTCACCGAGTGTGACCCGCAAAAATTGATATGGGAAATCGGAAAATGGGAACATGCGCTGTGGTGAAGGGGGAGGGACTGGATTGTTTCAGGAGGTTGAGAACCTCTTCTTCTCACCAGCCTCTCAGATGTGATTTTTGTTATTCCTTTAACTCTGGATATATTGACGTTGATGTTTATGTTGTTCTTTTTTGTGTTGTGTGAGTTGGATATATGTGTGTGTGTGTGCATGTGTTTGTGTGTGTGCATTGCATTAGAATTGGTTGTGGCATTTGTTGTCTGTTGGTTGTGGTTGTATTTATGTCATATGTGTGGAGTCTAAAGAAAATAAATTAATGAGAAGTTATTTGCCCTGTTTTTATGGTAGTTAGACTGTAGACATAGTATTCACGTGAATGTATTAATGGCTTGATGGTATATAATCACAATGGTATATAATCTTATAAGTTATGGATGTTTTTCCTATATCTCCTCCATATTTCAGTTTTAGACTCAAAACAGAAAATGGTTACGTCACAGCCAGAATGTGTAAGTGATTGGATACGTTAAATATAATCAACATCAGCTTGTATAAATCCTTAACAACTTGCATTATGTGTAAAAATCACATAGACGATCCCTGTTCCTTATACTTAATGCGTAATTTTAAAGAAGCCCATAGCACTGCGTCATATATGTTTCTGGTATGGAGTTGGTACCTTGGGAGGTGCACATTAACATTTGATTCAAGGGAATATGCTTAAAAGCAGACAGCGAGAAACATCTGTCCTCTACCATTCAGGCCAATTGGGTATATATACCTCAACAAACCAAGAAACAAATGGAAACGTTTAATGCTCATAACTGACAACCCTCTGACATTGATCTAATTAAAAACATTTCTGGGACACGAGTCAGTTTGATGTTCTTAGACTGCGCTTGTGAAGTGAAGAGAACTGGATAGTTTACAAGTAAAGCCTCAATCTTGCATAACAAAAGCAGCATCTCACTTCCTCAGACAACGCAGCTTGTCTTTAAATCGTGCCATTGTCACAGCGATGAGTGTCTTGACCTGTGAAGGGGAACCCGGTAAGAGACATTTAATAAGGCCCATAATCTGGAACCATGCTAGTGGTTGATATATATACTAACATATTGGAGGATGAGCTGTGTACCACTCTAGAACCATGCACAAGGCTGTGTTACTCTGCCGTTTCTGTCAGTGCGGTTGTATGTATGTAGATATATATATATAAAAGTGTCCTGGTTATTCTGTTCCATCCGGCTGCAGGTGTTATAGCAGTGCTGAGATTGTATTCTCAGCCAGCGAAATAAGCATTATTCACTGACCTGTGTCCTCTCATATGCTGAGCTTGGTGCCCCTCCCCTCCACGGTGCTGCCATTTTGGAAAGTGAGGACGCAGTGGTAAATGCCTGGGTCTACTCGCGACACCTTCTTCAGCGTCATGGAGAAATCCCCAGCTTTTGGGTTCCCGGAGAGGAAAGCGCGGCCCACAAACGTGTCCTCGGACGTCCGGTTCCCCTGTAGTACGTTGTATTTCTCTTTGAATCCTTGGACCTCCCACTGCACCGATACGTTGTCTGGATCATGTCCGAACAGCAAGCAGGAAAAGACCACATCGTCCCCCTTCATGGCCTTCTGTTTGTCCGGCTGCTGCTGCACCAATAGTCCCTTTCCATCCACATGGAAGTCGGTAGACAGTGAGGTGTTTTCTGTCATGGGGCCGGGCTTAGACAGGGCTGTCACTGCCATGAGTTTTGTCACAGGGTCTTTGGTATGGCCAGTATCCTCAGCAAGGTTTGGCAGAGAGGCTTCATCGCTGTATGATACGAGACAGAGAATCCCACCTTTCAAACAAGGGGACATAATTTAGACAACCATCAGTCCGAAAGCTAAAAATAGTCTGGTAGAGTGATGACACTACTGTAAGTTTCTCCCCGCTAAAATTAGACACACAAAAGTCACATGGATTAAAGGGTCACTGTGCTGTTCACCATTTTAGTTCACAGTTCTGAACTTTCCGCCGTAAGTTATTCAAACCAAAACCAAACTATTCAGAATCCATGTTGTGGTGTTTGTGGCTAATTTGGCCAAAAAAAAAACACACTTGATTTTCAGGTTTAAAACCCCCCCACTTGATTTCATGTAAGGTTTCAACAGTGCTTGTTTATGCTTGATTGGCCTGCTGTTTTTCTTGACAATACAGTAAACATACAATACAGGACCTGTAATACACATCGAGGTATTTATAAAGATATGGACAATCATGGCATTGGTGTCAGACAGAGGTGGGAGTATGTAGGGTGGTGTGTTTCACAGTACTTCCTCTGTCTGTAATATGTCTCTGTCATCACTGTGACCCGAGGGCCGTGCACGTGGACAGCTTATTGCTTGTACAAATACGCATCTGTGTTTATACCTACGTATCAAAGTTTGCGCTCTCCCTCGAGGCACGTCTGCGTGTGTGGATAAGGTGGCAATGCCTGTGTTTGAGAAACGGGTGGAGTGGGGACGTACCTGCGAGCGTGGCGAGAAGCAGGTGCACCAGGATGAGAGAAGGCTGGGGAAAAGGCAAGGGGCCCATAATCCTCTCTGGTTCTCGGCGGCACTGACGGATGATTTGGAAAGAAGAGCCTCTGAACCGAACATCCACAACCAATCCCCACCGTGGCCCCTCTTCCCCCTCTTCGCTGAAACATACTCTTGACTGGTCCAGCGGCTAGTTTCCTTGGGTGTCGGTGAATGACGGACAATTGCAGTAGACTGACAACCAATCTGAGGAAGGCAGAGATACACGGCTACACCGTTTTGACAGATAACACATTCTGCATGTGTTTATTAATGTCATGACAATTTCAAAGGAAGTCAATGAAAAAATAATACCAAATTATCTCTTGGTTGCCAAAATGGCAATGACGAACAAATGCTTTATCCTGCCTGTATGAAAAACACAATATTGTGAGGAAATTCAGAGTTACCCATGTATCTGGGGCCCCTCAGTGGTGACTTCAAGTAATAATGTGTGGGCAGAAGCCATTACAGGGCCATCCTAAACTCCCATATTGACCCTCAGTTCTACACATGCTCAGATCACTAAAGCAGACAGAAGCCACACGTGCTGGTCAGACGTTGCCCTTGATAATGTCAGCTACTGTCTGCATGAACCCCACTGAAATAGATTAGTGTATCTTTATCTGACAGGGCTGAGATGATGTAGATGTTTTAGCTGCTGCTGGGTTCCGGACAGCATGGCTAATGGGAAGACGGTCCATAGGGGAAGAGGGGAGTGTCGTCCTGGTTATTGATTCAGGTCATCTACAGAGCATCGCCAGAGTAAACATTTCTGGTGGAAAAGCTGATGTCTACATTCGTCTGTAATATGTGTGTGTGTGTGTGTATGTTTCTGTTTATAATGTTATATTTTGTATTATTATTTTACATATATACACAGTAAGCCAAATAATTCTGACCACACATTATGCCTAATATGCTATTGGTCCTCAAGAGTGCCGCCAAAACAGCGCCGACCCACTGAGACATGGACTCTGCATGACCAGTAAAGGTCTCCTGTGGTATCTGGCACCAAGACAATAGCAGCAGATCCTTCAAGTCCTGTCAGTTGCCAGGTGGAGTTGCCATGGATTGGACTTCCTGGTACAGCACATTCCACAGATGCACAGATTAAGCTTTTTTGCTCCTGGTTATGGCACGATTGTTGTGACACAATCCTGCCATAACCATCATTAAAGGTCTTTGTAACTTCTGCCACAGTAGATCTCCTGTCGGTTCGAACCAGACAGGATAGCCTTCGTTAACATCGCACATCATTGAGTCTTGTGTGCTCCACAGGCACACACTGTTGCCGGTTTGTCCCTCCTTGGATTACTGTCTGCAGGTACTCACCACAGTTGACCGGGAGCACCCCACATGCCTTGCCAGTTGAGGGATGTTCTGGCCCAGTCGTCTGGCTATAACAATTTGTCCCTTGCCATTTCTTCTGCATCCAACACAATGACTGAACTGATTGTTCGCTAACATTCTAATCTACCCAGACATGGACATGTGCTCCTATTAGGGAATGATCTAAGTTAATTGGCATCATAATATTGTGGCTCGTCAGTGTATGGTTAAGGAAAATGTAAATATGCAAATGTTACATATTAGAAAGTTAATAGTTTTATAATGTTTGTAATGTAAACTGGACTATGTGTAAATAGTTTGATTGAGTTGCTTGTTGTTGTAATTCCTGATTCAGGAACCTCAAACTATAATTGTATTTCCATATGCTGCCCTTCACGTTCGATGTAGTTCAGGTCAGCAGGTTGATAACACCTTTTATGATGACACCGTGTGTAAGCGGAGCGCTACGTGTAAAGGGAACAAATACACATATTTGGACTTGTCGTTCCCATTACACGCGCCCTAGGACTCTCTTCCAGAGTATTCTCTAAAGCGGAGTGTGGGGAAGGGTGATATTGCTGGCTGGAGGAAATATGATGCCGAAGGGTGGGGCTGTAGCGCTGATCTTCCCGCTCCTCATGCAGGATTGCATGTCACCGGGATATCTCTCCCGAGTTAACCCCACTGGATTTAGAGTGGATTGTCAGGCCTGGTTGTCTTTTTAAACACACCAGTGTTATCTTTCACAGTCAGGGACAAGGCTGCACACACTCACCATGTAGCTGCGGTGACAAGGAAAGGTGACAGCCAAACAAAACAGCACAGAAGGTAACCAAGACAACAGTTCTGCCCACCGAGGTGATTCACTGAACACTTTGCAACCTTTTTGTGTATAGCCTTTAGGCCTTACGCATGACGGCGGAGGGAAGGTAGCTTAACATCATGTATTTAGAGGGATATATTCATTCTCTCGTCTATAAAGTATTTCATAATTAATAAGCTATTAAATGTCTCAGGAGCATCAGTTTGAGCGCAGCATTAAGGTAGATTTAAGTGTTGAGTCGTCTGGGACAAGTAAGGACCAACAAAGCTTTTAGCTTGCTGTTTAACACAGCACATATAACAGAATGCCCACCCCCATTGCTGAATTGCAATTCCAGGAGACCATTTAAGCTATTTAAACCAGGTTACCCTTCCAAACTCTCCTGGTGCGTGAAGTGGTGACACATGCTGTCGCTTCCACCACTAGACATGCCAATGTACCCTCTCAATGTTATGTTACCCAACCCGATCAGTGGGCAAGTCCTATTGTAATAAACGGGCTGCTGGTCATTGCTTTTCCACCGAAATAAGATCAGAAGAAACTTTTTCACCGTAAGCGGATGATTACCGGATCGCACAAGAAAACACGTTTTTTAATGGTATGTCACACCTGCCAGGCTGCCACATATAATTTACCTGGAATTCGCGCGCACATAATTATCGTGCGGAATTGGTTTTATTGTTGGACCTATAATAAACACACCTGATACGCGGTGCTCTTGTTTCGAAATACAGCAGGTTACAGGAAAACATTTAATAAGGAAAAATGTTCTTTTAACTATTGGAACCTGCATCTTAAGGATTCTCCCCAAAACCCAGAGGTAAGTAGCATCAAAACCATTTATTTAAAAAGGTAAGTTAAACTATACCTATTACACGACATGCTATTTACACAGGCAATAAGCTATACAGACTTGTAACAATAAGTAGCTATAGGTCACATGTTAATTAAGCAATATAATATTTGGTTTGAACACGTGCTGTTTACTTTGTCAAATGTATGCTTTTCTTACATGCATACCTTTTTTACTGTTTTGAATGTCACTATAGTCTAATTTAGTCAAGTTAACCTAAACATAAAATATTAGTCTGCAGTTACTCGCCGTTAAGTTGTGTAGTAATAGTAGGTCAAGTGTAGACAAAACCAACAACAACATTATTCCAACTACCGGATTCCATCTCTCAGTCGGATAGTAATGCTTAGGGACCCGGTATAGTTGGCCCAGATAGGTCTGCCCATAGGGACGGTGTGGCCTGATTTCTAAAAGAGAAATGTACATTAGTGGAAGGAAGCTAATTGTAAAACTGGAAATCAAAAACCTTTTTTTTTGATTGATTCTATTACCGAACTGAAAAACCCAGTTTATCAAATCCCATGTCACCTTGTATGGGGCATATGCGAGTCTAGTAAATCTGGTTGTTACAGCTAGAACATTGTGTGCGCGTGTGTACGCGCGCGTGTGTGTGTACATACATAAAATCAATGTGAGTGTGTTAATGCTTGATGCAAGTAATGGACCCGTTTCAGTCAACTAAACGTTAGAGAAGGAAGTGTCTGCAAATCATGAAATGTTTTTTTTTGCAAATGACTAAAAGGCTTGTTGGTCTTTGAATTATGGCTATAAGGGAGGCAGATTACTATCATATGTTGGGTTTAATAACAGCTTTTGCAGTGCAACCTGAATTATGTAATTGCACTTCATCGAATATGTTGTGCTATGCCATTGTACAACATTACAGTCATGGACAAAACACATTTGTGAAATAAAAAATATATATATTAAAAACTAGAATCTAAACCAATGCGCAATAATAATGTCAAAGTTCTCATTCAGACCGATGACTAATCCACCTCATTGATTGTGTCAAGAGAGGCCTGTAAATCAGATCCCATGATGTACCCCATAGCTTCTTATTGACTCCAAGGACATCTTTAAGTCAGTTATTAGACAGTATTCAGTTATTAGACGGTATTCAGTTATTAGACGTTATTCAGTTATTAGACGGTATTCAGTTATTAGACGGTATTCAGTTATTAGACGATATTCAGTTATTAGACGATATTCAGTTATTAGACGGTATTCAGTCATTAGACGGTATTCAGTTATTAGACGATATTCAGTTATTAGACGATATTCAGTTATTAGACGGTATTCAGTCATTAGACGATATTCAGTTATTAGACGGTATTCAGTTATTAGACGGTATTCAGTTATTAGACGATATTCAGTCATTAGACGATATTCAGTTATTAGACGATATTCAGTTATTAGACGGTATTCAGTCATTAGACGATATTCAGTTATTAGACGATATTCAGTTATTAGACGGTATTCAGTTATTAGACGATATTCAGTTATTAGACGATATTCAGTTATTAGACGGTATTCAGTTATTAGACGGTATTCAGTTATTAGACGATATTCAGTTATTAGACGATATTCAGTTATTAGACGATATTCAGTTATTAGACGATATTCAGTTATTAGACGATATTCAGTTATTAGACGATATTCAGTTATTAGACGGTATTCAGTTATTAGACGGTATTCAGTTATTAGACGATATTCAGTTATTAGACGATATTCAGTTATTAGACGATATTCAGTTATTAGAGGGTATTCAGTTATTAGACGATATTCAGTTATTAGACGGTATTCAGTCATTAGACGGTATTCAGTCATTAGACCGTATTCAGTCATTAGACCGTATTCAGTTATTAGACATTAGATTATATGTCTTTCTATCTATCTTTCTATATATAAAGGGTGTACATTCTTTTTCTCCATAAGAAAATTGCATTTTGTTCAGTCAACTTGTGGTTTGACTGTGCCTCTTCATTGTTGCTGTTAATTTCTAGATAATTTGTGAATCGCCACAATGAAATGGGAGAAGTTCAAGCCTCCAGAACCAGATGACCCCATGTGCTGCTGTGAGTGTGATGTGGACCAGCATGGCTGCTGCTGTGACTGTGAAGATCTGGATGAAGCCTGCAGCAGGTATGGTGGTGGAATTGAGTGGTGGATCATGACAGGCCTGCTAAACTCTGGATTAACCCCCTCCTCTCTCTGTCTCCCTGTCCAGGTGGCTGAAAGGTGAGCCTCAGAAACCCGACTGCGTCTTACCTGTGTTTGGTGCGTTGATGGACCGGCTCAGGGTGAAACTACTAGCGGGGGACGGGCGGGTTGAGATCTCCACAGTTCCGGCTCTGGTTCTGCTTCCTGTGCTATTGCGATTAGCAGCGCTGCACTTCTTGCTAGGCCTGGTCGTCCTGACGATTCTGCCTGGCCTGGTGTTGTGGTACTACTACGCAACTCACAGGAAGAAGGGTCGCACCCTCTTCTTCCTCAGCCTGGCACTCTTCTCCCTAGCCTACATGTACTTCCTGTTTGTGACCGAAATCCTGCCTCGTGGGGACGTGACTCACGTACAGCTGGTCACAGTAACAACGGGCGTGATCCTAACCCTAATTTCCCTGGTGCGCACCAAGAGGGCGCCGGGTTTTGTGCCGCTGGCCCAGACGGACATACGCGCCACGAGCCCCGTTCTCAACCGGCCGTCTGACAAACAAGCTTCCGCTCTGAATGAAACGGATCAGTCGGAGACGCCGGCGAATCCGGTGGAACAGCGGACACAGTCTCCTGCAGTGAAGAGAACCAGGTGCTCTCTGTGTAGAGCCGTGCGGCCACCGCGGGCGGGACATTGCCGCATCTGTGGAAAATGTGTCCGGCGTCTGGACCACCACTGCATCTGGTGGGTTTTTATTATTTGTTTCCTCCTGTGGCTGGCTGCTTATCGTGTTATTTCCACAGTAGTTTACCAGTGACACGATGGTGCCTGTCCTCAAACACACAGAAAACCACCTCATATAATACTTGTGTACACATAATGACCTCACCAAGTTTCACACTGAGAAGACGTCACGAAATAACAACCGGCTGTGGTGACATGTGCCGGGCCCACAGGGGTTCAGCCCTCAGCAGGGTGGGTCCACCTCCAACCGGGGCAATCTGTTACTTATGGCGTTTAGATACAAACACCAACCTCACCTCCACACACATAGAGTAGGATCTCACATTCATGCTAATGGAGTTGTCACGGGAACCACAGCAAACATTTTAATCGAGCATGTCACTCTGTGTCTGTGTGTGTGTTTTGACTGCTGAGACAGGATAAACAGCTGTGTTGGCCAGGCCAATCATCGCAACTTCCTGCTGACCCTGCTCCTCTTCCTGTTGACCTCTCTGTATGGGATCAGTCTGGTGCTGCGCAGCGTGTGTCCTCGACAGAGCCTGTTGACCGCCTTGTTCTACTGCCCGGGAGTCTACAGTCAGTACAGGTAAACTACAACATCTGGTATTTGGTTAAAAAAATACTATTACATATATTACAGTCCGCTTATCACTTTTGGTTTATTTGCGATTCACGTAAACAATCACCACCGCTTACTTTTTTGTAACAGGTCAATTGCCAACAGTTTTAAGTTACTTGTAATTGGTGCCGGAGTGTTTAATGTAAGAATAATAAGAAAGCAGCTGAATAAGAAGATGTTACGTCTGTTGTTTCCGTGGTGTAACTATGTTGTTGTGTCTCCAGTTCGGCCTTGTGCTTCACCTGTGCCTGGTACAGCTGTATTGTCACAGGGGGGCTGTTACACTTACTGGTGCTGCAGGTGGTCAACATCAGCTACAACGTGACGGAACGGGAGGCACAACTTGCCCTGCGAAAGAGAAATGGCCAGAGTCGTCTTTGGGGCCTGGTGGTGGACACGAGCCACACGCATGGCTTCTGGCAGAACTGGGCTGAATTCCTGACCATGGCGGAGGCTACAGATAGACCCTCATCTGCCCTCGCTGACTTGGTTTAGCGCCGGATTTACGAGCTCCAACACTGCCGCAACACTGTACTGCCAGCATGTTAATCACGCTGAGGGACTGTGTGGTTTTAGCAAGCCTGAACTTCTCTGATCTCCGAACTGACCTTGTGGCACGAAAAAGGAAGCGTTCATTTTCATTATTAGATAGACCTGCACATTCCAAACACTCAGGTGGAGAAGAAAACAATGTTCTTTCGGGTTTGTTTCTAAGATGACACTCCTTGTTATGAATTATTATTAATTAGTGCGAAAGGCAGCTGGGGTTTGTTATAAGCAAGGTTTTAAACTTTTTATCCTAGAAGTCTCTTTTTTTCTCAAAAGTGTGTACCGATTCTTTACCATGGCATATGAGATATAGTAGAACAGTTTGCATTACAGAACATGTTTATGAAACTGTAGAGTGCATATGAATTGTATCTAACCATATAAATAAGCAAACAGAGAGACACTTCAAAGGAAGGGAAGCTGTACTTCTACCAGACATGACTGACACATACGCCCACACACTCACTGATTGTATAATGTTTGAATGTACTCAACATTACCTATATTTTAAAGGATACTTTTCATTGAATTAGACTAAGACTAATCATTCTTTGCATATTTTGTGTTTTTACCAATAAGGAATTTATACCAAGCACTGGTAACATTCAGAGGCCCATGTTGATTAAGTGGAAACCTCAATGTAAGTAAACCATTGACACTGTGTTGCCAGGAAGTGGCTATAGAGAGCTATGTCAGCAGGCATCATGAGGGTCCTCACCACACAAGCCAACAGGATAGTCTATGTCAGCATAATTTGTTTGTTTAGACAGTATTTACCATATTTTAAACCCACCTCTACTTGAACAGTACCCAGAGTGGAAACATTGATTTCTTGTTTTCAACATGGTCCACGAAGTAGCTGGCAAAATAGACGGTAAAATGCACATTACTATGGTATTTCTTATGTGTGCCCTGACTTGATGGTCCTAAATGACACCCTTGTAAAGTAACTGGTGCCCTGCAAACACGTTTATATTTCTCCTTTGGCTACTTCCCTACTTATTACCTTATTATCTCACCTACAGCCCAGTCCCTTATTCCCTTATTGTGACCTATTTCCTCATAGTGACTTTTTCCTTCATAGTAACTTATTCCTTTATAGTAACTTTTCACAGCATACTAAATGTTACCCCTATAGAAATAAATGCAAAAGATAATGGAAAATAAAATCACAAAACTGCCCATTTAATATAATTTAACGATGACCTCAAAACTTCATATTCATATTTTCCACCACACGCGTCTTACCATTGGGTCTGGAAACTGTCATTTCCTGTAATGTTCATCTAGGTTTTCAGTAGTCTCGTCATTGCAGTGTTTCACATCATGGGTGTCAGAACCAACGGGTCTCTGCTCATCCATTCCTGGATCACAGCAGTACTGGTCCTCCAGCTCCTCGGCTCTGGTAAGGACCCGCCTTTCAAATGAAGAGGCTCCGCGTTACATGTGTTTTATTAGACACAATACTATGTGATGGTCAACAGTATATATGTGAATGCAAGCAGATAGGATTTCTCTGTTGTATGAATTTGCTCTCGTTTGTGATAACAAGTATATTGGCTGTACTTCCATAAAGATTTGAAGACTTGAATAATTAATGACACAACAACTTTAATTTGGACGTTAGGCGTATCCAAATGCCATACTAATGTAAAAGTAAAGATAGGCCTAAATTAATGGAAAAGGACATGGATACGATGACTCTGTAAAATAATATTTAATTTTACTGTCAAAGCATTTTGTTTATATTCTTAAACATAAAAATATGTTAAAATGTGTTAAAAATTACATTTTATCATAATCAAACCAGAACGATATATATTATATGTATTAAATAATTTGTGTATGGTTGGAGTACACTCCATCATTTACAAAGAAGCAGTTGTGCAAAATCACATGCAGTAAGGATGACAGAGATATTAATTTACACAAACTAAGTTTACTAACATTACCAAAACAAATTGCTTGCTTTGTACATTTGATGGGAGGCCACACAACATACTGACTTCTCCAAAAGTGCAAAACCTTCTTGTTACATATCATTGTAATAATGCTGCTTCTGTTGACTGAAGAAGTTAACCTTTAACTTAATGTTTACAGGATTTCATGATAAATCACATTAAAACTCTTTTCTCACATGGCGTATGGTCAGATCTAAATATACTGTTAATAAAAAAAAGTATTTTCATGGTTGTGTAACATCAACACACAAGGTTCATGCAGAAATCATCTATAGTGGCCATTTATGGTTGTCATCACTACTCTCCTCCAGGTATGTCTGCAGACAGCAAGGTGATAACGTCTGGTAACATCACAGAAAACATTGGCAAGCCGGTGACCCTGTTATGTAGGGCGTCTGAAGAAGAAACAGTGTCCCAAATTGAATGGAGGTTCGGAGGTTGTGATGGGCAGAAGATCCTGGTTTTCTCCCCGCGTCATTCAGGTGCCCCCGAGTTGGACTATAACAAGCGTGTCTCTGACGTGACAGATCATGGATACACGCTACTAAAGACACAGAAGGAGGACGCGGGGACATACTGCTGTTCTCTGACAGCCTTCCCCTCTGGGACTCTAAACGGTCTCCTTTATTTGAATTTGACGGAGGTTATACCAGGTACTGCCAACCTTTATCTAACTCTGACAGAGACTATGTTATGCACAACACTGGTTCTACAGCAACCGTTTGTTCTTAAATCCATCTTAGACATCAGGGGGAAATGTGATTTTATTTTTAACAAAGTAACGAAAGATACATGCGTATATTTCTTTGAAATCCATCAAAAACCCTATATCCACGTCACTCTCAGAGAAATATACATCGTACTTCCAGGTGTTTTTTATTTAGAACTATACACATGTACATGTTGACAAATATAAAACATACGATTTAAAATCAATACACAAGTTTGATAAATGTTACTTATTTACATTTGACATTTTAGTTTTTCATCAGATACTCATATTCAGAGTGATTACAGGTTAGACTTATTTGTCTTTATCTAGCTAGATGAGAGGAGCACATTTGTCAAATACACAACATTCCAGTTTAACCACGTAATGGATAAATGCATTTTACCACACACATATTCTAATATGCATTGAAAATGAAGAACTCGAGAACAACAATACTTCACACACCCACTAAAGAAATCATGAGCAATCACGTCAGGCAAAAAAATGACAAATGTGAAATATCTGGTGGGCATAGCTTATTGCAAACAAAGTCTTTATTTTCACCTCCTTAACAGGTTAACAGCCAGTCTCACCACAAACATCCTTTCACATATCGCACACAAACCTACAAAAACATAGAAAAGTTCACACATCTCTAACAATCAATCTCTTTCTGTTTTGCCAGACAGTGATACCCATGTAATAATCATTGTGTACATTATATGTGGGATACTGGGAGTACTGATGTTTGCTGGGCTTATTACAGCGATATTGCTCTATAAGGTAAGACCCTAATCTAACACAACACCTCTTGGTTTCATAGCTGCAATTCAGCATTGACTGCCCTCGCGTAGCTAAAATCACAACTGCTGTTTAGCTTGGTAGTTGTGATGGACACTTCCAAGTGATTAAGGCATGTTTCTATATTTACAGACTTGTAGAACATCAGGCCAGGACCCGTTCCACGTGGCAGTTCATTCAAACAGGCTTTCACACCACCTTCCCTCCATCCTCCATAAGAGCCAGGCCCATGGTGCCTCACCTTCTAAAAGTAGCAGTGAGAATTTGGAGGTGGAGGAGGACGACGACGTGGATTACTTAAATGTCACAGCTTTTCGACTCCCCAGAATTGCCCCTACTGCCCCGTCTCTGCCTTAGGGGGTAAATAAATAGAGCAGTCTCCACTCTTATACACGCTGAATGACAATGACATAAAGACAGAGATGAAATATGACACAAACAAATCAAATGTTTTTGTGATATGGACCCAATTCATAATCGATGGCATGATACCATCACTCAATTCGCCGTGACCCACGATGAGAAAAAGTTTTTGTTTGTTTTTTTAAAGTTTGAAATAGCTTCTAAAAGCACACAGGCAAGACACTGCTGGAATGGCTTCAGGATAAATATGTGAATGTCCTTGAGTGTCCCAATACTGAACCCCAAAGAAAATATGTGTGGTGACCTGGTGATTGAAATTTACAGAACACTCCTCATCGATCTTACGTTTATGAGGACGTGCAAATAACAATGTGTTCAACTGCCCAGTTCAGAGGGGTTTGAGTCTGAGCTTTGACTGTGCCACTTAAAGACGTACACAGACTTGTCTCAAAGCCACAACAGGGTTGTATTGGATGTGTGGTTTAGGTCGTTGTGCTGAACGATTCATCTTACCCATCCTGTGTTTTCTAGATCAGGTTCAAGCTAGTTTGAAATGTCACCAACAAGGTTAAACAATTGGTACTTTTTGTAAACCTCAAGCGTTCACATGGGTTGCGAAGCAGAAGACCCACTTTGTGCCCTGTGTGTGGCTAGGGAGATCATCAGTGAGGAAGCTAGACTAAGTAACAGCTTGGTCACTGGTGCCATGACCCAGAAACTATGGCCGGAGCAATTTAACAGCCAACCTTTGCTCTTTGTTTATTTTCAGTATTTTCTCCAAGAAAAGGGAGTACGACCAAAACAACAACTAGTTGTTTAAACGGCACCTGGCAGCACAAACAAATGCAGTCTATAGCTTGTCAAAGGAGGTCGTTGAATGATTAATTTGCTGTGCAAGATCGTTTTTGTCCAAAAATCTCATTCAAGTGATTCTTCAGTATTTATATTGTTTTGTTGATTACATGTTTTAGTTGAAATTGAATCTTCAACCACTATCTAAAATGCCAGGTTAATACAGTGTAGTCAGATGTTAGCCGGCATTAGTAGGTTTGGAAAATGTCCAAAACACACATGCTGTTGGCTCTGTTGCCATGGTCATCATTAGCCCTTAGGTGGTGAACAGGTGGAGATCACTGTTAAAATATTTGTGTCCCAAATTAGGACAATTCATTTTATCTATATAAACTGGGAGCACAGGAACTGAATGGATATGCAGGCAACATACTTCCTTATCCTTTTTTTTCACAATATAACAATGTACTAGTTGTAATAGTTTGAAATAAGTGAAGTGGTCAGGTGTTGAAATACTGTTCCTAGGCAATTTAATTCCTATCTTATGATAATCTTGTTTGTGAAACATTGAACACATAAAAATCATGAATAAACGTTTTTGCTAATTACCGACTGCAGTCATTTCGAATATTTCCTTTACTTACGTTTGACCGTCATGTTGAATGGAGGTTTGGAGGGTGTAATGGGTAAAAAATTTTGTGTGTCTAATGCACAAAACACAGTTGTCGTTGTCTAGAACAGGGGTTCTAGACAATGGCCAAATACCACCAGCTTTTGCAGGATGTGTTATTGAACCCATAGACAATAATACGGTGTTTGATACCGGCCAATCAGAAAGATGAGTATTAAAAGTGTAATTTTCACATATGCAACAAATTATTATAAAGCTATTTCATAACAAAACAATATAAAGATATTTACTGTTTAAACTTAAAAAAAAATAATCTTCCAACTTGCTGAGGCCCCCTTGGCGCACCCTGGCGGCCCCCACTTTGAAAAGCACTGGTCTAGGACAATATAAATTGAAAATCAATGCCCTCATGTGGCTATTATGAGAACTGCAGTTAGAGACCCCATTTCCCTTCTACGTATTAATACACACTGAATCAAATACATACACATAAACAATAATTCATAGACTTAATATACAATCACTTATACGAAAACATTTATTCACAGACATGGCCTTTATTTGGTGTTAGGCAATGTATGTATCCATCATGATAAAATACAAAAATAAACAAAAATCTTTCCAGTAGAATTCTGCTGTGTTCTGGGATTCACGTCATCAAGAACACACATACAAAAAAAGCATAGGTTCAATGTGCTATTACAGTACCCCTGCCCACTCCTATCTATACATTTGTTTTTAAATAAAAAAATCTATTCAAAGATTTAACCACTTCACAAAAACATCACGACATCACCAATCAAACATCACCGATCAAACATCACCAAACAGTACAGTCATCAACAGCACAGCAAAACAAATTCATACACAAACACATATCTAACTACTACAGTCCACCAGTTTGTAACAGACAGCCTAATAAGCACTGCCATTTCAGAGTGACACACATTTCACAACACGTAATAAGCACTGCCATTTCAGAGTGACACACATTTCATTTGTTGGCTATGCATTCTAAAATGCATTTTATTGTAAAGGCCATTCAAGCATAAAAATTGCCCTGGAAGCAGGATTTGAAAACTGTAGATTACTCTTCAGTAAAACTGTACTCTTGATGCTGTATCCAGACACTGTATCCCCCGGGGTAGTGGCGGGCTCTAGAGTAGGAGACAAGATTATCCAAGATCTGGTTACATAGCTCCGCATACTAGCACACAGAGAGAGGAGATTATCCAAGATCCGTAGCATCAACTAATATTTAAGGATACATAGCTCAGCATGCTTGCACACAGAGAGGTTATAGTCCTTACCTGCTGTATCCCAGAGGCCACATGATGTCCAGCGCATTAGCACTCCGACAACCTCGCTGGCAGTAGATGACAATGTTGCCATCCTCCTTATCAGGGATTCGCACTTTATACCTCTGTCTAAACTGGTCTGGACTTAGTCCCAAGGCCTCCTGGAGGTCCCCAACTGTAACAGATAGTAACCACACAGAGTACCTTTATTGTAAGGACTATAAACTTGGTAAACACTAAAGGGTTTTAGCTGCTGCCTTTGTCAGTGTTCAAAAACAAAGTGGAAGAGAGACACTTAAAAAGTTAATAAACACCCATTTCAGAATGATTGTATGGCATGGACCCTCTGGACACTAGGGTTTAATTTAGTATTGATACAAAACTTGAAGAACATCTCCATTTATACAAATCACATTTTACATGGTTTTAAGTGTTTATATCCAGTATGTCTCACACCGCTGAAGGCGTTTTCATTGAATCTTTCCTTTGTTCTTTGACAGTACTTTTTATATTATTCGGAAATACCTGAAGCACTCCTGCTACTGTGTTTTTGTATGTTGTAGCAGTTACAAACGGGAATGTTATCGACACAAGGTGAGTCTGTCTTTCTGTTTCTGTGTACTTACGCGGGACATTCGTGGAGCCAGGAATATTTCCAGCCTTAAACTCATCTGGATTGCGGACATCAAACAGTTGGACACTGCTGCTGGATAACAAGTGCTTCAACTGTTCGTATGACACTTCTGAGTCTACACAAAACACATTAAATCAGACAGTGAGTCAATAAAGTAAGATTAACACTTTCAAAGACAAAAGGTTTCTTGGTAAAGTATTTAGTCGCCGTCCCTTTCTACACATTTTGTTGTGTTACATACTTAATTCATAATTAATAAAGAAAAAGTGTTTTGCCATCAATCTATAAGCAATCTACCCGATAATGACAACAATAGGACTTTGTGCCCATTCTGCCTAAAAGGCATTTGTGAGGTCAGTCACTGATGTTGGACTGAAAGGCCTCGCTAACAATAACTGTTCCAATTCATCCCAATGGTATTTACTGGGGTTAAGGTTAGGCCACAAGTTCCTTCCCACCAAACTTGTCAAACCATGTCTTCAAGGAACCTGCTTTGTGCACAGAGGCACAGTTACACGAACAGAAAAGGGCCTTCCCCAAACTGTTGCAACAAAGTTGGATTCCCCCAATTGTCTGAAATGTCATTGTATCCTGAAACATTAACATGACCCTTCAACAAAGGAGCCTAAACCCTGAAACACAGCCCCAGACCATTTCCTTCATCCACCAAACTTTACAGTAGGCCCACTGCATTACAGTCGATAACATTCTCGTGACATCCGCCACACCCAGAGATGCACCAGTTTGTTCCAGTAAGTTGGACAATACTTGTGACTGCGATTTTTTTAAGTGACACACTTCCTGATTATTGATCAAACTGTGCTAACTAGGATATCCTAACTCTTAGATTTTTTTGCCACATTTTTTTAATTTGTATTATATTTACTCTAACTTGTGTTGAATGCTACTTGGCTTTCATTTTCCATCAGATTTCAAGGCGGACAAAACCCATTAACAGTGGGATTCTTACCTGTAACAATTGTAGCAACAACTTTAATGATTCACATGTAAAGACCAATTCTAACAGAATTATGTCTTTCTTAGGGCAATCTGTCTTAATTGGAAACTTTCGCCCAAATTATGCTATATAATTTTTTCCAACACAACAACAAAATCATTGCTGCCGCCACACACACACACACACACACACACACACACACACACACACACACACACACACACACACACACACACACACACACACACACACACACACACACACACACACACACACACACACACACACACACACACACACACACACACACACACACACACACACACACACACACACACACACACACACACACACACACACACACACACACACACACACACACACACACACACACACACACACACACACACACACACACACACACACACACACACACACACACACACACACACACACACACACACACACACACACACACACACACACACACACACACACACACACACACACACACACACACACACACACACACACACACACACACACACACACACACACACACACACACACACACACACACACACACACACACACACACACACACACACACACACACAGCAAAACTTTACTATATCTATCAACAGGAAAGTCCTATTGTTACAATATTGAAATTGTAATAGATTTTATATATTACAACATTGATTAGTTCAGATTAGTTCAAATCACACTTCTTACATTAAATCTTAAATCTAGTTCACCAAGTCAATTGTCATTTTAAAAACAGTCTACCTCCAATGAACTCTTCACCCAGGAAGTTGAAAAGGATGTCGTATTTTTTTTTATCAATGGTAACACCACACAACTCAGTTTATTGTATTTTTTGATGTGTAATGCTCAGTTGCTAATGTATTTTTAACTAGTTCAACAAATAACTATAATTCTTTGTACTATGCAAATGAAAATATCAAGAAACTATTGAAATTATAACATGTCACTAAATCACGTTTGCTAAGTCACTTTATTGTGACAAACATCGACCGTAATATAACTAACAAATAATAATCAAACTTCAATTAAAAAAACTGAATGAATAGTTGACAATTGAAAGAGTTTTCCTAATGATTACATCGGTGACAGGAAATTATTTTCATAGAACGATGGAATGCCATCGGTATTCAATGTAATCGATTCAAGAAAATGTTCGTCTATTTGATATACTATAGATACCTTAAAACATCTGCAATGCTTATAAACACACAACGTAGCACATGTTTAAAATGTCTACAATATATCCCCCTGTCATGAGTAGAAGAGTTTACCTGTTGTTCGAGGCTCTCGGTAGACTGCCCCAGGTTTCCCTTTACATAGTCGGTCGGGCGGCCCACTCCAGTAGGTCTCATCAGTAACCACCACCAAAAGAGGCGCCGCTAATAGCCACAGTGCGAACACCACAAGACCCATAATCTGCGTCGGATGTTTGCTACAAACCGTCAGACCGCTGCTACTTATATACTCAGTAGGCCTACGTGACTGTGCTCATGTTCGCATATTTGTTAATGGCTACCTATCAAGTGTCATGACTCCTCAAACGGTTTCACATAATTTCATCATTGGGCTAACCATGTTTATGGAATTAAGTTTATGCCCTTTCACCAAATGATATTAATGATGCTGATAATTAAACATCGACCCAAAAGTAATATTGAACTCGATGACAGAAGCATTACACTCAAAAAGTGAAAGTTTAAATACGACAACACGTTTGTTCCATACATAAAAATATCTCGAACAAATTATTTTAGAGAGTTGCATTTTTGGTTGTAACTTTGCTTTGCTCTCACTGTCGGCTTTTGCTGTGGTGATGTCATCAAATGTATGATTTGGGCAGGGTTTAGTGGAACAAAGCGTTCCAATTGTTCATCCGGTTTTTGAATGACGTGGCAACATGTGTCGCCTCTGGTGACGGAGCAGCCAGCTAGCGACGATGTATGATGACGTAGCCAAAACCGAGTGGTGTCCCAATTCCTAGGGGAACGTAGCCCTTACCACTCGGTTTCGAGGGCCAAGGGGTAGGGGTAAACTAAGGGGTAGGGCTAAGGGGAAGGGGTAATGTAAGTGGGAGTATTCGGATTGGGCCTTAATTGCTAGCTGGCAATGATTAAATAAAACAGTCTGTTCACCGAAATAACTAGCTTTCTGCTGCAGTGGATAACATCGAACCACAACATTTAAGAACTGGACTTGAGTTTTCCAGTTCGGGTTAAAAAAGTGTGAGCGAATAGTAGCCTACTAGTTAGCAAGCTTATAAAAGTGGCTGTGTAATACCATTCTACAAGTCCCTGTATATAGGAAGTGCAAAGGGATGGAGAGGATACATTGAAATGCAGTTCTTTTTGTCAGGAGAAAAGCTTCCCCTGTATAAAAGTCAGATTCTTGAACTTAACATTTATTGTGCATCTATTTTGTCTTCCAACACTCAAATTATGAGAAGGAAGTTGTACATCAGCAGCTTCTCCAGCAGATGGCATCCTCCTGCCTTTCAAATACAAGCAAGTGACAATATCAGCAAGTGATGTTGCTCTCCAAAAGGAACCTATAGGCCTGGATAGGCAGCAATTTTAAAAAAAGTCCCTGGTCCCTGTTTTACAATGTTCAGTACTTGTTTACTCCCTTTGATGGACTTTAAGCCATCAGGTGATTTAACCATTGTTAACGGCCATCCACCATTTTCCTTACACCCACAGTCCTTTAAGCACAACAGAGGAATTGTATAAATGCATACTTTGGTTTAGGGTAGGCAAATGTCCTCCTAAAGTGTGCACCAGTGATTGTAATTCTAGGAAGAACAAGAGAACAATAAATTATTTAATCTACTTCTGCTGTCAAACTTACTGTAATTGTCTTTCTCAAGAAGACTATGCACAATCGTCTAAACCGGAGCATACTGTTATTGTCAATAATAAAACAAATATTGTAATTCTGGACACTGTTCTTGTGCCTTTAGTAAAAGTTGAATTTTGTGTTAGGTCTCCACCCAATGTGACCTTTTAAATAATTGGTGTTTTTTTTCACATGAGGTTCAGGCCTCTCCATAGCTGAGGAAAAATGAGGAACTTAACACTCAATAACACAATTACTATTTCTAACTCTACTGGTGAGGAAGGGCAGACATATTAGCATTACATTTTCTTCAGTCAAATGTGCAGTGACACTTAGCTACAATTACTGCAGTCACATGTTCAATTAGGTATTCTGAAATAGAATACCATGTTAGAAACTATTATCAAGAATGCCAAGTTGAACTGGTCTCTTAAACACAAATGTCTAAGAGTGTCTCAATTACAATTCTCGGTATGTGTACAGTAAAAGTATCTGTTCTGGTAATAATGTGTGTAAAATGTGTATGTAAAACAATCTGTGATGGAGTTGTGCAGACTGCTTGTTGTGGCATTTGACATGACAAATTAATATAGTAATTAGACAAATACACATAAAAATGCTAGTGGCCAAACAGTGTAGTTTTGCTCTCAATACTTTTGTGTTAAGGTTTGGCTTTCACCATCACAATTTATATGCAACACTAAAAAAGTTTATTGTAATAAAAATATATTCAAATTCCTTTATTTGTCAAATGCATTTAATAGAATTTTGAACAATGAAATTAATGTAACATGCGAAATCTACACAGGAATCAATTTTAAAAAAGCAAATAATATAAAATAATAATAAACATAAACTAATTATTAGTAATACTGTACTGCAGTTATTTGCTAAATGCTATTATCTGTATAAACCTTTTTTTAATTGCCTCAGTCATAACACAGCTTTTCACCCTTGAAAAAATAAGTTCTACTTCTAGCCAACTCAAATCCAATTACCTCACTGACACAAAAATATCCCAAGACTTTGAAACATGTTCCTTGGTCAGTCTTTTGTTTTAACTCCTCAAGAACACTTTGTTTTAACAGCAACATATACACATTGGCTGTGTATAATTGAGTAGCCTAATTTCATCATACCAAGGCAGCAATTACACATGTAGCTACTGTAGTGTGTTTCTCAGAATTAGAATTGTGGTTCTAAAAGACTTAAAATGTGGGCAGGTTGTCAGATTGGGAAGACACTTCATTTGTAATGGCTAAAATCTGCAGAACACCCCAGTAATGACATATTACTAGGTTGAAATAAATTATACACTTTTTGGAACCAAGTGATGATTACTCAGTCCACGATTGACATGGTTACAGTTGTTATCAACATTATTTTATAAAGCCCTTTTTACAACAAAGTTGTCACAAAGTGCTTTTTCACACACCCAGCCTGAATCCGACAGAGCACACATCGACAAGTTGAACAAGAACAACAAGTTGATACACGGCGGCTAGGAGAAACTCCCTGAGGGTCAAATTCAGGAAGAAACCTAGAGGAACCAGGCTCTGAGGGGTGACTAGTCCTTTTCTGCCTGTGCTGGGTGAACTTATGACAGTTTAATATAACAGCTATTTAATTATGTGCAATCAAGCTTAAAAGTCGAATAGTCCGGGGCGACCGGGAGATTGAGGAACTCAAACGAGCAGTGAATGAATAAAACGCTGCGTTTGAAGAAACATATCCACCTTGAATATTCGTTACACCTCTGCATAGGCTACAGCATCACCAACAGTAAAAACGGCATTACATAATGTATCAAATTAACTAATATGGTCACAGTTGTGAAACTGTCTCGTTATCCATAACCTGCTACTGGTATAATCATAGACATATTTCTATGGGTATAATGGCCTCAAACGAACTGTTACTCATGACTCTGGATGTAATTGTGTCATGTGTTTTGTGGCTGCTTACTGAGCCTGCGGTCGGGTAATACAACCCGCGGAGGGTTTTAAACCGAGCGCTCACGGAAACGTCACAGTAGCCCCGCCCCTCCGCCTAATCCATTATTGTTGAAACGGGTGTGGCTTTTTTTAAGCATTTATAGTTATATACGTTAAATGACACAGTATACTACAATATATTGTCCACATTGTTGAAAGATGATTTTTATAAGCTTGATTTTTTTATAAAGCTATATATTACAATGGGAATTTTCCAAGTAACTCAATGGTACTTTCCAAATATGTTAGACGCAAGTCATGTGATCCTGATAATATAAACAAGGGAAACGTCTCTTAGGATGCATTTTTTAGTTTTGTTTGCCGTCTTCGAGTTATCAAAATGAAGTGTGGTGGTACCGCAGAGGTAAAGGACGCAACCCCGGAGGTGCAGAAAATCTGCGACGAGGTAAGCATCATTTCTTCATCTGGGTCGGGCTGGTCATAATAAACCGTGAGGTTTATTTAAATCCCAAACATTCGACCCTGGCCCTGATTGCCAAAATCGCAGCACTTGCACTTACGCTTATTCTCAGTTGGACCTTATGTGCGAACTAACTGTTCACTTGTTTATGCTTTTAGATGAAACCAAGTGCAGAAGAAAAGTCTGGAAAGAAATTTGGTGTTTTCGTCGCCAAAAAATTCACAACACAAGTTGTGGCGGGGACGAACTACTTCATTAAAGTGAGTAATGAGCAACGATCATTATTTCATTACATTTGTTAGAGGTGCGACTATTACCAAACCCTTACGACTCTTGCGCCATAATTTAAAAATTGGGCTAGTTCAACAGTAATGTGTAGAATAATATAGAGTTGGAAATGTATAGCTAGTGAACAAATTAAGTAAATACTGGAAGAGCTGACACTGAAGAAAGCCAGTATACTTGTAAGGGTCGCATTTTCCTGTCGCCTAAGAATCACTAACCAAACCCTTGATTTGACTTTTTGTAGGTCCATGTTGGTGGAGAGGAATATGTACACGTCCGAGTCCATAAATCTCTACCCCACGATGGTGGGAAACTGGAGGTGAATGCAGTGCAGTGCCCCAAAACTCACCACGATCCCATTGGTTTCTTCTGATCACCTGTAACTCAATGCAGAGTTGCCACACCCATGCTCTGTGCCATGACCATGTTTCGTATTTTATATGTTTTCCTTAACTGTACTAAATGGCACTTTACCCAATACAGCTTGGTAACTGTGTTTTATACTAAAGGCATTAAACCGTTGCTACATTAATTTTGTTAATGCAACAAATAAACATTTACAGTCAAAATGCATTTGTGTGTAGTGCTAATTTCAGTTTGCTTCATTTTATGACCTGGGTTTTGGAGGTGAGGTGCATATCTGTGAAAGCAATTACTGTGTTTAAGAAGGGAAGGGAGTCTCCAGTATTTTAGCTCCTGCCTTACCTGATGTTTGTAAAAATAGGGTGAGTTTCTGCCAGTTCAATACAATTTAATCTTCAGATTAAATCTGGAAGATAAGGAACGTTTGCTTC
The DNA here is from genome assembly GCA_029465975.1 of Dallia pectoralis. Lineage (NCBI taxonomy): Eukaryota > Metazoa > Chordata > Actinopteri > Esociformes > Umbridae > Dallia > Dallia pectoralis. The sequence continues at coordinate 7,282,216 of CM055747.1, read as the reverse complement.
ATCTATTGAGATTCAGGATGTACCGGTATGGCTCTGAGTTAACCAATTGATATTTTGACCAGAGATCTGTGATTAATTAAGACCAATTACTGTATACAGAATAATTTTGTTGCCTGTAAACGCAGACACATGTCCAAAACATGTTCAGTATTTCAGATAAAAACGCCCACATTTACTGACTTCGGAATGGTGCAATCTGGAAGAGAATAACTCACATTCCAGCTTTTGTCTGCTCTACCTGAAGATAGTATTGCACAATGACAGTTACACCCCTCAAATGGCTCATGGGGAGGGGACACAAGGGCCCAAGGCCAGACGTGGGGGAGCTGGAGTGATGGCGAATGCAGAACTTAAATATGTATGCCACAACTGAAAATGCCGTTACCCAAACAGTATTATTCGTTTTCCACAATCAAACAAATATATACATACACAAGGACAGCAGGAATAGGCAATGCAGAAGTAGGGCAGTGGGAATAGGGCAGTGCCAGCGGTCTGTCAAATCAAAGAAATCATACAAACAAGACCATGAACTTCCCTACCTCTTTAGTCTGGCCACAGTTGGTCAGTCCTAAACACAACTTACCTCACTGCTACAAAACACTGAGGAACAGCCACTGGCTTCTAACCTAGACATACTCCACAAGATAAGGTTTAGAAAACACAGCAGGTCTCACTCAATACATTTCTTCAACAAGTACGCTCAACAAAAATCCTCCTTACCTAAGCTAACCGAACAAAATCTGTAAATGTATATAGGGTGATGACCGGCTACGGATTGGCTGAAGAACTTGATGGCCATGCCCACTCCGTCAGCAGCAGCTCACCACACCTGGCAAGAATTAAAGACTAACGTGGACACGCACGAAGACAAGGGGAAAACACACATACCAGCTCGACAAAGCGAGAGGCAATAACAGTGACTATGAGGAGTGTCTCAAGATTGCTTGATATATTTATATATATATAAGAAATATAAAAATAATTGGCATAAAGAAAAAGCAGTATACAGCCATCCTTTAATTTTGCTGAAAACATTTGCTGAATGTAACCTTAGAGGCCCACACCCTGTGCAAGAGGTGATTACCGTCGCTAATGACAGCATGAGATTGGCTGATGACAGCTTTTACCTATGAATTCCGTATTTCACCAAAACAGACGCCAAGCTGAAAGCTGGTAGTTAGCCATCTGTCTTGTGGGGTAAAATGAAAAGAATACAGAGTCCAGATTGAGGGGAGGAGAAAGGCAAAGGGAAAACAAGATATAAGTTGATGAAACGGGGCCGTAGGAGCACAGCATTAGGATGAAGTCAGTGCCGATGGTAATGTTGATGGTGGCGTGCCTGTTTCTTAATGAAGCTGGTGAGTGGGATGTTAATAAGGCCTGTATGCAGCAGACACAGACAGGATCATGTGATTACAACGACAGTCACAGGGGGAGCCTACAGGGGAACCATGAGTGTCTGACTCACGGCTGACAGGACCTCCCTGTTTTATATTTTTAGATGGAAGACGCAAAAGCAGCAAAAACAGGTTTCCATCGCCGAGAGGATTGAAGGAGATTCATGGGGTTCAAGGTGAGTCATAGAGCTTGTGAGCAGTGGTTAGCTAGTAATGTAGTTTAGTGGAAAAGTTTGTTTTGTAGTAGCTTGGTGGTAAACCAAGGTAGTGCAGTTGATCACTTTGTGTATGTTCTGTAGCTAATGGGACCACACACTATTTTGCAAAAATATTTTTTTGCAAACAGTAGGTAAGAATTTCACATATTTTCCTGAAGCAGATCTGCCAGATCTCTCACTTCAAACAGTTTGTATAGGCAAAATCACTTCTGACTGACATTAAGCCTATTTCAGATTTACATATGCTAATTTATCACATAGTTTGGACTTAGTGAACACATTTTTGAACATATTATTAGAAGTGTCCATGGTCCAAAATTGTAAGTCATTTTGTAAACTGGTTGTGCCTGCAGAGCCAACTGGAATTGTAAATACTTTGGAACAGAATACTGGACACAAGGCTCTGGGTAAACAGGAAACATTATGTCTTACTTAAAATCCGTATTACTACACATAAAACATTGAACAGAAGACCTTAATCTGTGGCACAGGCCTACCAGCATGATACAAGGAAACTAACAAAGTGTACCGTTTTTCATTTAGGCAAAATAACAGATAACCCTGCTATAGACAAACATTTAAGAGGTAAGAAACAATATAATTGCGGCACATTATGCTTGCAGAAAAACAGTATTGTCACATGTATTCAGATATTTTGGAGACACAATTGATGCTATTCGTTTTTTTTGTCTTTGTTCTAGTGACGGTCCAAGGTGAGTTGCGATCATGAATGTGATGTCATTACCGCTAAGTGTTTGTCCGGTTGACTGAGTAGTTACTAGATTGTCGTCTTCTCTCCTCAGTGATGACGTGGCTTAATAAAGTGGTTGACCTCGGTGAGCTCTGACTCTGTCTGTCTGTCCCCAAACTGGGAACAACATATATACTCACATACTAATAAACGTAACATGAAATTAATTGCTTGGTTTTTTAAATTGCCACATTTAGGTATATACAAACTTCTTCCTGTCTGTCCTTTCTGTCTATATGTTATTTTTGGATGGTTATTTTGCATCAATCAGTGATTAACACAATGATTTTGGATCTCTCCATTAAGGAAAAAGCATTACTGGCGGACTCAGCAAGACAGGTGAGCTCAGTACAACTAAAGGGATTGATGAACCTAAACAACTTTTAATACGTATTGCTATTCCCTTTTAAGACCACTGTATGGACTCACTGTCAATACACCATGTTGTTCACTCTAAATTAATATATAATCATTCAAGATTGTCTGAATTGTTCCCCTTCATTTTCCTTCCCTCTTGTCCTACGCTCCCACAGTAAAATATTTCTGAGGGATTTAATGTTAGACTGGATGGTATGTATAAGATACCCTTCTGTTATGAATACATGTTCATATTTCTTTCACATTGTAATCTAATAATAAAGACTATTTTACATTGCTCTGTCCTGTCTCCACTTCAGGAACTGTGTCCACACTGCACAAGTCACGTTTGTCAAGAAATATGATGAGGTAGAACTGGTAACAAAGCTGAAGTAAAAAGACATGCAGTAACACTTCTTGGAACTTCCCCAGTTCTGCCCACAAATGAAGTCTGCCATTTGTACGCATTAAAATAGTGGTGCACCATTTTTGACTGTCTCAGCACATGGCACATATAATTTCCAAATAGCATTAAAAACCATAAAACGTACCATAGTAATACTTAATCAAAGCTTATCACAGTAGTAATTCACCTACTGTATACCATATGGTACACACCAATACTTCAACTGTCATTTATGTTTGTTCTGTCAGTACTTTTTTCTCCATTTGTTGTTTTTCTGGTTGTAATGTCATTGTTGTGTCATGTCAATTTGTTGTCAAATAGCAGCCATACGTTTAACTTAAATAAAGTTACTAAAACTGTTAATAAGTGAATATACCCGTTATTTCTCAGTATTGGTTTAAATAAAGGTATTTTTTTATGACTACTGTTGCAACTAGGAAGGTATGTGAGTTGTAGTTGTGTCTGCCCAACCTGTAACGTCCGCCCCACCTGTACTTCTCCACACCTGTTTCAAGAGCCAACATCCTGACTATCTCGACTCTTTCTAGCTTCATAAAGAGTAAAAAATAAACCGCTGGGAAAAAATGACTTCTTGGAACGTATACAAGAACTACCTGTCTAAAACAGCATACAGTTTAAATAGATCCCACAAAGGATATCTGGAACTAAGTTTGGTTTGACCTAACTGTACCTTTAAAACAATCGTACATATTGTTCATGATTTATGTCAGAATCCAACAGACACCAATATCCATTATATGAAACAGGCTTCTAAGCAAAACAATCATCTTGGTTGAAGACATTGAATGCACATTCTGGAAGACGTCTCATATTTTTTTTCTTAGTGTGCAAGATTATATGAAGGCTTGTTCTGCCCCCTAAAGTAAGATTTTACTGTTAGATTTCCTCTTAAACCAGCTGTGTATTTGTGGTATTATCCAGAACCGAAAACTAAAGATATGTTCCCTAATTCTAAACCGTAATGTCTTAACGTGACATGAACGGTAGCCACAATTGTAAGCTTGATGGTTGCTTTGTTCTCCTGATAAGAACTCTTTTGTAATCATTTTTATTTTATCTAGTGTTGTGAAGACTTTTGGTCCTAATTTGACCAATAGTACAGGTTGGACTAATAGTACAGGTACTGTGTGCATGTGGATCTCTGTTTACCATCTAGAATGCTGACAGTTAGATTTGATTCTTTGCTTCCTGCCCATAGAAAGCACTGGAGGGGCCGGCACTGCTTTGTTGATCGCTGTCTGTTTGCCTATTTTGCTGTCGTTATTTTCCTTTCTAAATCGATGGCCTGATGCTTACAAGAGCAGTCCGCTCAATGCTCACATGTATTCCATAATAACATACTGACAAAAAGCATGACAACTACATCATTTGTTTTTAGGTAGCGGGAGCATATTTTAATGAAAAGCTTTTATGTATAATACAACTTCCTTTATGTGGATCAATTATCCTGGAGGTGGAGGTGACAGGTGGAGGTGTTTGAGGGATATCCCACCTGTTAAACCCATCCCACTCCTAAGTATCTACTAGGATAAGTGTGACAGGTTGAACATAGAGTCACATAGATAATAACAGTACTTAACAGAGGGCTGTGGTCATGACCACAACCCCACGAGCAGCATCTTCCCTCATGGGTATTGTGTAACTGATGGGCGGGCCGGTGTGCATCTAGGGGGCAGGGGTTGGCGATGACAACAGGTAGCATGTTGTTTGTGTGTGTGTGTGTGTGTGTGTGCGGGTGGGAGGGGGTGTTTATGTAAGCCCCTGTTCAACAGTATATTTAGGAGTGAGAGGCAGCAATCAAACACAAATGTCCTGCTTCTTTCTCGTTCCCGTCCATTAGACTGGATTCTAACCGTGCTCTGCTGTAGCCATGACGACCATGCTGGTGAAAGTGCTGGGAGCACTGCTCTGCTCCTTGGTTGTCAGCGCTGAGGTTATGCCCCAACGAGACTTCGATCTGCAAGGGGTAAGAGAAAATGAAGAGAGGGAGGAACAATAAACCAGTTACAATGAAAATCTATAGCTATGCTTTAAAAAGTAGGACAAGCATTACATATAAACAATATGTTAAGGCCAGGGAAAATTTGGGAATCGAAAACATTTCGGGTCATGTTGAGAGACAAATGTTTTAAAGATTTTAATAACTGAAAATGTTGGGGATATTTAAGTTGAAGTTAAGCATTGAAAATGTCGTAATGTATGCTGATAGGAATTATGAAGTTACATAATTAAGACGGCTTGTTTCAGATGGCAGGAAAGTGGTACCTGATTGGATTTGCCTCCAATGCTCAGTGGTTCATCAATCACAGGGCCAGCATGAAGATGGGCACAGCCACACTGACACCAACTGCTAACGGAAACCTGGAGATGTCATACGCTAGCTTGAAGTAAGCGAGAGAACAAGTGATGGAGAGAGAAATGGAGAGACGTTGAAAAACTAAATCTTTATTGTCTCCGTAGCACTGACGGCTCCTGCTGGAGAATGAGCCACCTGGCCGAGAAGACCAACCTGCCTGGGAGATTCATCTTCAAGAGCGAGCGTGAGTCCCGATCTACACGCGCCCCACACACTGTTGCAATAAGTGTGATGTCACTAATGTCCCTGTCATCCCTCTCCGTAGGCTGGAATAATGAAAATGACATGCGTGTGGTTGACGTCAATTACAATGAGTACGCTCTCATTCACACCGTCAAGACCAAGGGAGGGGTTTCTACCGTGCTCAACAAGCTCTATGGTACGATTCCCACTGTATTTGTCGGAGTTGCATACAAATGATTGTGCATTTCATAGGATGTGTGTACTAAATGTTTCACGTCAAACAGCCCGTGAGACTGACCTAAACCCTGATATCCTGGAGAAATTCCGACAGTTCTCCCTGGATACTGGCATCCTGCCTGGGAACATTGCTGTGCTCCCGGAAAACGGTACATCCTCTCAGTTTCTGAACAGACTGGTATTCCAGGATATGTGTGGAATATTTGTTAATGCCCCAGTGTCTTGATGTATGGGACTTATATCAACCTTCTGTGTCCTCTCTGCAGATGAGTGTCCTGCGGCATAATCTCAACCACGTTCTCAGCTCATCAAGACTGCTCCCACGGTCCTCCATGGCATTGCTTTGCTACTTTATGGGTGTACTGAATGAGCCACTTTGAGCTGTTGTGACCTTCTCATACGGTAGTTTTACTGCCAAATAAAGCACATTGTATGTACGTAGCTGGAAGGAGTACGCATTCTTGTTTTGTTCCAGTAAAATGCTACCTGGGGCTTTTTCAGTCTATTTACTATTCAGATAAACAAACAAACATGTATTGACTTGGTTCCTAAAAATGGGGATATTATATGAATTGATCGTAATGTAAACTGAGCTCCAAATGTTGTCTTATGTAGCATGATTCTATAGAACATGTTATCCCGAACCATAGTTATTTCCAGAAAATTCCACACATTCTGGTCACTGATTAAAAAGCCTAAGGTGAAGTACTTATCCAAAAGAGGGGGAGGGGGCCATTGACCTAGGTGAGTGAGATTCGTTGCTGTAAGACAAGTCGTCCATAAGATTCTCTGTCATCAAAGCAGGAGCCATACAAAAAGAAGCTCCAGTGCTGAGATCTCACCTCTATTAGAAGGTGCAACCTAAAGTGTTGCCAGGCAAGGTCATTGGAAGCTTTATTTCATATTTTATTTTTGTCTCTGGACAACCAGCTTGTGTTTAAATTTTGCTAACATAAACACAAAAAAACTATTTAAATGTCACTATGACTCTCTAAAATATTCATTGAGCAATTGAGATGTGGGATGTGAAGTCATACTCAAAAAAGTATTCGCATTTTTATTGTGCACACAGAAGGCATCATGCCTTTATTTTTGACCAGCAGGTGGCACTTCTGTGGGCTGTGTGTTATTAACCGCTTTCTGACCACCATCGACTGCCAGCATCAAATACTTCAGAGAGCAGTGTTTGCACGTCTCTACCTTGCAACATGAATACCAATTAATACGGGTCACGTCCATATGGGTGAATCAATCTCCGGTCAATTCTGCCGATCGATTGACTTTGACATTGTGTATGTAAACATAACTTGCGTTCCAAAACTTGGTCACAGGCTTTGACACGTCATACAAAGTCAGACACGCTACATATGCTGCCATTTAACAAGTAGCTTTAGATGTACAGTAGCCTAGGTCAATACATTTTGTATTTAAACTTGTATCAACTACACTGCATTACACCATTATGACGCAAGTGTTAAACCATTTATATAAATCTAGATGTTATGCCTTTTGGCGAGGGACATGTAAGATGTCAAAAAACATTTGTATTAGTGCGCTGTCTCACCACCACATTTAAGTTGTCTCCATTTCAACTTCTGAAGTTGATTATTAAAACAAAAAGACAGGAAATTCTGAAAGCTTTCAATCAAAATCAACAAATGTGGATTGGATAAACAAACCTTTTGTGGATTTATGGCATGCTCCCACTCCACACAGTATGCGGCAAAATAAAATATCCAAGATGTACTAACAGTGGACGTCCGACCAAGATGTCCGCACTTTGTCTTTGAGACTCAACATCTGTCAATTTATCAGAGAGCGGAGAAGTTACGTTTACAGGACCATAGATTTCTGTCACAACTATAAATGATCTAATATGTATTTTTGGAAGAAAACTAATTTGGACAAACAATTGATTGAGTTAGATCCAGGTAATTCTCATTTACCAGAATATTTATCTCACTGTTGTAAGTGGCAAGTGCCCACATGGTCCGAATTGCTACTCAGACCAGGAGAAAGATTCTGGTCTTACGTACAAGATACATTTTTCATAAATTGTCTAATTTCTAAAAACAACATTGCCTTGTGATTATGATTGTGTAGTATTGTGCAGATGAAAATGTTATCAATAACAAAATACATCTATAATACAACATGTGGAAGAAATTGAAGGGGTCTGAATACTTTCCAACGCCACCATTTCAGGACCAGTACCGAAACAATAGCCTGCTTGTTCCAGTTCAAAAGCATACTATTCCTTTGCATTGTTGCTTAAATTTTGGTTTCAGCAACCAAAATGGTTTTAAATGGTTGCTAAAGATCGCATTGTATTAAATGTTAAATAAAATAAGCAAATCCAATGACAGACAACATACCATTCTGCCACATTTATCCCTCTTTAATTGTATGACCACATTGTAAAAAGTTCACCAGGAGACAACCGTTCTTTTGGCCATTGATTGCAGAAACCACTTCTTGACATTTGACTGGAAAGTATGAAACACCAGCTACTTTCATTCCCATACGATAGTCGCCACATTGAGTAAATAAAAAAAAAAATTAACAAAAGCAAAATCTCTTTCTGCAATTTCAAACAAAAGTATATAAAAAAGTTAAATTTCAAACTCGTCTGCGACCCCAGGGAAAGGCTTTTCAGTGCTGTGTGCTAAAAGGGGTGTATGTACGCAGGAAGGTTGGAGGGCTTTACGTCCGTGAGAGGCCTCGGTTATCCAGGTCTTTCACCTAAAGACGGCAAACATAGGACAGGGTCAATAATGTCAGCACCTAAATATTTTATTCATTTTCAAAACCACCCCTGCCATTAATCTAAAACACAATACTCGTGACAAAACCTACTTTCCAAAGCTAAAAAGTCTCTACCCCCAGATTTGCCACTTGGTAGAATAGCTTACAGCAATCAATTGTGAGATTTCAGGGAGGTCCGTAGCAACTTTGCACACCTCTACTTCATAGTATTTGAGAAAACTATTCTTGTCAAGTCACTTTGAGGTTATTGATGGACAGCAAGCAAGTAATAACAGACATTTTAAAATTGATCTAGAGTTAGTTAATACCAACTCAAGGACATTCAACTTGAATACCTTTACCAAAGCTATTGTGGCTAAGTGGATTTTGCTCATTCCCTTAGAATGATCAGTGAAAGTCTGCTAGGATATTTACTACCCAACCGAGTTAACCTCCAGAAACTGATACATTTTTCCTCAATTTAAAACCAAGAGGTCAATCTAAGCAGGTGATTTCGAGAAAATAAGAAGGTCAATACTAGAATAGCCCTAAAATCTAGGTGCACGACTAAATAAAGACAGAGTTTAACAAGCCATAGAGTGAATGGGGTTGTTAACCTTGTATATCCTGACCAGCCAATGCTCTGTAGTGTAGGCCTCCTCAAGCACGTCAAGCTCAAAGTCCTTGTTGCCGATCTCAGCGTTCCTCACTCGATCATAGCCAGGGGGACGCTCTTTAACAAGGGATAGAACATCAGGACTAGCGTTACTATAAGAAACAACTAAATATTGGGATCTACGGTCTCAGTAGTTTGAAGAGTAGATCTGTCTCACTCATGGTGGTCCATGAGAAGGGTTACTCACTGGCCTCCGTGTAGACTTGGCCAAAGCGGTAGTAGCACATCTTGTACATGAGGCAGTTGAGCAGGACAGGGGAGCCCTCGCGGTCCACACGGAACTCTCCAGTGGGGGTGTAGTAGTCATGCTCTTTGATATGCTTCCCCGTGTCTGTGCTACCTCCAATACGCACCATCCAGAGGAACTTGTTGATGTCTGCACAGAGGGAAAACTGTTAGCAGACCCGAAACATGAGAAATATTCACAATTAAGGACAGTGGAGAAAAAAATTCATATGAAGTACCAACAACTAAAACCACAAATTAAACAATTTCAATAACACTTACTTTTAAAGTAAAGTTCCTGGAGTTACCCAATTCTTTAAAAATAACATAGGTTTTAGTGAACCAATCGTTCTTACTTTACAGTTGAATACCAAATACCAACAAAGTAATAATTGACATTTGTGTCTAGCTTGAATGGTTCAAGAGATACTATTTAGATCCCTTTAAAGTCAATAAAAAAACACCCCTTTGACGAAATCTAAATAAAGTGAAATAATCTAAAGTCGTATGGAACCAAATTTTTCCAGACCATTTCATGTAGTTTAGAGTCTTTATAGCATTTCAAGAATAAATGTTGCAAGAGTAGCAGTGGTCTAAAATCAACAATTGAGGTTTCTCGCTAGTCAAACACCAGTAGTAATAATCTGCGGCCCTTTCATATCCACATTTCCGAAATTGTGGACAGAATCATGGAATCCAGTACACTCAAATCATAAAAAAAGAAAATATATAGCTTCTATACAAATATATATATTTTTGGGAATATAGTTCTGTAACATTAATCACCACGGTATTTCACCAACTCTAAAAGTGCTAGGGATCTGAAAAAACATGGAGCTCTTCCTTGTTCTGCTGTGCGGGTTGTTTCTCATTGCTCTGTGTTTTTTTGGGCCGTGTCACGTCGATCTCTGTGGAACCCCTTGTCATTCATTAACGTTACTGTTGTGATGTAGAAGCACTCTTCCATTAAATCGACATTATCGTGTTGATTTAGTGCGCGTGCCAATATTCCACACAAGAAACTTGCACATGCAATACAAGTGAGCTATCGACAAGGAAGCTCGAACCAACGAGTCTATCAGCCTAGTAGTGATGTGCTGGTTGACTTCTAACATCGACCTAATCCACACAGTTATATCCACAGCGTCAGTGAGTTTAGGGTCTTAAGCTAGGCCAAACAAACTTGAATGAATCTCAAAGTAAGCTCATTTTCAGCTGCCAGCCTGTACCCCTTTTCTCACTCAGTATGAAGCACTACATCGAATTTCGTAAAAGGCCCCGTAGTCCGTTAAAAAACAAAACAGCTTTCCGGACAAAAGTTTCCAATGGTTTTAGAGACAAACCGTCCGAGGAGTATCCCGTCAGTCCACCGAAGATGACGAGCACGTAGCCGACATCCAGCTCCCGCATGATCTCGTAGGCCTTCTCTTCCGTGGACGCCATAGCCTGCCGGTCAATCGATGCATTAGTTAAATACAGGTCACGGATATTAGAGAACATACGAACACGTCATATAACACGTCATCATCACGCCGCCTCTCACCTGGCCGACTCTGGAGATGTGCGTGTTGTTCCACGTGTTGTTGTCCACTAGAATGGTTCTATTGGCCATGGCGGTTATCTGATAGCCGTAATCCCACCATGACATCACTTTGGCATCCTCCGGGGTGTTGTGGCGCAGCCAGTAGTAGGCCTCTCGGAAGTCATCGAAAATAATGCGACTTCCGTCGCCACCGCGGGCCGACAAGACGATCGAGGGCGAGGAGTACGCCTCGCTGGTCACCCAGGTGGAGTGGAAGGTGTAGGTGATGAGGAAGAAAGTCATGACCAGAATCATCCCACTGGCAACCTGGAGCACAGGACATCAGTGGACCAATTAAAGGCAACACGTTAACGCCCAGGGGTTCGGTCTGTCTGTAGCCTATATCCCACCAGCTTTGTTACAGACATTGGCAAGTCAATTTTGATTTAGGCAACTTTAGAACAAGATATTCAACTTTTAAAGTATTTCAAATTACTTTCAGGCAACACAGCGCTGTTCATACACAAAGAACGATAGCGGATCACTAACTGCAATAATTAAGGTTTACTGAGATGACTCCGTTTTCAAAGTGTTCCCATAGCTGATTTGTTTTGCTAATTATTCCAAAATGCAAGCACTCTGTAAGAACCCGCTCTAACCTAAACACTATGAAATGTGTAAAAAAAAAAGAAACATACCAGCTGGAATGATATCCAGTTATAACAGCTACAATAATTACAGCATTCTGGAGAAAACCCTAAACCAATGCCATGCGTGTGTCAAAGGTTTCTCTCTTACCTCATTCTTGATGGGGTACGTGGCATCTTGCTGCTTCTTGTTCTTCTTGTCTGGACGGCTGATGTCCAAGTTCTTCATGTAGGTGGTGAGAACCTGGGATACACCAATGCCTGACAGGATGCACATAACCGGGGCCAAAACCAACATCAGACGCACCTGGGGAGAGGAGCAACCAGAACAATTCAAACTTAAAATGTGTCTCACCTGCCACTACTTGGGTATAAATATCTGAAATACCCATATAGTGTTTATTTCAAAACTGTGAAACCAGGATGTAATTAAATCCCCCAAAAATATCTAACTTGTTATTCTTCTGCTTATTGTATGAATAATTTTAAAAAGCAATGCATATGACCAAGGTATTTCCTTTTTATATAGAACAATAGATTACATATATCATGTCACACAGATCCAGTTGAATACAAGATCAGGTAACAGGCAATTAAATGTGTTTATCAATGAAGACATCCAGCCAACAATACATTACCAGACATGGTAAATGAAAATGCCGGAAGAACACAGACCATGAGGTACTATTTGTATTATTCAACTCACAAAATCAGAAATACTCTTACCGAGGCACAACACATCTAATCTGCCAGCTGACCTACCATAACAGCTGAGAAGTACATGCTGGTCACTCCATACATGATGATGAAGATCCTGGCATCAGACAGGTTATTGAAGCAGTAATACAGTCCCACTGGCAAATGGAAGAAAAGCAGATTTGTAAAACATCAGTGGAATCAGAGCAACAGCAACAACAAAAATTGCGGATTGCAAAACAATTTTGTTTTGTAGCACAGATAAGCAAATTGTATTAACATTTAAAAATACACCAAACCGGCAAATTAATATGATGCTGATTACATCCAAAATGTAATTTTCAATTTCTGATAATTGTTAAATATTATGTATGGATTGTGAATATATTATATTTGAGGCACATCGTACAGACAGCTTGAAGCCTGAGATTTTGTGATTCTTGGGGAATCATTTCTTTAAGTTGTCCAATCTCATGTTTATCAAATTACATTAAACAAAAAGCAAAGTAAACTGACCCAAAACACAGGAATTGGTATGGCTGCAGTGACAACTTCAACCACGGAGTAATACCCTTTTTCAGAATTGTCTGTAACTTTATCCCAACATTATTCTAATCAAACAATTACATACATATCACTTTGCGGCTTCATTTCACTAGCACAGATCTACTACTTCTGCCGAGTTGAGAGCATGTTTACCTGGGAACATGAAGACGAGAAGCTGGAGGTCAAAATAGTAGGAGGACCAAGTGGTGGGCTGGTGCTCAGACACAGAGGCAATGATGGGGATGTTGTTCTTGGCATAGGACGGGTCCAGGAGCGAGTAGAAGCGACCCGTCCAGGGGGAGATCTTCCCTGAAACACACAATCACCACAACGCAGTTAAGCAACGACAAGCCAAAGTGAAGTGAAGGAACCACCAAATCCCTAGTTGTGATGTGAACCAACTGTTTTTCTTTATCTGTACACAGCATCAAGTAAACATGTTGATCGGACAATGTAATTAACTATTTAGTCATTAAAAACAGGCTGAACGACCACACCCTCGTTCTACCGCCGCATACTAGAAGCCTACATCAAGCCAGATAGTCGATTTCGAACACAGCAGTATTGGCCTCTTACCTGTCAGCATAAGGACAGTGCCCACAGAGAGAATCACAAAGCCCACCAGGGAGATGACACTCTTGAAAAGGACCTCAAACTGCTGGGCGTTCAACTTGCTGCGCAGGTAATCCACAAAGGCATGAATCTGACACAAGCCAAACACTCCGAATGCTGCCATGTGCTCAGACGACTGCACCGGCTTCAATCAAGACGCAAGAGGGCAGTATAGTTAGGCAGTGTGTCGCCCCCAAAATACACCAGCAGAAAAGTTATCAATTATAATTATTTACACACAATGAGCGTAAACATCGGAAAGATAATATGTAATGGACAGGGGGTTTGTCTAACAACTGGGTGTTCTGGTTAAAGCAACTTAGAGAGCCGCTGACCCTAGGGCAGGAAGAAAGTCCAAAAGTGAGTCTGTTTTTTTTTTTTTACCTGGAAGCCAACAAACGAGATCTGCATGGAGAGGACAGTGCCGAGGCAGTAGACAGTGCAGTAGGCAACGTAGATGCGGTGGGAGAAGCGGCCAGTGAGCATTAACACCAACACGTGGAGGGGGATGAGGTTGATCAGGAATACATAACCTCCCCAGGAGGACACCTGATAAAACAAGAAATATTTGCACACTCACTCTTTCAGCATTTTTTGTTATGCACGCTCATCTCAAAGACAGCCATGGTCCTTCAGATGAACACAGAGGAATTGTTACGACCCGAGAACAAGGAATAAGTTAACGTGACTACGATTTACAGGATTGTCCCCGTTCGTTAATGTTCCTAATAGTTTCGTTACTCTAGAGGTTAAGTCTCACCATGTAAAAGTAGGCCAAAGCGCACATGGAAGACCAATAGACAGAGCCAGTATTAACCGCCTTGATCCACATGTAGTACGTCAGCAGCATACAAAATATGGCGATGCCTGGACAAAAACACAGGAAGTAATTACAACCAAAACCTCCAGCGGGGCGAGATGTTCGTGTGGATATGGATCGCCGTGTACCTTCATTATCATAGGACCCGGCGACAGAACGAGAAATGTAGCCAGGTACCACCGCTATCATAGCGGCAGCAAGTAGCCCAGCTCCCGCATCCTGTCAACAGAAGACGGCAAACATGTCAACCAGAAAAGCACATTTCAAAGGCTTTCCCCCACCACCCCAACACATTTCTCAGGCTGTGGACAACCTGTAAGTTTTCGTCTTTTTCCAATTTGCCCTCATGGCCCGGCTTAATAGCAGCAACCCTCAGCAACACGTACATGAGATTTGATGATTGAGACAAGTTTTCCGATACACAACACATAAAGTCATACTGACACTGCTCACTCAGCCATTTGTATTGGCTGGAGTTCACGTGCTTGTAGGAGAGCTTACCCACGAGCCCAACATGTACCGATGCACACCAGACAGTGCCGGACCCGCAGGTATGCTGCAACCAAGATCTGAACTACGGTCGCCACAACGGCGCAGATGTTTTGGAGTCTCATTCATTGCCTTTTCTACAAACTAAACAGGACGTGTGCGGCACCTTACCTTGAGCTCCTTGGTGAAGTGATATGTGACAATGGCAGTGAAGGAGGAGAACAAGGGAGCCAGGAAGACGCAGACATTACGGATGTCGATAGTGATGTGGAAGAAGTTCAGCACGTGGTACAGGGCAGCAGAAGTGATCATCAGGCCTGAGGGAGAAGGACAGCACACAGGCGTCAACGTGGATGAATTCATTAATGCCAACCTCAAACGGTATACAAAATGGCGTGATGGAACAAGACAAAATAAAAACTGCTAAAGAACAAGCAGCAGGCACTAAACATAGCTTTAAGTTGCAAAGAATGTCTGTCTAGGCCAACAGAATCACAGGTTGTGCATTTCAGTGGGTGACAGATAAGGAGTTGATAACACAGAGTCAACTAACATCACATTTTAATGCCTAGTGAATCCCTCTATAATAAAACACTGCCCAGCACAGACAGGTTGAACTGATCAGCCTACCGGGGTAAATAGTGCCACCAATGATCCTTCCCAGGGGGTACCATGCTCGGTCATCGAACCAGTTATGAAAGTTATAAAACCCTTCCTCAACCAAGAAGCGGGTTGTTCTGTAGTTAAAGTACCTGAGGATGAAACGGCGAAACATGCAGTCTTTACGAAACATATTGATTGAAAATCTGGAAAACTGATAACAGCCTAAGCATTCCTGAAGCACTGAACAAAACATTGGACTTACGGATCAAACTCGTGGATGACACTTTCAAACCTCAACACAGAGAAAAGCCTGGTGGAAAAAGCTGAGCAATACAGGCAAATAAAGATCATTTTAAGTAATTTCCAAACATTGTATTCTCCAATAGTGGACGAGTGTACTTTAATAATAAATAATTATAATACAAGTGTAGTGAAAACAGAAAATGATAAATGGATATGTTCTTACAGAGGATTGCAGCCATAGACAAGATGAGCAACTTGAGCAATGTGTCCTGTTTTTCATAGGACAGCCGCAGAAAGCCCAACTTCGTCATCTTCGCACAGGGAGGGGGCAACTTGGCGTATCCCTTAGTACCTACAGTTTAAATTAGCAGGTTAAGTGATGCAGCAGGAGACATTCTAACATCCCTTAGTACCTGTAGTTAAATAAGCAGGTTAAGTGATGCAGCAGGAGACATTCAAACAATCCGCACATCAGTAATATCAAATTGACTACTTTTAGTCCAGGGAGGACCATTTACCCACCGCAATACAAAGACCATCAATTAAAAACGTGAACGACACAGACACTATTTGCCTAATGAAACCACGGACTTTTAACAGTCGTGTCTAACTTTGTTCCAACCAGATAAGGACACGCGCACAGCCAGGCTGATGTGGCGAGAGGCACCAAACCAGGAAATGAATGCAACTCCAGACTGCATTACGTCTCTTATCATTCATACAGTTATGCATTACCTAAACAAATCAATTCGTTTGTTTAGACCTGGCAACATAAATGGAAAATGTGAAGGCGAGCTGTATTTAAATATGCAATATGACTAGAGAAGCGGCATAACTGCAAAAAGCTAACGAGTTTGCTGGCTAGATAGGTAGGTAATGCGTCGTTAATCAAGGTAATATGCGGTCTGAACGCATTTATTAACCTGAACGCAAGGAGTATTTTCATAGATGTGTGATTGGTTTGCGTTCTTGTAAATAGACATGTTCCATTAAACTCAAGCCATGTTGAGACAAGCTAAGTTGGCTAGCTAGCTAAGTAGATAGCCTGATAGCTAACTTTAACAGAATGAATGAGGATAAGTCGTGCTTTAACCTATTCACAAAGTTACACCACGTTATTCGTTATTCCAGAACATGCACCACTACCCGCTATAGCGACGTTTAATTATATATGTTGTTGAATATGTTGATTTACCAGCAATTCAGAGCCGCACTTACCAACAACCGTTGTGTCCCTCTTGAATCCCGCCCAACCGTGCAATCCAACGTGTTCATTGGTTTTGTATCGGCCTTCAGAAAACTACCTCGCTCCTGATTGGCGTACGAGCTGTCATTCAAACAGGCCCAGAGAAGTCGCTCTCCTTTCTAGTGACGTGTCCTTACTGCTTGGAAGAGCTGGACGCAAGGAGGTGTTGGAGTATGAATAGCGACCAGTCCAATAGCACTCACTGATCCGGGACGTTTCCATAGCGTTGGACAACGTAATGAAAGTGCATCTGAGGTGTTTTATCGTTCTTTCATCCCTCCATGTCATTTGTGTCCCACTGAGAGTTTACCCTTGACAAAAACGTCAGTATATACCAAGTGATTCCTTATTTATTACAACCCATAATCATTATAGTTCAATATAACTTCAACCTCTGTTTTCTAAAATAAGAATTAAAATAATGTATTCATGTGGCTTTACAAATTAAACGTTTATATGTTATTCTACATTCATATCACATAGTGTGTTTTAAGGTGCACAAGCAACAGTTTGTTGTGCAGAACTGCTCGGGACACAAGAGCTTCGACCACTACAGCTGATTCCAGCACATGTCAAAGTTTTTGTTTGGTTACCATGTCTTAGTTTATTGTACCTGGATTATGATGGTGTGAGTCTGGGACCGCGTTTTTTGCAGCCTCCATAGTGTATTGTAGTCTTTTAAGTCATTCCAGTCCCACTCTTTCCAAAAAGGCAAGAAAGATAAAAAATAAAATACTTAATACAGGACAAAAATGCTTACCATAGATGTCTGACTCATAAACACATGAAACAATATACATAGTTAAATTAGTTGTTCCATAGACCCAGAACACTATAAAACAATGAGTTGTAGACCACCTAGAATGGCAAAATCTGAATTCCATAAATCTATCACATCAATCATAGGTGGCATGACAGACAAGCCTCAAGAAAGGATAATATGGACAAAAAAGTTAATATGCAATACTATAGGCAAAATGGGGATTTAGTCACATAATAGGTAAATACCTTGTACTGTAACAATGCCATAATGTAGTAGAACCAAAGCCTGAATGTGTCAGTAGCTATAGAGTGTTGAATAGAGAGTGTTGGTGTTGTTATAACACCACACATTTATTAAATAGCACTGCTTGCTTTGCCTATGACTTATTTACATACAAATCAGAGCATATTCTTCACTGATGTTAAAACAAAAGAGGCGTAGCAAATCACGCTGCGTAACACAGCAAATAATGAACCACACCCAAGCCCAGAAACAGAGGGAACTTAAATACAAATACTAATGGCATAAACGAGGATCAGGTAAGAATGATAAAAAAACAATATTCAGAACTGTAGTATCAAACAGTAAGTTGAGAGTTGATAACTATAATATAAACTATATTCGGTGCAGTTATGCCCTACTAGCCATTAGATGTGTTCCATAGGCTACAGTTCGTCACACCAAATTTCCACCTACGCCATTTTCTTTTTACGTGAGGAAGACAATACATTTTATTAAAAGGTAACCAAGACACATGCATTTTTACATAATTTTCATGTGTTTCACACACAGTTTGTGTAGGAAAACAACCCAGACCACCCCCCGCCCTCTCCAGAAGCCAGAGGACCCAGGGGGTCTTCTCCTGGGTCTAGGTGTTGGATGATCTGGGTATCAAGGCGGAATCAAGGATGTTGTGCGCTGGAACCCGTGCTTGTTTCTCTGGACCATAACGCTCCCAATCCACCAAGTACTGCATGCCGCCTCCATGTCGTTGTGAGACAACGATAGTCTTGACCGTGTATGTGGTTCTCCCCTGATGTCCAACTGAGGGGGAGCGGTGTCGGGAGTGACCGGAGGATGTAGGGGGCCGTAATGCGTAAGCTTAAGCAGAGAAACATGGAAGACAAGCGATACTGATACGGGGCAACAGCAAAAACGATAACAGACTGGGTCGATCATGATGCATAATCTTGAAGGGCCAAAGTATCTCAGGCAGAGTTTCTTATGTGGCATGCATTGTCGGATATCTCGACTCGATTACCATACATGTTGGCCGGGGTGATATAGAGTTGTCAGGCAACGGTCTGGGTATTCCTTCTGGAAATCCGATGCCACTTGAGGGATGGCGATGCGCCTTATGCGGCCTTTGTCTGTCATGAATTGTGTGTATTCCACCCAAAGGAGAAACAGATTCAAGTCACAAGGGGCCTGAGGTATCTCCCAGTCTCCTGATTTAGCTTTGCTGTTTGTCCATTTGTTTTGCGGGTGGTATCCAGAGGAGAGACCGATATCGCTCCCGCTCACAAAAGGCCCTCCGTTCCCGAGCAATGGACTGTGGACATACGGTCAGAAATAATTTCTCCCGGTATCCTGAACCCTGTAGAAAAACAGGTTCTGTTCATTTCATGGCATTTGTCAGGTGTGGCATCGAAATCAATACACACATCTTAGAAAATCGAAACAATGACCCGAGAGCTTGTCGTGGGTTCAACCTTTTAGGTGTGCTGATGGACTCAAGATTGCCATGGTCGGTCAGTAGTATGAAGGTGTGCTGAACTCCCTCTAACCAATAACGCCACTCCTCCAGCGCTTCCTACATAGCCAGCAGCTCACGATATCCCACATCATAGTTTCACTCTGCGGGGTTGAGCTGAATGGAACGCACATGGGAGTACGTTTTCAGGTGACCCAAACTGCTGGGACAATACAGCACCAATGCCCACCTCCGGTGCATCCACCTCGACAACTATAATCTATGTAGATATTGCATTGAAAAATCAGCTTCCCACTCGTCATTTACAATATTAATAATCTGCATTGAATTTCTGATCAATTTATTGCTATTTATATGGACAGAAAACATGTTTCTCTTTCAAAAACCAATAATTTGTAAATGACCCCAGACTTTTGATTGGTAGTGAAGATGTAGTACATAACATTTTATTGAAATTAGGCATATTACTTTTACAAAAACCCATTCACAAATATCAATCTGCATACATAAACACAATAACCTTCTTAGATTTATTACATACTGTTTCAAAACACCCGTGCCCCCAAATGCTGAGATAAGAATATAAGTTTCAGCCAGATGACGGCCCGCCCCGTGGGGAGATTTCGGTTTAACATTCAAAGCCAAGGATAAAACATGATGCCAACACACCCCCTGTTCAAATGTACCACTGCTCAAAGGGGTAGATAACAGAGCCACACCCTTTCCTACAGTCAGAACTAAGCTCAGTGAGATATTCCTAGTTTCTAAACTAGAGTGCTTTGTGGACAATTGATAGAAGCAGTGAGGAGTTAAACAAAAGTTAAAAGCTATTTGGCAGTTCTCTGATTCGACTTAGCAGAAATGCTACACCGCTCCACTTGTCATAGATCAGACATTTAGAAAAAATCTATTCGTTAAAACAGCTCGCTTTACTTCAAACAACCACACACGTTGACGCCTTAAGGATGTTATTCCTGTCTTATTGGATGTTTGACCAGCTCACATGCTGAAAATATTCAAATTAAAACTCCCAACCCTGCAGCCAAAAAGCATTTTTCGAATTTTTATAATTAAAAAATTAATTTCTTCGATTTTACACATAAGATTATTCCTGGGTTTTTCCAGCCATAGGAGCACAATCACACAATGTCTTCATAGACAACCAGCCTTTTATCAATAAGACAACATCCTATCAGAGATAGGAATGCCATTTAAAACGTGTTTACATTACCATCGCAGTTTTGATCTTTTTTAATAAGTAATTTGTCTTTTGTCCAGTCGGATCAGCTCTGAAACAGATGATGTGCAAAGAATTGATGTGATTGCAAAAACGATTTGTGAAAGGTAAAAAAAACATTTTAACTGGGCTGCCTGTTTACACATAACCATGGTTAAATACTGAAAAATGTACATGTCAACTGACGACTCTTCACATCTGAACATTGCAAAAAGGTCAATGGAGAATAAAAACATGCTTGTTTTATCTCACTAGCTTCTATGAACTACTTTAGTCACTGGTATCTCTGTGCTTATTTACATAAAAATACACAGGATTTTGTAACCAATGTCAAAGGCTACAACTGTCATTCAAAATATATTGTAAAAAGTCCTGGCAAAATTTCCTTCGCTCTTCCACAGTGTTTCAAACAAAGCATCCGTGGATCAGTCACTGTGCAATTAACATTAAAACAAGTAAAAGATGACAAACATTTGAGTTGACATTGGAAGAAAAAAAAAAAGGAAAAAAAATAAAAAATCAACATACACAACTGTTTGTGATGCATTTAAAGCACTCAAATGGCACAATATACATAGAAAAACATTACAAAAGAAAGATATACTAATGTGAGGCACAGGGCAGTCAATCAAATCTAAGATTACACACAAAAAACTTTAACCAACCAAGTGTCATTACTCCATCCTCCGTACAACCTTGAGAAATCCTTTCAGACAAAATCAACTGCTCATCCACTGGTTTAGTGGACAGAGCTTCTGAGCGGCTCCCCTGTCGCCATTACTGGGAGGGCAGAGGCCTCTGGCGGGCAGGTGAGGTGTGGGGGGAGGGGGGCAGTTTCTCAGCGGAGGAGGACGAGGTCAGCGAGGACTGCAGGTGGACCGTCTTGTGGAAAAGCTTGTTGCTTATCAGCACGACCAGAGAGAAGAGGCGGAGCTGGAAGTGGCTGTGAGGGGAGACGAGAGTGAATGAACCAATAGGAGGGTGTCACCGATCGCCGGTCATTCCATCAGCAGCACCCAGTGCCACATACTCACTATAGTTTTGTTGGAGTCTTGGCCTCGTTAGCACTAATAATAAACAGAGGGAACAGGATGGAGAACAGACAGCCACTAGGGGGGGAAAAAACAGCATTTTTTGATGGATGATTTTAATAGACGATTAGATAATAAATCCTACCAAGAGTGGAGCAAACAGTTGTGTCACCTGATTATATATGAGGAGGGGAGAGCAGTCAACAGAGCCATGGGGAGACCAAATCCAAAGTAGTAGGGCCAGTTTCTCTCAATGTTGGATAGCCGTTGGTGCATCTCAATGCCTAGAACGAAAGGGTTTAGACGGTGGAGATATTGCGCTAATCATTAGAAATACCACAAAGGACACGTTGACGAGACATTCGAGTAGAACAGCGGGCTTACCATGGTTGAACCATCGATACTCGAAACAGTAGAGGGAGTAGAGCAGAGCCATGTGGAGGAGGCTGACCATCTGTCCAATTGCATCAATGGGGAATAGACTCACAATCATCCCCTTGAGGACCAGGACAATAAGGAGATGAGCTACTGCATCGATGGTTCACTTAACGGGTGATAAATCCCAGCTGTGGTTTCCTTTCAACTTAAGTTACCCTGTCGTTTTCCTTACAGTGTAACCTTAGTGACACCTTCTGGTTGAAAGTATGAATGTCATGAATATTCTTTGTGAACTGTACCTGAATCAGGAAGAGTGCCTGGAGGAGGAGGTTGAAGAGCATGTCGGCAATGATCTTACTGACGCTAGGGAAGGGCTGGGCTTTCCGACCGGAAACCTCAAATGCCAGGTCTGCTATGTCCTAAGGCAGACAAGCAAAGGCCAAATTAACAGCCCATATCACACTCAAAATGCGAGTCCCATGATCCTTAGGCAATAATGTTTTCAAGAATGTAACAGCATTTAGAAAGCCTATAATAGCAACAACATGTATGACTTCTTAACCGACGCCGGGTAAGGCATAGAAAAACATGAATTCAACAGAATGAAGCCATCTAACATCCCCCAAGGCTTAAAGTGAGTTAGGAAAGACCGACTTCCATTGTGCACCGGAGGCATGAAATTGCCAAAAATGTATGCCTCACCTAGATGCGTTTTGGTTCCTCAATGAGTTTAATACTGTGAGGCATGACCGTTGGAGGTGTAAATGTTGGCTTGTGATAAAGGTGTGTGTGTATATTAGATAAACTGCTCTTAAGTGACCGCTGTGCACAATGTCTCTTTAAATAGTGATTTTCGACCTTAAAATAAAAATAGGTATCATCTGTGTATCCACGCATTACAGTATCGTGTTGTACCCATACCATTACAGTATCATGTTATATCCATGCAATGGCAATATCATGTTATATCCATGCAATGGCAAAATCATGTTGTATCCATGCCATTACAGTATCTGTATCTGGGGGTGGCATTTTAAAGCTGATTATAATTGCTGGCCGATATATGATATTTCTTTGCATCAATTGTGCTTTTGAGTACATAGGCATCCAATTAATTGGCCGATTCTTCCTGACAACAAGTGTGTAATTGTGATTACCTGACTCCAAGTGAGTCACAGAGAGGGCTAAGCCTGTGAGGAAATATCAACCAGTTGCCTACATTAAAATGGCCGATGATTGCAAGTTATTCCTGTTAACTCCTCTCCCTAAACCATAGGTCCTACCATGTCACCAAAATTAACATGCCACCATATTTGTCTTAACTGACAGAGGCCTTACCTGGAACCAGATGGCGTTGACTATCTTGCTGAGCACAAACAGAGGGAGCACCCAAAGTGCACTGAACACAGAAGTCAATATGAACTCCAACCAGGACCAAACGTTGCCATGGAGAGAGGGGTCACCTGGCAGAAAATGGCTTTTTAGGTGACACGTTTTACCACATTTCCTAACAAATAAATATATGATGCATGTAATAAAGAAGGGAAGATCCCTACAGATCCGGGTAGGTTTACATACCAATGATTCGTGCTGTCAAAGTCTGCAGCAGTGGAATAAACACCCGGTAGAAGAGGAACAGACTGAGCTTTAAAGGAAAGTGAAAGGAGGGTTAGCAAAATAATAATGTTGATATGTTGCATAAAGGTACTACTGCGATTTGCCATGTTGTTTTGTTGTGCCATGAGTTTTACAAAAATGCAGAAACTTTTTAGGTATAGCTTTAAAATATAGAACAGTATTGCTCTTACCCAGAACACTCCCCCATTCCACGCACAGCACTGAAAAATCCTACTGGCTAATTTAGGTTCACTAAAAGAGAAGGAATGATTTAGCTGTCAATTAATTTTTGTTACAAGTTGGCACAAAAATAAATATCGTCATTCCCTCATACTGTAGACAATGAAATCTTTACTCCGAACTTTTAAAATGAAACCTTCACAACTAAGAAGTGAGGAAAGTCTGCAAACAAGCACAAAGGTTTTCAATATGGTTCCAGATACAATAGAGAATGTGTAACCAGCTCAATCTAGCCTGGCTCAGCAGTGAGTGTAGGGTATTAGACTGCCCATGTTCCAGTCACTACCTCTCCTGTTTGCGTTCCTCACTCTGGGCCCGTCTTTGAGCCAGGGCCCCGCTGGTTCTCCTCCTTCGCTGCTCCTCCCTTTTCTGTTGGATGCGGGCATCCAGCTTGGAAATAGTTCCAATCCCCAAAATGGAGTCCTTAATTCCCTGTAGCACACACACCCCACACACCCACACACCCACACACCCCACACCCACACCCACACACCCACACACCCACACACCCACACACCCACACACACACACACCCCACCCACACACACACACACACACACACACACACACACACACACACACACACACACACACACACACACACACACACACACACACACACACACCTTCTAATGTTGTACAGCAGATTTCATGTTTGACTTGGTAAACTATATAAACATGGGTGAAAGTGTTTATTTTAAATAAAGAGCAGTGTTGCAAAAACAAGAGTGTTCCGAAAATAATTTACATCATGTTGAACAATGGTTTAGAAACATGAGTCAAAATAGTAACTTTTTGGATTACATTATGAAAAATAAATGAAATAATAGTGGTTGGTACACATCCTCTGAGTGCAGCAGGTGTACCCTCCTGTAACCCAACATGTTGGCCAATAACTTGTATGAGGTCAGACAATGTGTGTCGTGTTCCAGTCTGACCGTCGCAACATTGCGGAGGAAGGCCCTGGCGCTGTCTGTCATCTCCAGACCAGCTGCAGATCCATCAACTGCAGAAGGAGACGGGGCTGGGAACCTGGTCAGCTCTCATGGCATAGAGGGACACACAGCAACCTTGGACAAATCACAGAGGGTAAAAAAACAATGCAGCACAGCACTATGATCACTTTGCTCTAACTTTCATATAATATTATCATTTCATATTTGGAAAAACAATGCATTACAGCAAGAAAAAAGCAAGCACAAATAAACCACATAGGAAAATAATTTGGGAGCATCTGAGCAACCGGTTCACCTTGTTCAGGGCTTGTGACCAATATAGTTAATGCATACTCACATAGGTGATTGCATAAGTATAGACAGGCTAGCTAAAAACATCAGCAAAGCGAAGTCTATAAATCGTGTCTAAGTCTAAGGTCTTTCTGCAAAAAAATGCCGATGACTGAATCAGTGCCGTAACCAGGATTTTTCAAACACCGAGGAAAAAAAAATACCTCCCCCCCTTTTTTTTATCAAAAGAAAATAAAAGTCTGAGTTTCAATGTTTGCGAAATGCTGCTAACCTACTTGTAATATAGGTAGTAGCAAGGGCGGACTGGCCATCTGTGTGATCTGGTACTCCATCACACACAGTCATCACTTGTTGTTTCCCACTAATCTGTTTGGAGTTGTCGTTAGTGCGCTCGGCTATGGATCTAGGCGACGCGGGTTCGATTTCCCCTACCAGAGGCCACATTATGTCTTTAGATTTTATTTTCTGAATTCTAATGTTGACCATGTGTATGATGTATCTAAAACAGCTAAACTTCAACATTTTAGCTCTAAAATGCCACATGCAGTAGCTAATATTAAGAAATATGTTGTGCTTTTACTTTTTTAGTCCCAGCCCGTCCCTGGGTAGTATCAGCTGGCTTTTTTAAAGTCCCATTCATTAAAGCTGTATAGTATTGCAATCGAAGTTCGCACTAATTCTACAATTCGAAATTCTAGTGAAATGCACCTAGTCGTTATCTAAGGGATTATGTTCACCAAATACTGACTATCATCCATGGGCCATGTCGGTCTCATTCTGCGCTCAAGAGTACAAAGGTATAGGGAAAACATGACATGGATTTCAGGAGAAATAACTTTTGTTAATGTGTAAGGCAAGTCAAATGGATTTGTGAAATGGACCGACCGGGATTTTATATTTTCGGTGCTGAAAAGAAAGACGTTATGTTTTAGCAGTCACATCGATATTGCCCGCATAATCATACAGTAGATGATCAATATGGGGTGGACAAATTGTCCTTCTTTGAATATTGGGGGGGACGTGTCCCCCTGCCCCCCCCCAGAGGATTACGCCTATGTGTGAAAATATATATTAGACGAGTTAAGTCCTGAAGACAACGACTACAGCCAACTATTTCTGTTTTGACTGACAAGACAAGTAGGCTACGTGTCCTTGACGACGATCCGTAGACTTCTCGACTCGTCGGCTATTTTCCATTCACAATGAAATTACTCAAACAATATATATCACAGAAAAAAATACCGAGGACATTACCTCGGTGTCCTGAATGGTAGTTACGGCACTGGACTAAATACTGTACCCGTCCAGGCTTATCTTGCCATGTACAGTAGTACAGTATACTACAAACTGTGTTACCAGTCACGGTTTATACATTGCTGCCTCAAATAAAGGCAGCAATTCGATCTATGCTTCAAAGTAACCGTGTGTTTTGACACACCAACACGGAAACTAATATTCATTTACATTGCACCACACATTGTACCGAGCTGTTAGCTCGGCAAAACGTCCAGACACACGCTAATATTAGCTTGCCTTCCAAGATTACTTGTCCGACTGACTCAAACGTTTGCTAACAAATTATAGCTAGCTATTGTAACAATTTAGCTAGATTATTTTGTAAAATCAAGTGAACGTAATCAACGACATTACCGACAAAACAGTCACAATGACCACCTTACCTCATTCAACAGCTTCAATTGAATATTAGCTTCACCACTTTATGTACAGTACAGGGACGGGTCCTTAACCTTTTTGTTATGCTACAACAACAAAACCGTACCCTGCCCTACGTGTACGCAACTGAAACCTAAATGCATTGTGGGATGTGTAGTGCGGAAAGGGCACACGTTGAAGTTCAATTCCTTACTCTTTTTTTGGCCAACCCACTTTATATCAAATCTGCAAGTGCACTCCAAAAAGAAGACCGCTGAAATTAAAAGGGCGACATTGAAGATTACGGTCTTATTTTGCAGTTAATTTTTCAAATATTATTGTTTCCTTAATTGATCTGATTTTCATGAAATATTCCTCATATCTGTATATCAGTTTCTCACAGGCAGAGATAGGGACTCGAGTTTGAGAATCGCGTCGCACCACACACGCACACGCGCACACACATTAGATTAATGAATGTTTGCCCCATGGTAGATACTGTTTAAGATGTTCCATGTGTCTGAATTATTGGGTCAAATTTAAATCCATTTATGGGTTAAATTAAAATCCATTTAGCGTGTCTAGCTCAGCATTGGACATGTAAAGCTAGCGTGCTTCTTGCTTTAGCTACAAACTACGGGAGGTTAACTCTGTAGTTTTCTAAATGTGATGAAATGATGAATGAACGTTTGTTTTGCCAAACTTGTGGCAGTCGATAGTCACAAGAAACTTGAGACTTGACTTGGAATCTAGCTCAGAGACTTAGTGAGCATCTCTGGTCCATAAAAGCACCACTGAAATTATTAAAGTACATGAGCTTTGGGTACCAGTCCCAAACAATTTACAAAATTGTTTTCCATTGGAAAAACATCGATCTGTTTAGGTGGGACAGTGAAGTGCAGTGAAGTAAATAAGTACACAGACTCTTCCGGGTCAAATCTATTTGAAGAACTGTGCAAAGCTGCCGTGTCCTTGCCACTGTCAGATGAGGAGTTGTTCTGCCGAATGAAGGTGTTCAAGTCAAAGTTAAAAAGCTGGCTGTAGTTACCTGTTAATAGCATAAACTACAATGTCAGTTTGCCAACAAAGCAGCATACCGTTTTAAGTTCATCCAGTGGAATTTCTGGAATTGGTGGAGACACACAGCCTGTATTGCAGTGTGTATTGCAGTGTGTGAGCGAACAGTGCCAATATCTGAAAGTTATTTAATTTACCTGTTCAATAAGATACCATACATACCATGTTATATGCATGTAGCTATAATTGTTTATCAGTTAGTGAGCATGTTAACTAATTAATAATACACAGTTTTAAACTATAATTATTTCCATTGTTGTGAGAATGTTTCTATTCAGCAGGGACTGGTCAATTGCACACCATTTAAGGGAAATTGGATGCTGCTAGACAGCTGAAGATGGGCTGGTGGTTCACCTTCCAGCACGACAATGACCCTAAACACGCCTGCAAAAAAATTATGCATTGGCTTAAAGATAAACAGCTGAAGGTCCTTGAGTGGCCAAGTCAGAGCCCTGAAATAAATCCAATTGAAAATATTTGTAAGCACTTGGAAGACAGTGGTCAAGGACCGCTCACCACCAAATTTGAATGACTTGACTGATGGCTATAATTAAGGCAAAAGGTGACTCTACGAAGTATTAAACCATGGGACTTATCACATTTCCAACTCTGTTATGCTGCTAAAGTCTCTTATGGATCATTGGTAGTAGTTGGCAAAACCAAGAAACTGCTGGCTTTCACTGTCATCGATTGTGTGTAATTGTTAGCAGCCACGCTCATCCCACCAGGAGTCAGTGTGAAGCCGAGGTAGTTGACTAACGTGACATGGAAGGTGCTTTTTTCCACCTTGAGGCAGAGGTAAAAAAAACTGGGTAGAAAATGGAACAATATGTTCTCATTCAAGATCATTTTGTGTTTCAGAAGAACATACAACATGTTTCAAGACAATATACGACATGCTTCGTTAGATCACATTTCTTTAATTAGTTTTTTGTAACTTTGATACAGGTCAAGCTAGCATACAAAGAATTTAGGATGGTAACTTCCTGTTTGTTGATGGATCCTAACTCTGCTGAAGATGCAGATTCTCTAGGGAGCCGGCTTTTCCTCTCGATTGTGGGCGTTCTCCAGTGAAATCAATGACATCTGGCACATTGTGATCGAGTGCTTACACTTCATGTATGACGGCAATAACCATTTATTCATGCTGTACCATTTTTTTAACATTTTAATTGATTGGAGTTCATAAATTGAAAAGCTAGCACTGTCCACCAGTAGGTAAACAGAACCATTTACAAGCATGTACAGAAGTTTTAAAATAAAGAGATCTGCCAGGTGATACAGCGCATAGACCTGCAGCGATAGCAGAGAACAAAATAGTGATACCGAATCAAATACAGTAATGAGGCCATTTAGAATTTGTCAGCTATTGCAAATAATGTGATTCATGTAAATGCAACTCAAAGAGTTTACAATAAGAAAAAAGACAATGCCAAGAAGAAGGGATGAACAGAGTTTATGAGACAATACAATATTTCAACAGACAGATATTGGCAGATGTTACTTCAGTCTATTTGTTAAACAAATCAGAATTAAAATGTACATTCTTAAAAGACATACATTGACTTGTGCAGACTTTGTGCAATACTGTATACATGTATATTTCTTATAGAACCCTGCGTCGCCACAAGCGTTTTACACTGTGCAATGGGGCGGTGCTTTAGTGCAAAACAAAAGTTTGCATGAATTTTTCTTTTCCACATTGCGCCTCTTGTGAAATTTGCCAGTAGCTCTGATGTGTTTCAGCCTTTGAAATGTCTGCTATAAGGGGGCTACAGAATACAGCATAAAATATAGCCAGATAACTTTTATATTGGATTTTCGTTGGCAATTCAGTTATTTCATCAATATGTTTTTAATTAAATTATTTATTTAGAATATTTTATGAAGTGTTTTTTTAAATTGTTCAGGTTTTTTTTCCAATTTGTATTTTTTAAATGATCTTTAACATTTAAATAAAGTTTTGGACTTTTGTCCATCCAACCCTGATACAGAACACATCCGGAATTGGATTGTTTGGCATAATAGCAAATGGTAAGAAACGTGAACATCCAAACAAAACAAAAACGTTAGCTCACATTTTGTTAATGTTGCAAGAACATACTGAATATAAAGTAAAGTTTTCAAGCATACTGATCTGAAGCATTATTACCAAGTTATAGGCCTATGCATCATTGGTTCAATCATTCAAATTAAAAAAAGTGGCAAAAAATGTAATGCCTCCTTTATTGTTCCTGTTTTAAATTTTCCACTTAGGTGTTGAATAATAGAAAACAAATGATTATAATCATATGCTTTTTATTTTATTTCATTTGACTTTGGAAGTAAAAAAAAACAGAAATATCTAATTTCAGTTGTTTGGTTTTAGAATGATGAAAGAATATTGAATATCAAGTATTTTTTGTTCATGGTCATTAAATTGATTCCATATAAACATTTTCTATATCAAATAGTAAATAGTTTATTTCTTGTAAAAACTTAAGGAAATAAACGTTGAGATTACTATGGTCAATAGCGAGATGGTGCAAGCTAATGAGTCTGTTAGCTACTCAAAAGCTTAATAGTTGTTAGCCCCAGTAGGCTACTACGGTTAAACCATATAATGTTAATGGTACACAATGCTGTTCACTTTCCATGTGCTGATGACTGTAAAGTTTCACTTAAACACAGAATGTATACTAGCAATACCCAATGTGCCGTGAATATTTTACTAGAATGTGTGTACTTTTAGAATTAACTATAATAATAATAAAAACAACACATAGTATCTGCTTCCTGTTTTTAAACAAAAATGGAGATCAAATTTATATCCAATTTTCATTCGTAACTTTTTCAACCAAACCTGGTTGAGAGATAAATGTAAATACCACAAGAAAAATAGTGAATATTAAGATCTTTTTTCTTTTCTGTTATTCAACACCTTAATAACAAAAAAATGTGTTGATATTTTTACAAAAATGTAAACTAAACCAAAAAGATATTTACAGACATTTCCTGTTTTTTCACATCCTTATATGACGGAATGAACCAATAACAATTGATTAAAATAATAAATAACAAATATAACATAGTCCGTCTAAACTGAAAATGCCGTTGTTTTTGTAAATACTAGCCCTTCAATTGATGTCGATCCTTTCAACTGTCAGAGCTATATGGTTTAATTTACTATACCCCGATGGCTTCATGAATACAAGGTGAAAGACATTGTCTGTATTTATTTTATAAAAATAAAACAAATGGCTTGGTTAAATACAGGGAATGCTTTAGTTGAAGGTGTATACATAAGTGTTAGTATGCCTTCAGCAAATGTATCTTGCTTGCTGATATAAAAGTGTGTCATCATGACACCTGACAAAACCAGTCATGCCACTTGAAATTATGCGCCATGTTTTAAATGCTCAGTCTGATAAGTGAAAACTGCAGCATGGAGCGCGTAAGTTGGTCATATGTATTATGTCCAGGGATCAAATCTTTGCCTGTGCAATAATGGATGATGATGTCATGAGGTGTATAATGACAGTATGTATACCCCATCAAAATCAAATGTATTAACATTTGTGTACACCTGTCTCCAGGACCGTATTAGCCAAATAAAATGTAGATACGTACATATTTAAAAGTTCTACTTTGAATTCACTTGCCAACAGGAACCTCTCAAGTCAATCTGAATCTGCGATGGAACTGGAATTGCAGCCACAATTTTCCCACAACTATCCAGAAGGCATGACGTACTGTATCTAGTGATCTTTGGTGGATAATTTCTTTACAAAAAACTCTTGGCTTAACAACTGTGTCAAGCGTTCATGTACATTTTGCATCAGTTAAGGAGATTAACATTGAGAAAATGTCATAGCAGCAAGATATATATATATATATATATATATACCTTATATATGTTATACTGTCATACTATCAACTGAGACAAGAAAAACAAAAAACACTACTAGACACAATTACATTTTTTTTATGTTTCTGTGTGTTTTTTTTGTATTGCAGTATTTATTGTTATTTAATGTATTACTGTGTGTAATCGATATTGTAGCGTTACTCTGTGTATTGTATTTGAGTATTTCTGTTTGTTAAATAAGT
Organism: Dallia pectoralis; assembly: GCA_029465975.1. NCBI lineage: Eukaryota > Metazoa > Chordata > Actinopteri > Esociformes > Umbridae > Dallia > Dallia pectoralis. Next base: position 7,250,171 of record CM055747.1, on the reverse strand, counting down.
ATTGTAGTATTTCAGTTTATCAAGTAAATATTGTTGTTTTAATCTATTATTTGGGTAGGCGTTGCTCTGTTAATGTTGGTTTCATCAAGTAATGATGGGTATAACGGCCTGTGCCTTTCCTCGCTGTTAAATGTCTATGTTCTATTTATTATAGTTCTAGTATCTCTGTTTTTATGTTCTGTTTGGATTACCTGTGTTAATTGGTTCTCATCGGTGTCTAGTTTAATTTGGTCACTTGTTCCACATTTGCTAAATCGTTTGGTCCCTATTTGAGTTCCTTCTGCCCTGATGTTTCCCGTCTCTCATTGTTTCATGGGATGTTGGGGGCTCATGTTTGTGGAGCTTCCCCAATTGCTTGGATTAAACAAACATTATTTGAAGACGTCCGTCTCCTGCAACCCTCCAAGAAATCCTCAAATCGGTTGTTTATGGTTAGAATGTAAAGAAGAAACAAATAATAAGCATATTGTTCGATTTGTAATTATATGGGGGATTTTTTCAAGGTACAATCAATTTATCCTATTCAACTTTTGGCCCAGTCTGATCGGGTAAAAACAAGGACCCATTCTTTGCTTAAGCAGGTGTACTCTAGTCTAGCACATTGTTTCCTATGCCCAGGTTTCAGGACATTAGGTTTCTGACAAAATGCACATTGGTTGATTATCTGGGCTGAGCAAAAATTCACTTGATATTACTGTAACTAAATAAAAGTTTGGGAACCACTGCTTTAGTCTATACCATCTTTTGAGACAATCAAGGAAGGTATGCAAAGTTTTTTTTCCCCTAACGCTCATCAGACACAGCATTTAAAAGGCATTTAGAGACTCTGGGAAATGAATTGAGGTGATTATCATTTAAGAAAGACACTGTAATTTGTTAGACACCTGGTGATACACAATACATTTGTTGCATGGGGGCTTTAATTAATTTATATGTATTGCAATGAAAAGCTCAATTCTGGAGAGAAATGCTGCATAAAAACAGTTGGCTATAAACCTACAATTAATTATAATTTTAAAATATATAATCTAAAATGTCATGGTACTTATTCTCACAGCCTACAATAGACATTGTGTTATTACAAGTGTCTGTCTAAAATAAAAAATGACAAAATGTTTTACTCAATTTAACGGTTTAACAGCAGTTTCTATTAGACTTTGTGACAGGCAACAAAACACACATTTAATGAAATGTTCAAGTCTTACCAATAACTGTCCAATCAACAAGCTGCAGTTAGAAGAATGAATACTGTTGCTTGTGTCATAACATTTTAATGCCAATGTAATTGAGCACCCAGTATTTACCTCCTGAGTCAAATGCAATATTCTGTATTAAGAAATTATAAAATGTTTCCAGTTTCCAGTCTTTTGGGAATAAGGCTTGATAAGGTATTATTGATATATATATATATATATATAGAGAGATGTTCTATTTATTGTACATATTTGACTAATATAAACAGACCAATTTACGCAGTGGCATTTTTATTAGTAGGCCCAGGGTATGGGCAATTTCGGAATAGGATAAAACATATTTTTAAACAGAATAAAATAATTCCATTCCAAACGTCAACTTCAGAATGCCATATAGAGTTTTAATCAAATTAGGCAGTTGCTTGAGGTTTAATATTGTCGGGGTACAGTCCTAAACCAACTTAACCATCAATTTCTTAGTTTTCATTCATTTTCTTATCAATATCTGTTTCCAATTAATAACATTGCTATGGTTTAAGCTAAACATTTTGTTGATGATTCATTGTAAACGAGCATTCAGGATAGCAGGTTATTTGTTATCCTTTGAGCCTATTGCTCACAACTTGACTGTTGGGATAATAATTCAACTGTCTGACAGGATCAACCAGTAGAAATGAATGTTGATAGCAAACCCATGTGATTAATTAAACAAAATACACACGTATTCACTATTTCCCTTTGTAAAATGGAACTAGATATTGGTATACAGTATATACACTGTCCTTTAAATGGTGACTCCTAATTTGCATATTGTTTCATTAAAATTGAAAAATATATATAGTGATATCGGAATTGACAGATGATTTTCCCCCCATTTCATTTGTGCAGATTAACAGAAATGTTTTATTCTTGCCCACTTCATTTCATGGAACTCTGTTTATTAGAGCATAGGATTTATTATTATACAAACAAAGATATGTACAATTTAATGACTTGATCAGAACAAATTTCCATAAATCCTCTTCTGACTGACAATATGTTTCCGTTGGTTTAATCTCAGAATGAAACGGCACAGGGAGGGCGAAGTAGTTTCTAATATTTTTCTGCTGTTCATCTTATGTTAATGTTACTACTGTATTGTCACTAGTGAAATCATTACAATCCCTATAAAATACATAGCATAAATACAATAAAAACAGCAATGTCTAATAATGCTTCTTCATTTGTCTCAGATCCAATAGCATGTGACTGGCTCAGGCTTGCAACGTAGAGACTTTTCTCTGCCATGTCGCCAAAATACACCGTATTTACTCCATACATGCCTCAAGACATTTCCTTAGGATTCTAGAAGTGTTCCAGAATGTCAATGTTTTAAACAACAAACTTCCTTTCGGTGGAGTAAATCAACTGCGGAATAAATTCCAGGACTGGTGAATTTCATCACTTTATGGTCGACACCATAAACAACATGAAAGCGTTAAAGTAAAAGCTGCGCTATACTATTCATGCTGTGGTTTGATTTAGCAAGTGGGATGTAGACACAGGCCTGGCACCACAAGAGGATTAACATAGACAATGCCTTCTTGAATAGACTCTTTGAGTTGGTGACCCCAGATCACCTTCTCCTGACATGGCATGAGTCTGTGTACAATTAATTCAAAAGTTCAAAAGGGAAACATTTTGTTAAATTCCGTTATCAACACAACTGGGTAACATTCCATTACGACAAGTTGACTCGGGGAGAATGATGAGGTGGGTTTGAAATGTCATAATGCTCGACTGTACAGAGATGTAATGAAAGTGTTTAAGGTGCTGCTGACCTGCGTCAGAAACAAGCTGATGATGAACGTGACCAATCATAGAATCAATCATAAGCAACTGTCTCTTTTCAGTCTCTCAAACAAAGAGAAGAAATAAAAAAGTATATTGCTTCAGAAAAAAAGCTTTTTCAAAATATTGAGACATTTCATTCGCCACTGCTTGGGTCGTTCTAGACAGAGCAATATATCGTCAGTCGCAGGTACATTATATATACTGAGAGATGCCGTGAATCCGAGAGATAAATGATCAATGAGTTGTGTGACAGTGAAGAACATCTGTGACCACATGGTGCTGGTTTGTCTCATCCATCCCTCCAATCTACCAGCAAGGGTCACAACGCAATGTAAGCATCGTTGTATTAAGGGAGGGGCTGAAACACCCATCTGTCACAGTTAATATTATGCAGGCCATGGACCCAAGGCTCAAGGATGTCACAGAGGAAGAAACAGAGATATATAGAGAGAGAGACATAAGAGAGAGGATATGCACAGATATGTACACAATCTCCCTCCGTCTCTCCTGCTCACCACCGTCTGACGTAGGAGGGTAAGGTTAGGATGGAGGGAGCAGGTGGTTGGATGCAGTACACTCCTCCGCACATCAGGGATCATTTACTTCTCCCTGATGCACTGGATCCCTCTGCCCTGCCCTCTGCCCTCTCACCCCTCTCCGACGTTTCTGCCTTCTCTGAGCCCTCTCCCGTCTTCTCAGAACCTTCTCCTTTCTCGGACCTTTCTTTTTCGGACCTCTCCTCTTCATCCACTTCTCCTCCGATCTCGGACCTCTCTGACCTGGCGTCAGCGTCCCCCTCAGACTTCTCTTTCCTCTCCGAGCGGTCCGGATCTGTGGACGAGGTGTTGGGCTTGTCCCACTTGGCAATCTCTTCATGCTCAGATATACTGGTGGTGATGCTGGTGACCCAAGTCTTCAGGTCCTCCTACAAAAGTGTACACAGAGACATTGTGTTAAACAAAGATTGTTAGGGATTTGAACATTTTCACAACAGTTGTCAGAGGGTGCTTTACAGCTACCCGGCAGAGATATAAGTGGTCTTAAACCATTACTATCATAAAAGTTGATCCACATGGGATAAGTCCCCCATGTGGACGATAGGTGAATTACAAGAGAAGCCTGCTTCATACAAATAATTCACACCTTCCCTGGATTCACATAACACATACTAACATTTTATCTTTGCTGTCATGATTGCTGTCAATACATTTTAAACATTATTTCAATATGTTTCACGTTGATTTAGGTGGTAACATGATTTCCTAAGCCATATAGTGCATGTTTTCTCACCTACATTTAAAACTGTGTTATAGAGTTAAAGAGACCAGAATATAAAAACGGCTTTACTATTTATTTAACAAATTGGGGTCGGTGGGAAAAAAATTAAAAGGCAATTACCACAACTAATCACAACACTGGAATGTTAGTCATACTGACAAACGTCATTACTGAACTATTCTTTACTAGTAGCAGTTATCAAATGTGCCACACAGACCGAGGCAATATTGCTGGAAAATCATAGCCGGGTTTTGTGATGGATTTGTCTTTTCAAAAGAAAAATGGCTAAATGGAAGTTGGGATAATTTCCGTGTTGACTGATGGTTCTCAATAATAGTTGGGAGCTCGCTACTTCTGATGTTTGTGAGATTTCTAAATAAGCACACAAAAATGTGCATGTACGTTAGGCTACTATTCCAAACAATCCTCCATCGGAGGAGACCTGAAGAGGAACTTGGCTCAGGGAGTTGGCCCATCTAGCTCTATAAGCTGAGTGAAACATTGAAGACAATTCTAAATGAAATATGTTTTTTCCATCAAAGTATTCTTACCTCATCCTTTGCATGAAAAATATAGTCATTGCCATCATTTTTCCTGTTGGAGAAAAAAGGAGAGAGAATTTTAATGAAAGTACCAAAATTATTCTCCTCATGGCTATTAAAACAATTTAACAGTTAGAAATGAACAAAATGAATCGGTGCCAATATAAGGTGGAGTAAAAAAATATCCTCTTCATCAAGCCATACTTGATAACGAAGACATTTTTCTTCTTCTTGTATCCTATGGTGCTATCACATATACAGACGCTCAGGTCAAGTGGAGTTTCGTCATTGTAAGGTGTGGTGGTGCTCTTGGCGTCCTTGTAGAAGGTCATCTCTCCCTTGGACAACACGCAATACAAGTTCACCCAGGACTTACTGCAAAACAAGACAACCACATATTGAGCAACTTATGGGCCTTCGTTTTATGTAAATTCATAGCACAACGAGTGAGTCAAGGTGTACTTAAACTAAGTTGTATATACCCTGATGAGCCAAAACATTGTGACCTGCTATGACCTAATACCCCGCCAAGACATGGACCGCTGAAGGTGTCCTTTTGGATCTGGCACCAAGACATTAGCAGCAGATTCTTCAAGCCCTGTAAGTTGTGAGGTGGATCCACCTTAGATCTGACTTGTTGGTCCAGCACATCCCACAGATCATCAATTGAATTGAGAAATGAGTCATGATATTGGCGAGAGTTGGAGAACTGTAGGGGTCCTCATCAAAAGGATATTACCAGCTCAAACAAGGTCTAAACGTTGACGCTGCAACTATAGCTGAACTTGTTCCAAATCCATGCAAAAGCTCAATCTTGGTTATTTTCATGAGCAGCTCCTTCAAACGAGAGCTAACAAAGTCCTCAACCGACGCCATAACGTTACAATGTAGTCTCTATATGCTCGACCAACGAGCTCACCACACACCAAACAAAATGAACAAACACGGCTTCAAACTCTCACTTGTTCTGTGCTGTGATCTGAGCTTCCCCCTCTATAATGTTAACTAATCACTAGTCTTCAGTGGCTTTGCGGCAGGTATTTGTGCACCAAAGCCAGCTGGAATTAATGACTGTACCCCCTCAAGGTACAGCGGCGCCAACATGGCATCCAACCAATCCCACCATCTCTGGACAAATTTCACTGCAAGACTTCCAAATGAGCCTAACAGCCACCCACGCGCCAACACCCAATCGTAGAAAAACCTAGCAATAACAAACATACATACCCACAATAATTTTAGAAAGCCCAAATGTTGATCCCGGACAAGCCCCCAATTTGTCACGACCTTGGCTCCAAAGCCGTCACAATGAGAGAGACACGCCGACTTTCAGTCACAACAATACTTTCAGGGAGCTGATCGATTGCTTACCACCAAATCTGCCAAGACCATGACAGGATATGATCAATGTTATTCGCTTCACATGTGAGTGGTCATAATGTTTTGAATCATCAGTGTTAATTATTGTATACACTTTCTGTAATTTTCTTGTAGCTTTTACTGTTAGACAGTGGATAAAAATATAGAGCTTTGCGGAAAGTGCCGTGGGCCAAATTTGAACCCATATGGCAGCAGTACATATGCACTAGAGAAGTGAATTCGACTGTTGAACAACCCTTAGCCACTATCGGCAGCACATTTGAACTCTCGTTCGAGTGGAATTGATTATGTGGTGTGTGGCATATGGTGTGCGTGACTGTGAGACAGCCCACCTATTGGGACTCTTCTGTTGACCGTCAAAATCGTGTTTACGATATAGGAATCCTTCGTTATGGGCAGTGTGTGAGGGTGGCAAGAGTTGTGCGGGACTCTGGGCTGGAGCTGAGCGAGAGCGACGCTTCTCCTCGGGCTCCTTCGGACGGGGTCTTCTTCTGGGTTTGGGGCGATCACGAGCTCGCGGGCGCTCGTAGGTAACGGGCGCCGATAGGCTGCTAGTGGGTCGGTACGTTTCCCCTCTGGCCTGAACAAACAGCGGAGTTATTCAGAAATGACACTTGCCTGATGTCCTAACAAACTCCTCCTGTTCTAATCTAAAGCAAAACATGCATGTTTAAGAACTGTTTAAATATGGTAACTAACATACCTGGGCTGCTTCTCTCTCTTGGGCCTGTTCTACAATCTCAGCCATAGTGGTGGTCCTCTTCTCTCTGCAATGAAACAGTTTCTGCCGTGAGTCACCCAAACAGGGAATATATACATTACTTTGGGTTGTGGTGGACAGTGCTGACCAGACACACATTGACAATGTAAAATGAGACAGAAATTAGGAAATGATGAGCAGAAAGCTCTGGACTCACGTTGAGCGTTTGTCTGAGCCCTCCTTGGCTGATTCCATATCGCTGGAGTCATCGTGCTTCGGTGTCCTTGCCTTCCCACTGCCCTCCTGCTCACTAGACAACTGTCGCTCAAGGCGTCGCCTATAACGTTCCTGGCGCACAATCAGCGGCAGCTCATTCAGTCTTGCCTGGATCTCCTGTTCACTAGAGGTCTGCCGGCCCAGCTTGTACTCCCTCTCCCGTCTCAGATGGTCCATCTGGGGGTCAGAGCGGCTGCCACGGGGATCTCTTTGGAGTCTGCCGTGAAGGTGCTCAAGGCCGGACTCGGGTCCGATCGTGTCCACCATGGGGATATCTCCAAACTGTTCCCTCTGTACTCTGCTGGCCTCAAGTAATGGGTTGACAGCCTTGTGGATGTGGTTGATCCTGGGCTGCATGCAGTCTGCTTTCAGATGCTGCCAAGCGTATGCCATTTTGGGATCCATGACCCCACCGCTTTGAGGCAGGTATCCCGAACTTCCCATTATTCCACTCCCTTGATGCTGCGCAAGGTATCCTGAACTGCCCATTCCTCCACTACCTGTAGGCTGCGCAAGGTAGCTTGAACTGCCCATTCCTCCACTACCTGCAGGCTGTGCAAGGTAGCTTGAACTGCCCATTCCTCCACTACCTGCAGGCTGTGCAAGGTAGCCGGAACTGCCCATTCCTCCACTACCTGTAGGCTGCGCAAGGTAGCCTGAACTGCCCATTCCTCCACTACCGTGGTATTGCGCAAGGTAGCCTGAACTGCCCATTCCTCCACTACCTTGGTGTTGCGCAAGGTAGCCTGAACTGCCCATTCCTCCACTACCTGCAGGCTGTGCAAGGTAGCCTGAACTGCCCATTCCTCCACTACCTGCAGGCTGTGCAAGGTAGCCTGAACTTCCCATTCCTCCACAACCTTGGTTTTGCAGCAGGTAGCCTGAACTACCTATACCTCCACTACTTTGATTTGGAGGTATGTAGCCTGGAGTGATCGCACTGCTTTGATGGCCCAGTGCATGGTAGGCAGAACTTTCCACTATAGAGGTGCCAGTCTGGTGGTTTGCGCCTAGATAACTCAAGCTGCTCTCCACACCTGCACCAGCCTGATTATTCATTCCAAGGTAGTTTGAACCCTCTAAACCACTGCTGCTGCACTGATGGTCTAGTATATGGTAACCCGAACCATTCATGACAGGGGTGTAGCTGGCCGTAGGGGAGCCCATCCTTTGGACCGCAGAGAAAGGAGAAGCAGATATTTCCAAACTAGTCTGCTTGGGCCTGGGCTCAATATGCACCTGGACTGTCTGCCTCAGCAGAGTTGAGGTAGCAAGGGGATTGGTTGGAGTGAGACAGGATGATGGGAACATCCTCCGACTGGAAAGTGGTGTTGGAGCGGGCTTGCTGCTCTGTTCTTCTCTTAGCTTTTCTGCCTGAAAGTAGAGATTGAATTGAGCTGTAACCTCAAATGTGTCAGAAAACTGAAACAGTTCAATTACTGAAGGACATTTACTGCATGCTGGTGACCTAATGAAGATGAAATGCTCTGCACACACACTGACCCTACTTGCTCCAAAGAAACAAACAGCTGAACCAACAAACTGAATTGGAAAATATTTTTTGGGTATAGACATTTTTTGGAGTATCTGATGACCATGAACTTTAAGGTGGCCGGTTGCATCAAGGTGGCCGGTTGAATCAATGTAGCCGGTTGCATCAAGGTGGCCAGTTGCATCAAGGTGGCCGGTTGAATCAATGTAGCCGGTTGCATCAAGGTGGCCAGTTGCATCAAGGTGGCCGGTTGAATCAAGGTGGCCGGTTGAATCAAGGTAGCCGGTTGCATCAAGGTAGCCAGTTGCATCAAGGTGGCCAGTTGCATCAAGGTGGCCAGTTGCATCAAGGTGGCCAGTTGCATCAATGTAGCCGGTTGCATCAAGGTAGCCGGTTGCATCAAGGTGGCCAGTTGCATCAATGTAGCCGGTTGCATCAAGGTAGCCGGTTGCATCAAGGTAGCCGGTTGAATCAAGGTAGCCGGTTGCATCAAGGTAGCCGGTTGAATCAATGTAGCCGGTTGCATCAAGGTAGCCGGTTGAATCAATGTAGCCGGTTGAATCAATGTAGCCGGTTGAATCAATGTAGCCGGTTGAATCAAGGTAGCCGGTTGCATCAAGGTAGCCGGTTGCATCAAGGTAGCCGGTTGCATCAAGGTGGCCGGTTGCATCAATGTAGCCGGTTGCATCAAGGTGGCCGGTTGAATCAAGGTGGCCGGTTGAATCAATGTAGCCGGTTGCATCAAGGTGGCCAGTTGCATCAAGGTGGCCAGTTGCATCAAGGTGGCCAGTTGCATCAAGGTGGCCAGTTGCATCAAGGTGGCCGGTTGCATCAATGTAGCCGGTTGCATCAAGGTAGCCGGTTGCATCAATGTAGCCGGTTGAATCAAGGTAGCCGGTTGCATCAAGGTGGCCGGTTGAATCAAGGTGGCCGGTTGAATCAATGTAGCCGGTTGCATCAAGGTGGCCGGTTGAATCAATGTAGCCGGTTGCATCAAGGTGGCCAGTTGCATCAATGTAGCCGGTTGCATCAAGGTGGCCAGTTGCATCAAGGTGGCCAGTTGCATCAAGGTGGCCGGTTGCATCAATGTAGCCGGTTGAATCAAGGTAGCCGGTTGCATCAAGGTAGCCGGTTGCATCAAGGTGGCCGGTTGCATCAATGTAGCCGGTTGCATCAATGTAGCCGGTTGAATCAAGGTAGCCGGTTGAATCAAGGTAGCCGGTTGCATCAAGGTAGCCGGTTGAATCAAGGTAGCCGGTTGAATCAAGGTAGCCGGTTGAATCAAGGTAGCCGGTTACATCAAGGTAGCCGGTTGCATCAAGGTAGCCGGTTGCATCAAGGTAGCCGGTTGAATCAAGGTAGCCGGTTGAATCAAGGTAGCCGGTTGAATCAAGGTAGCCGGTTGAATCAAGGTAGCCGGTTGAATCAAGGTAGCCGGTTGAATCAAGGTAGCCGGTTGAATCAAGGTGGCCGGTTGAATCAAGGTGGCCGGTTGAATCAAGGTGGCCGGTTGAATCAAGGTGGCCGGTTGAATCAAGGTTGAATCAAGGTGGCCGGTTGAATCAAGGTGGCCGGTTGAATCAAGGTGGCCGGTTGAATCAAGGTGGCCGGTTGAATCAAGGTGGCCGGTTGAATCAAGGTGGCCGGTTGCATCAAGGTAGCCGATGGCATCATGTTAGCCGGTTGCATCAAGGTAGCCGGTTACATCAAGGTGGCCGGTTGCATCAAGGTAGCCGATGGCATCATGTTAGCCGGTTGCATCATGTTAGCCGGTTGCATCCAACACGCTGACTACGAGAACTGATTGTTCGGTCATGTCATCTACTCAGACCTTGACATGTGCCCTTGTTAGGAGACGATCAATGTGTGTTTCACCTGTGATAATGTATCTGCTTTGCCACTAGACAGCGCTGACAATCACAAGCCAGTAGTACAGCGCACACAAGCAGGCTGACTGTGTTTAAAGAAAAAAGCTTACATTGGAGAGCTGTCTCAATGAGCTAAAACGCTCCTTCCAGGTGACTGCAGCTTTGCGGAAGGCCTCGTGGCGGAGGATGAGTTGCTCCACTTCGTCGGTCTGGGCCTGTGAATCTCCAACCCCGCCAGCTCCCCTGGAGGTTGATCCGGAGCTAATCAGCGGCTCCTTGGCCTTCAGCCAGGCTTCCGCCTTCACTGTCTCCTGGGCATACTGGAACTGATCCTTCTCTATATATACACGATAAAACAAGGATAATAATTGTATGTTTCATCTTCAACTCAGTTATTATTGGAATCTGACCTTAAATTGACATATGAAAACAAAATACTAAATAAATAATTTCCAAAAATGATACATCAATATTGTGACTCCAGATCTTTAAAAAATCTCATTGTATATAGTCTAGTCACTTTTACCAAGGGTGTCGTTCATTTTAGAGGGTAGAACTATTTTGGATTGTGTCTTAATGTGGCAGATCGAGATTGTTGTAATATTTTGTAATATTTAATCTAGTCACATTAAAATAACTCCTGAAACACACCCAATTCTCACATAAACATATTCAAAGTAAAAGCAAGAACTACTCAGAGTGAATATGTAAACAGTAAGGCACATTCTAACCAGTAGTGTAGCACAAGCCCTTCCTAGCACAAGCTTCCGTTCCACCTAACATTTTTGCAGTGCCGTCTGAGAGCTGTTTGAGCTCTCTCCACAGCGCCTGCCAGTGAAGTGAGTCACTCACTGCGCTGTAGCTTCTCCTGGTGTTTGTCTAGTCTCTCAGAGAGATCCTTCTGCTTAGCCAGGAGTGCGTCCAACTTCTCTTTTATCTGTGGTGAACATTCGAGATCACAACAAATATTATAGCAATTCCTACCAGGCATATGTCATTATGCATTTTGTGTTGCACCACCTTAAAACAGAATATGCACGTATAGTGAAGGAAGAAATTATCTGTTGATTTTGTACATTTGCCCACTGATAAAGACATGGTCAGTTTACAATTCATAACTTTTTTGAAATTTGTTATTCAGGATGTTTTGTTATTTCTTTCTCTGACTGTTCAAATAAACCTACCATTACCATTTTGTGTAGTGTGACGTGTAGCGTGGCGTGTAGCGTGGCGTGTAGCGTGACGTGTAGCGTGACGTGTAGCGTGACGTGTAGTTGTGTCAGGTTGCATGTGATGCTGACCTCCTCTGCTGCTGGGTTGCCTGCAGCCAGCAGGATCTTTCCAAGCTCCACACATTGGTGTATGGTCTTACTTCGGCCATCCATCTTGGCTTTTAGCTCACCATGCTGTTTGATCATCTCCTCCGCAGAGGACGAATCCCTGGTGGAAGCAATCCATTGAAACGTCTCAGCCAAGTAAGCACACCGAAAACAATTCACATTTAAATGTTTTCTTTATATCATGCTTTATATCGTGTTTCAGAACAAGATCCTAATGTTGTTTCGAAACACTTCTGTCCAAACCAGTCTGATGTGTTACATAAAAAAACTGTATGGAGAATGAAAATTGTACTATATTGAAAACGTATTATTAACACACTTTTTGATATTTTACAATGTGATGTTATTTGTGAAAAGTTACACTAATTTCAAATCTGATTACTGCAACACACTCCCACAAAGTTGGCACAGAGGACTGTTTACAACTGTGTAACATTATGTTCTCTTTCAATAACACGTATTAAGCATTCTGGCACTGAAGACACCAGTTGGTTAAGTATACCAAGCAGAATTCTCCACCATTCATCCAATATGCATTTTTTCAGGTGCCCAAATGTAGAGGGCATTTGTTGTCTTAGTTTGGGCTTCTAAATGTCCCACATATTCTCAATCAGAGACAGGTCAGGACTGCAGTCAGGCCATGTTAGCACCTGCACTCTCTGCTTACGCGACCATGCGCTTGTAATCTGGGCAGAATGTGGTTTGTTGTAGTCCTGCTGGAAAAGACAATGTCTGGATGGCAGCATTCGTTGCTCCAAAATGTGTGTATTTCATAGAGCATTAATGGTGCCCTCACAGATGTGCCAGTTGCCCATGCCATGGGCACTGACAGACCCCCATATAATGACAGACGCTGGCTGTTGGACCTGACGGTGATAACAGCTTGGATGGTCCTTTTCCTTTCTGATGCGGGGAACACGATGGCTGTTTTGCCCAAAAACTATTTGAAATGTTGACTCGTCATACCACAAAACATGATTCCACTGTGCTACTGTCCATCTCAGATGGACAGAACCCGAGTCAGAACCCAGAGAAGTTGTTGGCGTTTCCGGACAGTGTTGATAAATGTCTTCTGCTTTGCATAGTAAAGCCTTAACTTGCATCTGTTGATGCAGCGGTGATTGGTGTTGACTGACAAAGAATTCCCAAGTATTCCCAAGCTCATTTCAGGATATCTATTACAGGCTCATGACAGATTTTAAGACCGTGACGCCCTGAGGGGTCGGAGATCACGCACACTCAGAAGTGGTTCTCGGCCTGGCCCTTTACGCACCGAGATTTGACCGGATTCCTTGAATCTTTTAATTATATTGTGCACTGTAGTAGAAGGTGAAATGGCCCAAATCCTACTGATTTGTCTTTAGGGAATGTTGTTCTTAGGATTATTCACTGATGCATCTGTTGGCAAATTGGTGAGCCTCGAGCCATTTCTGCTGTTGAAGGACTAGAAGGCTCCTTATATACTATGATTACATGATTACCTCGCCTGTTTCACATCACCTTCCTATTTCAACTTGTCACTATTATTCCTAAATTGCCCCTGTCCCAACTCTTTTAGAACGTGTTAAATGCATAATTTCAAAATAAACGTTTGCCTTCAGGAAACTATGCCGTTGATTCGGTAAAACATCAGACACCCTATCTTTATACCTTTTTCGCTCAAAAACAAGTCAAGGTACATTTTGCCAGTCACGAGTATTTCTCGTTGCGTTTATGCTCTTTTGACAAACTGTGTGTATGAACAGTGGGAAATAGAATGTAAGGCACAGCTGAAAGGCAGCTCGATGGGATTCATGTGAGCCAAGAAAATAACATTTGTATATTCCTGATACATTTTCTCTTCATTCACGAAATGGAGCATGTTTTAAATGAATCGATCCAAGTGTCAGGTGCATGAGATTAACACAATACAGACAGTTAGCCTTCAGTTCAGTAGCATCCTTCCATTACGTACCTAGGGTCGTCCCCTCCAATCTGTCCCATGATGCCTTCCATCCACATGAGATGCTCACGCACCACTGAGAAGAACTGCACCTTGTCTGTCACCGAGGTCACTTGTACACGACTGGCCTCACAGGAAACCAACAGCTCCTTCCATGCTGACATCACTTCCTGCTCCCTGTTCATGATGGTCTCAGCCTTCTCTCCAGCATAGATGGTCCTCAGCTGGGCTGCATTTTCCTGCAGCTGCCTCACCTGAATAATCATACAGGACATGTTTGTCTCAAATATGTAACTTATCCCGGTTGTCATGCGCTTTAGAATACAGCCTGGTTAGTTAGGGGTGCTAGGCTAGCTGTTTAAGGTTGAGGAAAATGTCAATCATATGAGTTAGCTAGAAGTAGAGGATAAGGTAGGAATTCAGTCAAACAAAAAATCCACAACCATATGTAACTGTGTCCGTATTGGTATTCTGTTTTTATTGTGTGTCTTTGGGTGAACCTCTTCAACATCATCACGCCCTCCAGACGAATGACTAATTTAAGTAGTGGGTGTTAGATAAGAGCCGGAAGGGGCCATTTCACCATGTCACCTCAGCGTCACTGACCTGTGAGACGAGGAGTTGGAGGGCATTCTCGAAGGAGTGCATGAGCCTCTGCAGGGTAGCGGGGTTGGCAATGCTGGCTTGGCACGCCCTCACCTCTGGCAGCTGCCTCATTTTCCCTGCAATTTGTGCCAAGACCTACAACACAGAATGGGACAGCAAGTGTTATTATCACAAGGCCCTGTCACAGTCGGGATAATGGCAAGACTACAACGTGTACAGTGTGTCTATGGTTGCACAGAACCTGTGACCATTATGCTGCGTGAGCCATACTAGCAGTTCTCCTACCGTTGGCACAGTCAATAGTATCCGCTGCCTACATTCCCTTTGCGTCAACTGAACAACACAGGAACTAAAATCGATTCGAGGCCATGTGCGGCCTGCCCGGAAAACAATGTCGGAGGGGGGTGAACGCCGAAACGTACCTCTTTGCAGTCGGCGAAGAACTTGTGCAACTGTTGTGACGCTGCCAGCATCTGTCCTCTGGTCTCCATTAACTCCAGCAGATCCGCCCATGACTCGTTCAGGCCGTCCTTCCATTCAGCAATAGTGGCCGCGTCTGTGTGGCCGCAGTCGATCATCTCATTCACCATCTTGTTCACCTGCTCCATCCTCTGCTGGCCGACGCCGTTTGTCTCCGAGCAGAACTTGGTGAATTTGTCCTGTAGCATCTTTCGAGAAAACAGAACCAGAATAAGCACGTGGACGGAAATTATAGAGGTCCTTTATCGATTAAATTTACAATGGATCCCGGAAGAATTTGGACAGCAATGTGTTTGCAGACTGTCGGGTTCATTGTGACAGCAAATTAATTCATTTGGATTAACCAAGCACTTTCATATGTAGTCCAGGCATTCTAGGGTACCAATAGTGTTTTGACAATTGCCTTCGTCGCTTTTTCTTTTAAGGGAGGTGTGTTTTTGCTTTGTGCACGAACGAGCGGGTCCGTGAGGCATGTATAACAACTCTTCAGAAGGTAGATGTGGAAGTGTTACCCACTGCAATCTGCTGAACACTTAACAAGCCAAACTACAGGGTCTTGAATGCATCGTGCAAAACACTACACAGTTCCGGTAAAGGGTATTGAGGACAGGTGAGAATTATTTTTTCGAGATATATATATATATTTTCCAGAGTTATAGCAAGATAAAAACTTAAACATTATCTGCTCAGCCCAAGTAACTCTACAAACATTGGATTGTGCTTCCAGACAATGACCCAAATACATTACCAAGGAATCTCCCGAAGCCAAAAAGTTGACTAGCCAATTCAATCGTCTGATCTTAATCGAACTGAACATGCCTTTCACATGCCAGAACCAAGACTGAAGGGAAAAGCCACAACAACATACATGAACCTCAGACTGCAGCAGTGCAGGACTGGCAGAGCATCACGAAGGCAGACACCCAGCATCTGGTCACACATATGTGTTATTTTGCCTCATTATGTGTTGCTCGCTATCATGTCTAATACATCAACAGTGTAGATTGCCTGGGAACGATTCCAACCATTAGTCATCAATTAACAGAATAACAGACTGACCGTCACATGCTCCAGGTCTTGGCCGAGCTCAGTGGAGCTAGCGACCGCCTCTCGCTCCGTGATCCATTTCTCCAACTCCTCCACCTCCCTGTTAAGCTGATACATCCAGTACTGCTGCTCCAGCTTGTTTTTCCTGTGCTCCACCATGTCCTTCAGGGACACGTACAGGCGGTCTATGTGTGACTGCTGCTTGGTGATCCCCTCGCTGTCAGAGAGACACACAGAGAGAGAGAGAGAGAGAGAGAGAGAGAGGGGAGATCGAACGAGACACAATGCTTGACTGATACTGTAATTCACTGAAACGTAGAAGCCCATACAATCTGAGCCAGGTATATTTAGTACGGTAAAACTCCGCCAGCGAACGAGCCGGGGTATTAGTGTGTGTGCGCGAGTGTCGTTGTGTTTTGGATCTGGTGCGTGTGTGACATTCCCGTGCCTGTCTGGGTGCCCCATCTCCAGCTGCCGCTGACACTGCTGAGAGAGCATGCCCACTGTCTCGGCGTAGTTCTCCACGGTCGCCTCCAAGGCCAAGTGCTCCTTCAGCAGCTGCAGGGTGCTCGCCTCGTCCTAAAGATTCGAGGAGCTCGCATTAGACTACGTTTGCGGACATACGTCACCATGCAGAATGACTACTTTTTGTAAAGATCCAGGCAATGTGTGGTAAGCGCCGGACCAACTCATGGTCCAGTGTGATACTCATTCTGACAGTTTGCTTTCTCCGATACCATGTCAGCCATACTTACCGTGCCCTTCTCCTCATTAATGAGGTGCAGCTTCTGGCCGGCCAGCCAGGACTCCACCTTGGCTGCCTCGCCGTAATACTGCTGGGCCTGGAGCACCATGTCCAGCATCACAGACCTCCGCTCGGTCTCCAGCCTCAGCACCTCCCACAGCTGACGCACATGCCCTGCGCCCTCGCGGACAAAGTCCACCTCGGGGGTCCGCAGAGAGGCGATGATCCCAGCCCGGTCCAAGACCTCCTCGACGCGTGCCCGACGCCCCTGGAGATCCCTCTGCAGCGTCTAATGGACCCAATAACAGAGATGCGTCATGTTCAGGTGATGAAAGATGCATCAAAACATAAGGAATTTGCTAGATTCTATCCAAACGGGTTCAAATTTTTTTTATAACCTTTTGAAACGTTTAAGATATGTATATATCCCTGATATGTACCGTCACGCATCTCGATACAAAGTTTGGCCCGTAGGAGCTCAAGTAACATGCATGCGCTGCTTACTAGATGACAAAACCCTGGCTCAACCCCATTGTGTTATGTACACTCGTTACTATGACAGCACAGAGCCCTGGTTGGGTTGCGCCTTATTGCTGTGTTGTAGTTGGGGTTATATACATAACACAATAATTCCGGCATTCTACCCAAATGAAGCATCTGGACACACCAGCAGAACCAGCAGAATATTTAGACAATATCTATCATCTGTAGTGGACTATAAGTGCAGCATTCCAGGGAAATGTGGCTCTTTGGCTTCATATTCCACGGACTTGTTTCTGTAACCCATTGAGACAATCACTTTAACAGAATCCTACCTTAAGGTGGTTTGGTGAAGTGGACAAAGAGCTTGTCATAGAACAGTAGCACTTGTTTTTTTTTTACAGAGATATGCTTAGTCAGGACAAAAGGCATGTGACCGCGGGTTGGTTCGTAGACGCAACCCGGGAGGCTTGGAGAGAAAAATAGCTTGAAGGTCATGACCTCAGACATAGCCTGGCTCTAGCCATTAACAGTTGGAAACTGATTGTGTCCTGCCAACAGCTCCAAAGCATGGTGAGTTTTAAAGGGAAGCAAAACGCACTGTCCCTCCCTTGGAGCTGTTGTTGTTGCTAGGCAGCTAGTTAGACTCTCACCTTTCAAGAGATTCACCTTAACATCCAGCCCAAATGATATCATACATTTCTCATATAGCAGTCATTAATCTCTCACCTGGTTGATCTTGACATGATGATGAACAGTCTGTAGGTTGTTGCCGTAATCTTTAGAGGACGCCATAGGAAGTCGCTCCTGGATCCAGAGCTATAACATCAGTAAACTGTGATCAGTGTCTGAATATCTCATTGAGACAAGAGCCCGATAGCCTATTCGACAACAGAGGCGAGACATTGTAAACCTCTGACAGGATAACGTTTAAAATAGAGAATGATAGAGAATAAATGGAGAGATCAAGTTGTGCCATGAACAGAGAGCTAGATGTACTGTAAGTAAAGATGCGCTGGAGGCACCATGGATTGATGGAGAGTCACTCACAATCTCTTCTTCTAGGTCCTGGGCAACCTGGTGCATCTCCTTGGAAGCCAGTAGAATGCGACGCCTCTCCTTCAGGGGCTCGATGAGGCGCACGATGCGCGTCTCCTCCGCGGCCGGCTGCACGTCCCTTTCTCCCTCCCCTCCCTTCACCAGACTGGCTTGCTGGGGGAGGAATACGCCTTGGAGGGACCCGATTTCCCCCACGTCCTTGTACAAGTCCCCCATCTGAGACTGCGGGAGGCCGGGCAGATGGAAGGAGTAGCCCACGTAAGCAGGTTAAAATAAACTGATGGCTAAACACACAACACATGAGCCTGAACAACGTTATGCATGTGCATTGTGTTTCAAAGTTATGTAACGGTTGATGGCTTTAGAACAAAGAATACCGTGCATTCTTTAATGTCAACCAGCCTAGTTGCTGCAGGCCAGAATAGTGGCTCATATCATAGCATCGGAATAATCAAGATGAATAAACATATACTGTACAATCAAACGTTTGTCGACACCCCTACGATTTCTGAGTTCAGGTGTTTCAGTGACCCACTGTTTTGCACCTATGAGCAATAGGTGCATAAATTCCAGCACATATTCATGAAATATGTACAGGCCGTCTGTAGCTGATTCTATATTCTATACCGCTGACTTCTAAACTAACTAGCGGAATGCATAGTGCCTACTGTAAAGTTTGGTGGAGGAGGGATGATGGACTGGGGCTGTGTTTCAGAGTTTGGGTTAGGCCCCTTAGTTCCTGCGAGGGGGTATCTTAATGCTACAGCGTTTAAATACATTTGAGACAATTGGGTGCTTCCAACTTTGTGGCAACAGTTTGGCGAAGTCCCTTTGCAGTTCCAGTATGACTGGGCATCTGTGCACAACGTGGGGTCCACAGAAACCTGAGTGGCACAGAGCCCTGACCTCCACCCCACTGAACACCTTTGGGATTGGAATGGCAATTGCGAGCCAGGCCTTCTCGTTCACCGTTACTGCCTGACCTCACAATTGCTTGATTGGCTGAAAAGGCACCAAAATCTCGATGCGATGTACCTAAATATAATGTACCTAAATGTAAAAGTTATTTGAAAATGTGTTAAACTCTGCCATCAGTTTGCCAAAGCACAGTCTCTCACAAATGTACAAAAATTTAAATGTAAAACAACGAATAACTGTAAATAGACACCTGGAATTTATGCAGTTGCTCATTGAAAGTAGGCAGGTGGTGAGCCTGGTCCAGTAGGGGGGGCTGTTTTTCCAGACCAGAGAGTTGGTGGTCCAGATCTGAGTAGCTTTTCACCACGGGCTCTGGCTTGTTGTTCTCAAACAGGGCACGGGCTTTGGCTTTGGTGGTGCTTTCCAGATCCGTCCAGCACTCCCTGATCTCCTCCAGCTTCTGCTGCACCACCGAACGTAGCTCCGGCTTCTCGTCGATCAGCTCCTGGCCCTCCTGGAGAAACAAACACGAAAAGAGTCAGTTTTGTCAGTTAGTGCTGTCAATAACCTAGTAAACAATCTATTTCTGTATGGTTTTATATGTATAATGCCTTCTGAAAATACCTAAATTGTCCATATGTGCTTGTGTTATAGACTTTTATATTGATCAAAAGTATATACATTTGCAATCAATGTAAAAACAACACCCTCGAAATCACAAAATAATAGCAGGTTTTTAGAAATGTGTTCAGATGCATCCTCCCGTGTCATTTGATCATCCTTAAGATGTCTCTAGAACATGATTGGACTCCAACTGTGGAAAACTCATTTGATTGGACATGATTTAGAAAGACACACACCTGTCCAGACACACACCCGTATCCACATGCTATCACGTTCAACAAAATCTCTGTAGACGTTAGAGGTGGATTTGTGTCGAGAACCAGGCCGTCTGAGGATGGTTGAAAAAAATGGAATAGCATTGAAAAATTCCAAGGGCCCATTGGAAAATTAAAGAAGCTTGTAACCATCAAGACTTCATTGAGCTGGTCGTCTGGCCAAAATGAATAAGCGCACATGAAGGGCAGAAATTCCTGTGTCCAGCAAAGCTGGTAGAGCATTATTGAAATGTTTAAAATTCCTGGAATTTCAGCCTGTACGGGTGGGAGTGAACATTTATTTCACAGTATGTTTAACATTAGACAAATGTGTGCAAAATGTGTACTATTGGAGTACCCAAAGACCAGAGTTGGAAACCCCTGACCCAGACCATTCTAGCAGCCAATCAGGGTTGGGAATGCAATGACCTTTAAATTAAACTCTAACTACCACCAGATCAGACTCTCTGAAATTCAAAGTCAAAGGATGTTCAGGGATTTTAAGTCCCTCAGTAGACTTACAGTAGTGACTGAATCCATGTTTCTACGTTTTTGTATTACCCTTGCAGTAATCAAACGAACGGTCCTAGCTTTGCAAATGCCATGCTTTACTGTGTGGCTCTGCTCCCCTTTATAAAACCCACTGGGACCCACTGACCCAAACAAGCATCATAATTCGAATACCAAATTGGGGAAAAAACGACATGATTAACGCTCTGATTGATTGATGTTGTGTCAGTTCATCAACTCCAGAACAACCCAAACTGTCCCATCGTAATATTTGTAGATTTGTACACTCTGGTCAATAACAATTGTTGATTATTTTATGACCGTGGTCTCTAAAATGTTTGTTAACGAATGCGCACGAACACAACAGTAATGGATATCCTAAAAGGCGTGTGCTGTGAATGGGCTCAACCGGCAGGGAGGCAGGTGTATAACAAAACCTAGCCCCGAGCTGACCTAAAAATCATGTATGGAAAGCCACGAATCACGACACACCCTTGGTCTGTCGATCCAAGCACAACCATTTCTAGTGATTATCCAAGGGTTTCTTCTTCTAAATCTTTGGCTTTGTGCATTACTGAGCTGTATGAAGCGATAGATGTTGAGGGAAAGATCAAAGCTTGTGTTTTTCCCTCTGTATCTGTGTGTGTGCGCGTGTCTCAGTGAAGCTCTCTGTGTGGCTCCACTCCAAGTCTCCTGAAATAGAATCTGCATGCCCAGTCTCCTCCCATGCTCCAACTGTGAGGAACAGGAGGTGTTTCCCATGACAAGCGTCTATATCAGACATTTTCTCATAATCTCTATCAAGGACCACTGAATGTCAGTCCATGTAAAGCCATGTTAAATTGTGCTGTAAATCGTGACGTATGGACCTGTTCTATACGTAAATAGGCAAATCAAAAAGTATTTAATTACCAAGTTTGTTTTGCCATTTGTATCTACTCTATACATTCTAACCATTTGGGTTGAAAACTTTACATTGACTAAGTTAATCTGCAAATCAATATTTTCATCCATGCCATATAGAAAATCATTTCTTTTTAATTAGTCACAATATTCTATTGTGCTCAAAGCAATTACAGATTAACATTATGAACAGTAAAACGTAGTCACGTTTAGCACATTGGTTGATATAGAAATCTTCCCTGGTGTCCTGTCCTGCCAGGCCTGTACCCTAAGCCATCAGGTCTGTTTCAGAGCCATTTCCTTTCTTTTTTTCATCAGCATCTGAAGGTCCTGCTCATGTGAAATTAAAATCAGGTGATTGGCGTTGAACAGTTTGGCCCTAAAAGAGTTCTAGGTAATTTAGGCGTTTTTTAGCATCATAGCCCTGCTATATGATGAAGAGCATTTATATCACCATCAAAAACAAGTGAGCCAGATCCCGTGGCAGGCATGCCTTAAACATAACACTTTCTTCACCATATTACACAGATTTCTTCTTGTCATCATTCTGGTACATGTTCACATTTGTCTATATAATACCTTATTCATAACTCTTTTCGGTAATCTTTATTGGCCAGCCTGTTTTTGTGGTTTAGTTGTTTTATCTTCTTGCAGATTGTCTTCTGCTGATTGTAATGACACATCCAAGGCTACCTTCTGGAAAATACTTCTGAACTGTTGGACATTTCTGTTGGATATTATTTTGTCTATGTTCTCCAAATGTATAAGCACAGTATTCCTTTGTCTAACTGGTAATTATCCATTGCTGAGGTGACTGGTGCATTTTTTCCCCCCAAAATGCATTTCTCCCAAATATTTTATATCCAATTCAGGATCGATGAATTCTGCTCACCTGTATCTCTTTCTCTTGTATCTCTATCCCCTGTACGTCATGCTCCCTAAATCTTTGTCAGAGAAAGCCGGACCTATCCTGGGGATTTTATAATGTGCTGCATTCCTCCGGGCATGGCCTCTGTTTAACTGCTGCTAGCACGTTCTCCTTCCCTCTCATAATGCATAGCCAGCAGAAAGCAGGCAAATCTCTCTTCTCTGCTTTGGCTTGACTGACACAAAGGGAGAGAGAAAGTAGACAGAAAAATCAGTGTGGGGAGAAAACAGATAGAAAGGGAGAAATGAGGATAGGGAGGTAAAAGTGAAAGGGAAGCAAGGACAATAAAGTGGGGGTTGTACAGAGCAATAATGTACATTCTTCATTACAAATAAATAGCATACAAACAGAAAAATACAGGTGAAAGTTGCAAGTAAGATTCTTGTGGGAAATGTTTTTGACTATCCAGGATTAGAATTGAATAGCCCTGCTGTAGTGGTCTGAGCCATATTCGCATACTTCCCAGGGTGCCTTTTGAGTGAATTGTTTATGTAACCACAACCACCCATGACCGTGTTTGCTAGTAACAGAAATATCTGGTTGCATTTTTACTGGTGCTTGCAAACCAAGAGTCCACAGTTTTTAAATCAAATAGCTTCTTCATCCTTGTTGTCATCTTCTTTATGTTATTTAGCACGCAACCTCATGCTCAAACCCCCACACTCAATCAAGAGCTGTATCAGGGTTCTCGTTAGTAAGTCAGATTTGTTCTCGTGGGGGTTGGCCTCTGCCAGGGCTGCGCTCTCTCACCAATCCTGTGTGATATCCATGCACAGGATATTGAGGCGTAGTTACGGTGGGGAGGAGATGCAGTTTGGTGGGCTGAGGATCTCCTCACTGTTTTTTGCAGATAATGTGGTGCTAATGGCATCTTCGGTCAGTGACCTTCAGCACTCTGGATCGGTTGTCGCATGTGAGGGGACAATGGAGCATGAGATTGGCCGGAGAATCGGATCAGTGGGGACGGTGTTGCTTTCGCTTCACCGCACCATTGTGAAAAGAGAGCTGCGCAATAAGGCAATACGCTCGATCTACAGGTCAATCTTCATTCCTACACTCACCTATGGTCATGAAGGCTGAATGATGACAGAAAGAACAAGATCGCGTGTACAAGCGGAAGGTGGCGGGTACCCCTTAGGAATAGGGTTAGAGGCTTCGTCATCCATTAGGAACTCGGAGTAGAGCTGCAGCTTCTTCGCTTAGATAGGAGCCAGGTGAGGTAATTCGGGCATCTGGTAAGTATGCCCCCTATCCGTCTCCCTTGGGAGGTGTCCCTCGCACGTCCAGCTGGGTGGATTATATCTCCACACTGGCCTAGGATCTCCTCGGGATCCCCCAGTCAGAGCTGGTTAAAAATGTGGCCAGGGAAAGGAAAGCTTGGGGTCCCCTGCTAGAGCTGCTGCCCCTGTGACACAGGATAAGCGGTTGAAGATGGGATGATAGATGAGAGAACGTCCGCCCAAATACTGGATTCCAGACACAGGGGACTCTTTACTTTACTGTCGCAGAGATTTCTCCTGTTCTTCTGCCTTGTGTTTCACGTGGTTCGGTAACTCCATACCTGATTCTGCGTTGAGCCTGCTCGGCTTCTCACATTTTTGGGTGGATCGGAGCTCAGATCTCTCAAATCGAAAGGTGGTGGAATCTGCTTCTTGATCAATAACAAATGGGCCAACGACATAACAGTCATCTCACAGTACTGTTCTCCTGAACTGGAATCATTTTTCATTAACTGCAAGCCATTTCACAGGTGACTGGAATTTTCATCATTCATCCTGTTAGGCGTGTACATGCTTCCACTTGGTAACGTGAAGTAAGCTCTAGCTGCTAGCTGAACAAATACTGGCAACTGAACGGCTACTGCCGGACTCTATAGTTACCGTCCCGGCAACTTTAACAATAGTAACATAAGCCACAAGCTACCTAAATACTGACCAGAAATGCAAATGTTCTAAACCACTGTTACATTACTCCATCCTGTATCAAGTGCGGCACTGGGCCTCTCGGATCACGTGATGGTCCACCTAATTTTGTCATACGAGCAAAAATCTAAACTATCTAAGCCTGTTATTACAAGTTTAAAAAGTGGAGCAGTGAAGCCGAAAAAGACTCTACGTGATTGTCTGGACGTTACTGATTGGGACATCTTTAGGGCCGCCAAAGATAATGTTAATGAATATACTGATGCTGTGACTTCATACATCAGCTTCTGTGATGATGGCTGCATTTTGATTCAAACCAGGATACGCCATATTAACGACAGACCCTGGTTCACTGTTAAACTAAGACGTCTGCATGCGGTCAAGGAGGAGGCTTTTAGATGAGGCCGCTGGGACCTACTCAGAGAGGCAAAGAACAGCTTCTAAAGGGCATTGAAACAGGCCAAGGGCCTGTATGGTGAGAAACTAAAGAAACAGCTTTCAGCGAATGACATTGCTTCTTCTGGAGGGGGATTAAACAGATAACAAATTACAAATGCAAATCACCTCAGACTACCGACGATCTGCAATTTGCCAACGACCTGAACAAGTTTTACTCCAGACTTGAAAGAGAAAAGAGCAGTCCTGCCTGCACACTCTCTTCAGCTATGTCCTTCCACCATCATCAGACCCTCATCACCATGGCTCACCCACAACCAACCATCACAACCGACACCTCCCCTGGGACTACAATGACAACAATCAACATCCCAGCCTGATTCAAATCCTCCACCATCATCCCAGTCCCCAAGAAACCAAGGACTACAGGGCTAAAAGACTAGAGACCAGTGGAGATGAGAGTTGACTTTAGGAGAAGCCCAGTTGACCTTCAACCCATTGTCCTGGAGGGCTCCCCAGTCAACCCAGTGGAGTCCTTTGACTCGCTGGGAAACACCATCGCCCAGGACCTTAAGTGGAAGCTGGCATCACCTATCTCACTAAGAAAGCACATATAGACTGTACCGCCTGCGGCAGCTCAAAAGATACCAACTGCCGACATCCATGGTTATTAATGCTCTCCTCCATCACCGTCCGGTATGCTTCAGCCACTGTCAAGGATGAAGACATACTGCAACACTTTGCGAAGCGGACATTGGATGTGAGCTGCCGTACCTCAAAGAATTGTTCGAAGCCAAGTCACTCAGGCCGGCAGCAAAGATTGAGGCAGACCCCTCCCATCCGGGCAACAGACTATTCAGAACTCTCCCCTCTGGGAGACGGCTGAGGTCTATCAAGACCAAAACCTCTCGCCACAAGAACAGCTTCTTCCCCACAGCAGTGAGTCTAAGGAATATGCCTCTGCCCTAGGCAGTTTAGAACATATGCAAATCCACATGGACATCTGGAACTAGAACCTGGACATTGCTCTTTTTCTTATTTTGCAATCAATTCACACACCTAGATGTTGCTCCTTTGCACTATTCAGATACATTTAATCACATTCTATATTTACCCATTACATATGCCAACAAGGCATGGACTCTCTTGTCGGACTTTTCGAGCTATGTTTTATGTTCTCTATTTTACTGTTACATATATTTCAAAACGTGTGTTCTAAATGCTGCAGCTAGGGGTCAGAACAATTGTATTGTATTTGTAAAAAGATTTATTTGTAAAAAAAAAAAAAAAAAACTAAAAAAAACTTGCAATTATGTCAGTACAGTTGAAACCTGTTGTGCTGAATAAAACTCCAGATATGTCTGAGTCATCAGCAATTGTGAGTTCGATAACAGCCTCAAAATGCCCTTAAACAAGTTACTGTCTTCAGAAAACCTGTCA
Organism: Dallia pectoralis; assembly: GCA_029465975.1. Lineage (NCBI taxonomy): Eukaryota > Metazoa > Chordata > Actinopteri > Esociformes > Umbridae > Dallia > Dallia pectoralis. The sequence continues at coordinate 7,224,015 of CM055747.1, read as the reverse complement.
ATATATTCTTGTTATGAAAAATTAAAAGTATTCTTTGCGAGAAATCGACAAGACACTGATCTCGTACAACGCTTTCTACTAGTGACTACACCTCTGACAGGACAGCACAAACTGGCTCTAACGAAAAATGAAAGAGCAGAGGGAGGCCTCGGTGCACAAATGAGAAAGAAGACAAAAACAGTGTCTGGTTTGAGAAACAGATGACATAACGGTCCTAAACTGGCAGCTTTAGTAAATAGTACCTGCAAAACACTAGTCTCAATGTCCACAGTGTCGAGGTATATCTATGCAGTTGCAAAGAAAAAGCCACACTACATTTCAGACCGGCCAATTGAAATAAAATAATAAGTTGGAGAAAGAACACAGACACTGGACAGAGGAAAAACTCTACGTAAAACACCACATCTCATTCAACGGTACTGTATGTTTTCATAGAAAAAAAGGACATTCCTAAGTGGCCCCAAACTTTTGAACAACGATACTCTCTTCTTCTACCAAGATTGTTTTACTAAAATATTAGTATTATTTATAGAAAATTATTGTGACATAATAATACTTGAACAACTCTTAATAACACTCATTAATAATGCATGCAGCTTCACACTAAAAAAAGCTACAGAAGAGCACGACTTATGTTCACCACATCGAATGCAAAGATATCAACCCAATATAATGTGACCTCGTGCTTGTCTTTCATTTCACAATATCAAATGCACTAGAGGAACTAGTTTTTATATGGTTTCAACCCCGACACCTGGGCGAAGAATTGTCACAAGTTCTGTTTTTAGCAAAAACCCAGAGTTCTTTGTGTTAAACACAAACATCTCTATGAAACATCTCCAGCCCTACATCAAATCTTCAAGCTCAGGCCCATTTCCAGTTCCGTGCTCCAGGCAAGGGTTCTGGCCCTTCCGCTGAGCCGGTAACTGAGAGTGAGAAGAGGCAAAGGATTGGGGCAGGCACGCTTTCAAAGGGCACAGTTCTCCAATCGCAGAAGGATGCAGGGTCATCTGTTTCTGCCTGGACTCTCAGGTAACAAAAGCGGGTGGGGGATAATTAAGTGATGTTCACATTAGGGTTTCTTTAACACTGTGTGGGGCTATACCGTGCGTGAGACACAAAGACCCTTAAGAAACCCTGCTACCCAACCTTGTGCGCACACATTCATCCCATATACAGAGCAGTCTTCTGCCATGCCCATTCTTTTAATGTACTCTGTGTCTGGTATCTGGCGTTAAAGGTCATCTTGAAACCTCTTAATTATGTTCAATATGAATAGTAACATAGAAGGATATGGATTTATTATAGAGTTTGTTACAGGGGCAACATTTGTTATTATTTGTTGTGTTGACAGGAAATTATCTTTATAGAAAGGGGGAAATGGTATTCCACACAATCTCAAGGTATAGATTCCGATTAAATTCTTTGAGTTACAAAACATTTTTACAATTTTTTTATCTGCTTTTATTAAAGAAAATGTCTTATTGAAAGATTAGACAATCATTACATTTTTACAGTAAATCGTTAATAGTTTAACGATAAAATGTAGGTTACTGGATAGTGGATTAGGCAGTTTGGTCCGGCACGTTAATAAGAATGGGTAAATCTGTAATACCGGCATGAAGGTGATGGATGATGGCCTTATTGGGGCTATAAGAGCTGTGTGCACCATACTATACGCTTCAAAACGCTCACGTGGCCCATCTTGCTTGTTCATACAAAAAAATTACTATCACGTATTGTAACATTTTATTGAACGATCGCCTTCATGAGCTTGATGTTGCTCAACATTCTGGCTTGCAGCGAAAGGCAAAACAGTGCATTTCTGACCCTTTATAAGCATATTTTAGTTTGTTCTAAACTGGTGGGCATTCATTTGGATTGTATGGTAGTACTTCACAATAAGGGTACCTAAACTAGCATTAACAAATACTGTAGTTTATATGACCAAATGATGAACAAAGAAAAGAACACAATAATAATCCTTACTTTATTAATGATTTACAGCTACGTTAACTAAAAATGTGTACTATAATTTGTTCATGTTAACACAGGAAATTTACTCAGTTTTTGTAGGAACACAGCTTTTACTATTACGTTGTTACAGGACATCCATTCTAATTGTTTACATGTACAAAGGTTATTATTAACCAGATTATTAGCCAGTGTTGAAAAAACTAAGACATGCTTATAAAAAGGTCATAAAAACACTGTTCTCGCTTTAGCTTCGAGACAGAATCTTGAATTACTCCTGTAAGATGCTATGGCAAGGTGTGTCTGCTGTATGTCTAATTAGCCATATTGGCATAATATTGATGAATATTGAACTTTATTAATAAGTTATTTATTACAGCTCCACAACAACACCACAGATTTACCAGAAAGCTTTTTAAAAAGTTCCCAAGGATGCACAAGGACCCGGCAGGATGTCCGTAGAAACAGGCTCTGGATTGGGAGTTACATGTAATACCTCAGTGACTAGGTAGAAAACATCTACACAAAAATAACAAAAATCTAAATCAGCATTTGAAAAAGTTATATTGATGTTACAAACAAAAAAATAGCAGAAATGTCCAACGATGTAAAGGATGTGCTTCTCAAATATGTGTTTATCAGCTTGCTATGGCAATGCAATATGCAATTATAAAAGCTGGCCAATGTGGCCAGAATTTAAATTACCAACCTAAGAACTATGCATTCAAAACCCTCCAGAAAGGGTTGAAAAATTGCACGAATACAATGGACATAGGAAGAATGAGGGTGAGGTTCATGTTATCTGAAATTTTGAAAATATCCCGTGAATGAATTTAAGTACAAATGGTTGTAATTTAGCCACGTTTGAATTACCATGTATTGGCATATTTCGCCACCTGCAGTACAAGTAAATGTTAATACATTATCTCCAGTTGCTAGAATATACCGGTACTTATGATCTGTTAGTACCCAACGTTCTCAGTTCACGGATTGACAATTTGTGAACTTTGAGTCTTTTTATATTTCCCCTCAAATGACAGCTCAGCTATCAAAACACCTCATGAACCGTGCGTCTGGGGTGTATTACAATACTCAAATCATAATGTATGCATTCAGTCCAGTTCAGGCAATCACATTATTTATCAATTTTGAAAATGCATAATTCATGATTATTAATCCTGGGATATCCATAGTTTTCTTAGGATTTTCCTTGGCTGACTCACAAAGCTGTTATTCCTTGGCCCCTTCGACTTAAGAACATCACTTTCCTCTGGGACTTTAAGGTTGTTGTAGTCATCACCTCAGAAGTAGAGCTTTTGTTTATTTATATATTGGTATCTAGAAATGTTCAAGATTTCACCAGGTACCTGTACCACAATCTGTCCGGCCTGATTGTTTCCTCTGTTTACATCTCTGTCATCCAGTATACGACAAGAGTGATGATTGTAAGATTGTAATTGCAGAAGCATTTGAATTATGCATAAACAAGTCTGAAATCTCCCTCATAAAGGAACATTATTAGCACATACATCATCACCAAACATTCTGGCCATCTCAAAATCCTGGGTCCAAAAGTCATTCACCAACTCTGAGACTCATTCCTGGATACATCAGGACAGGTCTACGTTTTCACTGTAGTAACTATTTGTTCAACACATATCCTCTTTCCAGTTATGTATTTCTATGGACATTCCTCTACCTTACTGATGTCCTCTCTCCACCATGGCCTCCTAATCATCCCCACTATCATCCCCACTATCAACACACACACACAAAAATTGGCTTCCTCACCGTCTCCTCTCCACCAGTAAGCTGGATTGTGATGGTGGTTGTTGAGGAGATTCCCTCTTCCATGTAAAGCACTTTGAGGTCCCAGAAAAAGCGCTATATGAATGTAACTAATTATTATTATGCAATGCATTTGAAATATTTGACGGTCTAACTTAAGTGTTAGATTAATATTGACCTGTATCAATGTGTTTCTAGTCTTTCCAAACATTTTGATGTAGTGTTTCTAACCATCCTTTGCTGCAAGCCTACATTACGTTTTCTCTTGCTACAATTTCCAAGAAGGTTGGCTACACTTGCATGGGGTCTTCCGTGTCAGAGGTGGGGGTGAACAAAACCAGTTAGAATTTAGACCAGAACAATGCAAATATTAACTGCGCTTGTTGGCTGCAACAGCTCTTTCACATCATTCTATCACCTCTGCATCTTCCTATCTGTAGCTTAGTTTGGCTAAGTTTTTTTATTTTTCCTTAGTGTCAGCCAATGAGCCAAATACAATGTCATCTAAATAATTCATTTATCGATGATTCTACTCGTCATGTAGCTAACTGGCAGACTAACAGTCGACAATAATGATTTTATTAATGCAAATGCACACTTAGGTATTATAATTATCACCACCCTCAACTTGTTAGGTTTGTGTAGCTTTAATATTATCCAAGTTCCCAATTCCTAATTTTGATATTTTTGAATCAAATGACAAGAAAATGTTTTCATGACTCCAATTAGGTTCAAAGTTAACAAAATTAGATGACACAAAATATCGCCAGAGAGAGAGAGATTGCATCTCTAGAGCTGAATGATACTTCTCTAGCTACCTACATCATGCTTTTTTATCTGCAGTCTTTGACTACTGTTACACAGCTACTTCCGCACTGTAGCTAAACTACAGCTTAAAACAAAGTTTGTATAGCATTCAGTCATCCTAACCTGCAGGAAGTCATTTCAGGGAGGTGGTTTACTGGCTTTATTATATTACTGTATTGTTCAACTCATTAACAAATACTTTAGACACGTCTACAGGGAGTTTAGACTCATCGCCTAGACATCAATACAGTAGTTCCTACAGCAGCTAGTTGAAATACTTTATATATGTATCATGCTTCCGTTATCTCAAAATGTCTTCTACAGTCATTTAACCCACCATGGGCAACTGAGAAATCACTGCTGCAAACAGCACAGCTAGCTAAACTGTCGTTCTTTTTTTACCCCTGTTATGCGGAGGATAGAACCACCCGTGTTGGGTCACTCTCTCCGTGCCTGTCACTCACTTACTCGAAATGACAATTGAACTTTCGCTTGCTAAAATAAATGATTTCTAGGATTAGACTGTATTTCATTTGCGGGCGTCAGGGAGACTCCCGGAACTTCCGGGAGAGTTGGGATGTCTGAGTAACCAACATCCCTACGTGCCTGTTTGGCTCTACTCAACACAACACAGCCCTAGTTTCGATAATCACAGTAACGTGCCGTTAGAAAGAGGAATTGGAGGGAGGATCTGGTGCCCAACTGAGCAAGTGGACGAATACATTTGAGTGTTTAGTTTGAAAAAACTAGTGCCTCACGGATGCCTCAGCTGGAAGCTTCATTAAATAGTACCTGATTTCACAGTCTCAATGTCAACAGAGAAGAGCCAAGAATGCTGGCCTTCTCGGCAGAGTTCTTCCTCTGTCCAGTGTGTGTTCTTTCGGCCGACTTAATCTATTAGGTTTATTGGCCAATCTGAGATATGGCTTTTGTTTTGACACTTTGCCTAGAAAACCCAAAACAGTTTTAAAGAAGGCCAGTTTTATTGCTTCATTAATCCATGTTTACACTAGTGCTGTTGGTTTAGAGCCTGGGGCCTGATTTGTAATTCTGGATTAAATCAACAGATTCAAACACGTAGCAGCACCTGGTCCGGCTGCTCTGCTGCAGCAGAGTGGTTGAAAAACATATGGATTGTGAGTAATAGAACAGACAAAAACACACACAGAGGTGTGTTGTCTCATCACACAATTTTCGGTACAACAAACCAATTTCTTTCCTTTTCAAAATGTCGCTTTCTCTATGCTGGGTTGTCTTCACAGATAAAACATCAGTGGAGAACTGGGATGTCAGCATTTACAGTAGGCCTCCAATTACCAGATAAACTATTGAATGCAGTACTGTACCAAGGTATTCATAATGGCCAAAGCGTGACCATGGATTATATGCTGACAGAACCACACAGGTGTGATTTCCCAATAGGTGGGAAGTTGTATACTATAGTTGTATACGATACTATACATATTATATAAGAAACATGTTCAAGAAACGCACTGGGGGTGGCTGGGGAAATAATCCGATGTTATTATATAGCATGTGTATTTAAATAGGCAACGAGAAAAACAAAATGATCAACGGTTTACTGCACTGCTCATGCAGAAAACAAGACCCATATGCTTTCAGAATTTTTAACCTTGAACTTTAAATTCACCATGTCCTTAACAGAAAAATATAACAAGAAATATAGTTTACCCATGGCTGAGTAATCAAAAGTGATACCCCCCCCAAAAAAAAACCAGACACACACTGAATCATATGGTCACACTACCCTCTCCCTCTTCCCACTCACCAGCTCTATCTTGGCCAGCCATTCTTTGTTGCGGGCGAGCTCGGCCATGAAGGCCTGATGCTTCAGCCACTTCCTATGGAGCTTCTGGGCCTCATCCCGCGCCGTGTCTCGTCCCGCACCCATAAGCATCTTTATCCGTTACCCGCTGTCCCCAATCGCTCAGCTAGGGGAGACAAAAATAGACACCATCAGGGGGCCCCCTTCCTCACGTCTCCTTTCCCACAGGACGTCCTGTTTGTCTGCTTGGCTCCTCTACGCCAGAGCCGCCTGCTCCGCTCTGCAGGGTCCCAGGTACCTGCACTGTCACAGCCCACCCCAACCCCCACCAGACGCCCTTTCTGAAAAAAAAAATCAAGATAAGCACCTCGGCAGCAGCAGCGGCAGCAGCAACGGTAGCTCAGGCCCTTCCGCTGGCTTGCCCCTGGGTCCTCATGCCCTACTCCTTCACGGCTCCTGCAGTCCTTCCCGGTGCTGCAGTGCCTGCCAGCCTGACTCAGAGGAGGCAAAAACGACCCGACCGAATGCAGGAAACGGGCAAACGGTCCGAGAGCGCCGCCGACGAAGGAACGTCACAAATATCCAACACTCCTTTTTACGTTTTGCGGGCAGGATGTTTTTATCCTTGTGCTCGGAGCACTGCTGGCATTCGGCTGTTAATGGAGGCGACGGTGATCTAGCCTTGTCTTGATTCCTTCAGTCAGGGCAAACGTGAGCATCGAGCAATCAGCGTTGGCGATCCCGGACGTCCGTAGCGCGCTGCCTAATGATGCCGTGGTCGGTAGAAGGAGGAGGAGGTGTGGGAGGAGCAGAGTGTGTAAGAGACGGATGCAGAGGCAGGCAGATAACATAAGCTGTCCCCTCTCCAAATGCACAGATGCCACTGCTGCAGAGCAGAGACGTAGCTACCAGACACACAAGGGTTGGGCTGTGTGAGACACCGCTACGCTACATCCTCTTCCCAGCATCGTTCCTCATGTCCCCGCACAGATCAGACACGGCTGGTGCATGCTGCTGCAGTCCCTGCCTCTCTGCTCCGCTCCACCGTGTGGGAACGCGTGTGTGTGTGTGTGTGTGTGCGTGCGTGCGTGCATTCCCAACCAGCACTGCAGTGCCGGGAATGAGGGAGAAGGAGGAAAGGAGGGAGAGGGAGGAAACGAGGAAGAAGGAGGGGTGTGCGAGCGAGTGAGGAGAGAGAGAGAGCGAAGAGAAAGGGAAATAGATGAAGAGAGAGAGATACAGAGGGAGAGGGAGGAGGAAAAAGGAGAGAAATATAGACCTATTGGGAAAAAGGGAGTAAGAGAGGGGTGAATAAGGAAAGAGGCTACGTCATCCTTCAGTGTCTCCAGGGACATGTCTCTGCACTAGAAATGACTGCACTCAAAGCAGACCAGAACAGGAGGTTTAGCAGGGAAGGGAGGTGTTGTCATTTGAAAACAGCTGAATGAGAGGAGGATGCAGGAACACATGGCCCCCCAACAGTGCAGCTGACTGATTCGGATCACCGTTCGCTCGCACCCATTTAAAGGGACCAGCATGCATTTGGCTTACCGGCGGGCACATAGGGCTTGCTCATTGGGTGGCTACAGTACAAGACCTTTCTGTGGGTTAACATAGAGGTGATTAGAACACGGTTTTTACGACAGTGTGACATAGACTATTTGCAGAATTATGAAATACACCACACTTTTACTATCAGGATCATGCCGAGTGCGCGTAAGAGAAGGTATGCAATCCAGGTAACACTTGAAGCTGGTTATCTTAGTTTATAATGTTGCCATATTAACGTGTCTGTATAGCGCATACGAATTTGGATGCCGTCTACGGAATATTTTGGAGCTATAGCGTAACAAGGCACAAGAGTTTGTGATGTAGTGAATACACAGCAAACCGTAGTGCTTAATTAGTAAGCTCCTAAATGTAGACTGTGTTAACAGTGTCAGTTGTTACACACTATGATTTAGGTCTGATAAAAATTATACATTACGTACCTACTCCGCACGTCATAAACATTAAATGATACTACAGCGACATTTACAGCACACATAATGAACGATTTATAAATGCTTCATAGTGAGGAGGTTTATGGTGTTCCCAGATCAGATTATAAAAGCAGAGTGGAGCAGATATAACCGTTAGGCTTGAGAAGGTAGTTCTCATAATTTCAAGTAATTGAACAAGGCCAGTTGTTGATATGTGATTGCATTATCTTATTCATACAGGAGTTATTTGTTGTCAACGCTCTATTAACAACGCTCAGCTGTGTGAGCGTTGCAGTTTTTTTTTCATGTGCAGTTTTTTAGGTACCATTTTCCGATAGGTGTACATTTTTATTTTATTTACCTTTTATTTATCCAGGAAGACACATTGAGACAGAGGTCTCATTTGCAAGTGTACCCCGTGAAAATCAACTCACAAATACAACAACAATCAATAACAAATACAAACAATTACCAGCTGTGTACAGTAAGGATGGGACACTGTTGACCTCAACTGATGATGTGATCGGGCGCTGGAAAGAGCATTTTGAGGAGCTCCTGAATCCGACCTACACGCCCTCTAGTACAGAGGCAGAGCTGGAGGCTGATGGAGGGTCATCGTCAGTTTCCCTGGGGGAAGTCGCTGAGGTAGTCAAACAACTCCACAGTGGCAAAGCCCCAGGGACTGATGAGATTCGTCCAGAAATGCTAAAAGCTTTGGGTGGGGAAGGGCTGTCTTGGTTGACACGCCTCTTCAACATTGCATGGAAGTCTGGGACAGTGCCAGAGGAGTGGCAGACCGGGGTGGTGGTTCCCCTCTTTAAAAAGGGGGACCAGAGAGTGTGTGCCAATTACAGAGGTATCACACTCATCAGCCTCCCTGGTAAAGTGTACTCCAAAGTGCTGGAAAGGAGGGTTCGGCCAATAGTCGAACCTCAGTTTGAAGAGGAACAATGCGGTTTTCGTCCTGGCCGGGGAACCACGGACCAGCTCTTTACTCTCGCAAGGATCCTGGAGGGGGCCTGGGAGTATGCCCATCCAGTCTACATGTGTTTTGTGGATCTGGAGAAGGCGTATGACCGGGTACCCCGGGATCTTTTGTGGGAGGTGCTGCGGGAGTATGGGGGTCTCTTCTCAGGGCCATCCAATCTCTGTACGCTCAAAGCATGAGCTGTGTCCGTGTCCTCGGCAGTAAGTCGGATTCGTTCCAGGTGGGGGTTGGCCTCCGCCAGGGCTGCGCTTTGTCACCAATCCTGTTTGTAATATTCATGGACAGGATATCAAGGCGTAGTCATGGGGGGGAGGGGTTCCCGTTCGGTGGGCTGATGGTCACATCACTGCTTTTTGCGGATGATGTGGTCCTGATGGCCTCATCGGTCGGTGACCTTCAGCACTCACTGGATCGGTTCGCAGCCGAGTGTGAAGCGGCTGGGATGAGGGTTAGCACCTCTAAATCTGAAGCCATGACTCTCAGCAGGAAACCGGTGGAGTGCCTACTCCGGGTAGGGAATGAGTCCTTACTCCAAGTGAAGGAGTTCAAGTACCTCGGGGTCTTGTTCGCGAGTGAGGGAACAATGGAGCGGGAGATTGGTCGGAGGATCGGAGCAGCGGGGGCGGTGTTGCATTCGCTTCACCGCACCGTTGTGACGAAAAGAGAGCTGAGCCGAAAGGCAAAGCTCTCGATCTACCGGTCAATCTTTGTTCCTACCCTCACCTATGGTCATGAAAGCTGGGTCATGACCGAAAGAACGAGATCGCGGGTACAAGCGGCCGAAATGGGTTTTCTCAGAAAGGTGGCTGGCCTCTCCCTTAGGGATAGGGTGAGAAGCTCAGTCATCCGAGAGGAACTCGGAGTAGAGCCGCTGCTCCTTTGCATAGAAAGGAGCCAGTTGAGGTGGTTCGGGCATCTTGTACGAATGCCACCTGGGCGCCTCCCTAGAGAGGTGTTCCAGGCACGTCCAGCTGGGAGGAGACCTCGGGGAAGACCCAGGACTAGGTGGAGAGATTATATCTCCACACTGGCCTGGGAACGCCTCGGGATTCCCCAGTCAGAGCTGGCTAATGTTGCCCGGGAAAGGGAAGTTTGGGGTCCCCTGTTAGAGCTGCTACCCCCACGACCCGACCCCGGATAAGCGGTTGAAGATGAGATGAGAGATGAACAATTACCAGATACAATGACATTATCTCAGTTGATTAATAAAACACAATTCTCACTATAAAAATCTGACATTATTATTTTAAATTCACCCATAAACCCCAAGACACCCAAAACAAAACTTAATTTACTAGGGTACTAATCCCCAGCTGTTATGGTTTAAAAAAGAAGGCTGAACTACCCAACTCAGGAATTACAAAAGGTGTCTATAGAACCGGTCCTAGGATGGATCCCTGAGGTACACCTCTGTGTACGTCCAGATGATCAGATCTAGATCCATCCTGCACAATAGATTGCGTTCGGTCACAATCTATTGTGCTGGACTACCATTAACAACAACAGATGTTAACATGAACAAATTCTGAATAGACATATACAAAAAACAATAATAACCGTTACTTTATTAATGATTTAAAAATGCATTAACAAATAATGTGACACATTCATGTTGACACAAGACGTAAACATTTTTTTTTACAGTTTGTATAGTATGCAGTAAAATAATCCAATATGTTATTGTGACTATAGTGGGTTAACCATTATTAATGACTTTGGCTAGATAATGATATTTAATCATCATACATGTATAATGTTCTGTATTACAATGTATACTTTTGTGACACACACAAAATGTAAATTCACATTTGTGGTTATGTATTGTTTCTTTGTAATGCAGAAAAATGCCATCAACTAAATATGTCAATACTCAAAGGTTGCATCGTTGAGACAACTGTTGGCCACTAGAGGGCAGAGAGAAGTGGTCGAGTTGTGTTAGTACAGAATACAATCAAACACCAGCGTGTTATCATCACCGGAAGAATAGCCACAATTTCTTTCACATCATTTATCCTGTTTACCAGGTCGGTTACCTTAAAAAGCATACTGGAAATGTTTATACAGTTATTTGCCTAGAGTGTACAGTTATTATTTGCTAGAGTGTATGTAGACGGTTGGAAGAGCATAGCAATGGTATAACTTTGAACTAGAAATACAACACCTGTTGAAACCATCAAATTTAAATTACATAAACTTGTCGATGATCAAAGTGCATCGAAAAAGCCAGCTGTGGGCATGTCATGTATTTGTAGGTAGTTGTGTCATTCAGCCAATCCAATAGCTAATAACTACAGGAAAGCTTTTTCAATAACAAATTAATACATTTCCAATCAAAATTCACTACATTAGCATCTTCTACGTCAAGTCTGTGCTAAACCTGTTCAACGTCAGTCTCCTGCAGCCAGAGAAAGGGGACTACGACCTCAAAGAAATTCAAGAGGGCCACAATGGAGTATCTCAACAACAAGTGTGTGGCCGGTCCTTAATATGACCTCAATCATCGAAGAAGAAGAAGGTCATAGAAGAAGAAGAAGGTGAACATGTATCTAAGAAGTGCAAGAGAACACTTGCAAGCTTGAGGCTGAGATAAATGTCTAGTCCAGCTACTAGGTGGTGTTCAATCAGAACAGTGGCAGCTGGTGAAAAATATTCTCTGTGGGGCTGTGCCATACTTTTTTGTTTCTGTTACCAGCGCAATACAATTTAACACAAACTGTAGGACAGCAGTTCTCAGTGAAATAGTCAATAATTATTTAATGCCAATATTTAAAAAAATGAGTCATTCTAACACTAAAACATAAACATCATATTGCACAAACACAAGCCTTTCATTTGCATATAAGGGTGATTCTCACGAAATCCAGATTTAGAAGGTGTCCAGCATCAGAATTTTTAAAATGCCCTTGAAGCCAATTTTCTTTTTGCACATATAAGATTAAGGTCGGAACTTACTATAACCATTATTTTTAGGAGATTAAAAAAATATTTCCTATATAATTATTTAAATTTTTTAGATGAAGTCCATAAAAAATTATCATTACCGCAACATGACATTACATTAAATATATGGTTAGAAATTTGTATTTTTGGCTAATGTTAAAGTAGACTTTTATTTCTCATGCTCAAATCTATGTAAAACTCTGGAGAGATTACTTTTTCATATTTATTATTTTTTGTAATTTCCTTATTTTCTCTCATTACCGAAACATACGTGAAGATTTACAATTTCTTTTATTTAATTGCTTTACTAATAGATAACATACACTTTTGTTATGTAGCAGACCTTAAATAAGTAGTGTTGTATAAAACATATATACATTTTAAAACAAAATATGATTATCTTATTATCACTTAATTGGTAAAAAAGATAAATGTTGCGGTAATGAAAATGCCATTTCGGTAGTGAGGATCATTGTTTCGGAAATGAGATTTAGCTCACACATTCACTGTTGACAAAGGGGTTTGATGCCTACAAAACGCATACAATTTTTTAAAGAACATTTATTTCCCTCGTCATTATTCACAACCCAATAAAAACAAACCAAGCCACCCCCCAATGCTATCTGCTATCCCAACTTGGGTGAAGCGTTGTCAATGAGTCTGTGTGTGTCTGTGTGTGTGTGTGTGTGTGTGTGTCTGTGTGTGTCTGTGTGTGTCTGTGTGTGTCTGTGTGTCTGTGTGTGTGTGTGTGTGTGTGTGTGTGTGTGTGTGTGTGTGTCTGTCTGTCTGTCTGTCTGTCTGTCTGTCTGTGTGTGTGTGTGTGTGTGTGTGTGTGTGTGTGTGTGTCTGTCTGTCTGTGTGTGTGTGTCTGTGTGTGTGTCTGTGTGTGTGTCTGTGTGTGTGTCTGTGTGTGTGTCTGTGTGTACAAGTGTTGGTCAAAACAATGAATCCAAGTTATATTTCTCCCTATTATCACCCTGACCCCTGACCTCTCTCTCTCTTTTCCTATTTTCACCCTGACCTCTCTCTCCTTTCCCTATTATCACCCTGACCCCTGACCTCTCTCTCTCTTTTCCTATTATCACCCTGACCTCTCTCTCCCTTCCCTATTATCACCCTGACCCCTGACCTCTCTCTTTTCCTATTATCACCCTGACCCCTGACCTCTCTCTCTCTTTTCCTATTATCACCCTGACCCCTGACCTCTCGCTCTTTCCCTATTATCACCCTGTCCCCTGACCTCTCTCTCCCTTCCCTATTATCACCCTGACCCCTGACCTCTCTCTCTCTTTCCCTATTATCACCCTGACCCCCCCTCTCTCTCTTTTCCTATTATCACCCTGACCTCTCTCTCCCTTCCCTATTATCACCCTGACCCCTGACCTCTCTCTCTCTTTCCCTATTATCACCCTGACCCCTGACCTCTCTCTCTCTTTCCCTATTATCACCCTGACCCCTGACCTCTCTCTCTCTTTTCCTATTATCACCCTGACCTCTCTCTCCTTTCCCTATTATCACCCTGACCCCTGACCTCTCTCTCCTTTCCCTATTATCACCCTGACCCCTGACCTCTCTCTCCCTTCCCTATTATCACCCTGACCCCTGACCTCTCTCTCCTTTCCCTATTATCACCCTGACCCCTGACCTCTCTCTCTCTTTCCCTATTATCACCCTGACCCCTGACTCTCTCTCTCTCCTTTCCCTATTATCACCCTGACCCCTGACCTCTCTCTCTTTCCCTATTATCACCCTGACCCCTGACCTCTCTCTCTCTTTCCCTAGTATCACCCTGACCCCTGACCTCTCTCTCTCTTTCTCTTTCCCTATTATCACCCTGACCCCTGACCTCTCTCTCTCCTTTCCCTATTATCACCCTGACCCCTGACCTCTCTCTCCTTTCCCTATTATCACCCTGACCCCTGACCTCTCTCTCCTTTCCCTATTATCACCCTGTCCCCTGACCTCTCTCTCTCATTTCTTCTGTAATCCTCAAGTAACACTGGATTACTGTGTATTTTCTCCCTATGCTTTGCCAGACTGTTTTTCGCTGATGCCCTTTTCTTTTCAACTGTCTGTAACAAAATACACAATTGCCATCTTGAATGTAACATTTTGTAAAAAAGAAAAGAAATACATTGTTTCACAGTAAAACTATGAAATAGTAAATAATATTGCATTAATAGTAGGTGGCCTATACTGCATTCATACTGCTTTTTGTGGAAGCATTTAAAAAAATAAAAAAATTGTGACCCCTGCTGGGGGGGTTGTAATACCTATTTTGTTTACGCAATCTGTTCAAGAAGCGTTTAAGGCAAATATCAAGTTTAATTAAAATGAGCAACAGTTATAGTGCACGTGCCTCCTTCATAAGTCTGTTTCTCACTACCGAAACATTGAGTATCTCCACCGCGACAGGCCTTCAATTGTTGCGGTGAATGATAATGGTGTTGCGGAGGATGAGCGACCTTAAACATTCTTGCTAACTGTGGAAGCTAAATGAGAGTTAGCTAAACATTCCCTCTCTTTTTATATTTAGACCATAATGGGGTATATAGTAATCAAAAAAATTTAACTGCAACATTTTTTATAACTTCACAAACACATGTTTCAGTAATGAGAACTAAAAAGTCGTCTAGGTACTATGCCACGCCAAATTTGTACTTTTATCTGGAGAGAAAAAATGATAACTGGTTACTTGATAGCCATCTTGAGTGTCACAGTCATTTTTGTCCCTTACAACAAATTCCTTAAAAAATGATAGTTCCTAGAGCACTTAAACAATGATTGAAAATTGTTGCGGAGGATGAGAAAATTGGTCTTGGACATATTTTTATTCCTTATTATTGTCACTACATTTACCAATGATCACCAAATACCACATGTTTCTTTACTGTAAATGTTTATATTATAACATGCACTGAAGCTTTTTATTTTTTATATTTTTTAATTATGAATAATTCCATCTCAAAGGACCAAAATCCAGTCATGGACACGTTGCGGTAATGCGAAATTTCCCTTTAAATGTTGAAAAAATAAATAAATTCGTATTCATGATTTCATTTGAAATCATGTGCAAAATCGTACATGAAGAGATGTTTATAACGGTATCCTTCTTGTTTTGATAGCATTTACTTTTATCATCAAAATGTTTTATGACACCTCATAAGTCTAATTTCGCGAGAATCACCCATAAGTTCATAGGAAATATAAAGGATGTATAATATAGAAACGGATATCAAGTGGCTGAACTCAAACCTTTGACTGGAAGAATAGCATACAGTATTTTATGATCAAACTAAATGTAACTAATTGTTAATGTGCCCCAGAACAATTAATTGATACAAAACAACATATATACAGTAATATTCTCATGCCCACACAAGGCCAATTCAAAAGCCCCACAAAACTACACACAATCGATCATTTTGGATAAAATGTGCCTGTTTTTATCCACCTCTTCTATGTTTCCTCACCGCAATCCTGTAGCCGTCAACAAGCTGCGTAGCAATGTTCACCCTTTCTAATATGGTTTTACAGAGTTATCAATGTGTGCCCTGGTGTTCTCATGTTTCTTTACCTTCTCTGACAGGTGCTTCATATCCCTCACTCCAGTATTTGTCCATGCTTGATCTGTCCCCGTGGTTTTAAAAAGCAAGCACGGAAAACAAAATAAAGCATTAGCATGAGTGCACCCAGCTAGCCAAAGTTCTCCTCTCAAACGGATCTTGGAAGAGAGATTTCACCGAGTTAGGGTTGGGTCTTGGAGAAGAAGTTTCCCCGAGTTAGGGTTGAGTCTTGGAGGAGTAACGTTCGCACTCGCCATTGTCGTCTAGTTAAAATGGTGCCACTAGAGGCCGGTCCTTATTTTATCAGGGACGAACTTGGGGCGATAAAATAATCGCCCTTGTTGGATTCGAGAACGCTGATTGGCTAAATATTATGTCAATCATTCATATCTTAAAATAGCCGCTACATAGACCCGCCTCCTTGGGGCGCTTTCTCGGTCGTCCCAGAGCTGCGACGAGGCGTTAAGACAGGCAGAGGAAAGGTTGAGAATATGATTTAATATTATATTTTGCACATATTACTGGGTGCATTCCATATTTAAAACACCCAAATATTGACATACTGATGTTTTTATCATTATTATTTTTTATTTTATTTTAATTTTTTTGTGGCTTAAGGGGGGGCCAGCCGCCACTGAATCAGAAGTTATTTTGAAACACAATATTGTAGGAACAATAGTCACATCACGGTAAAATTCTTCAGTCTTATTGACACTAGAGGGCAGTCTTACTGTACACACATATTTGTTCAAATTTGTCCAATACGTCCAGCGTCAGCTCTTTCAGGTTATACATTATTGTGAATCAATTATTTCCTACTGATTGTAGCCAAAGGAAATATAGGGCAAAGGCCACAGGCTTGACCTAGAAAGTGAAGCTGCAATGATCAATTATTGAATTTTAATCAGCTCAATTTAGTGAGCTAAAGACATACCATAAAGTTTCGTATTCTTCTGGTGTGTGTCAAAGCGTACAACACTGCATAAACTGAACCACTGTGTGATTATAAAAAGTAAAACAGGAAAATATTCATCTGTCGCGCTTTAGCAAGCATTCATAGAAACCCATAAAAAATGTACATATTTGCACACATTTGAAATGGGTTGACCTTGGTGGTTCCTCTATGGAGGATATGTTCAGATAATGGTATCAAATATTATTCCCCCACCCCCCAACGATATGTTGGATAGTGAGTGGCTTCAGCTCTGTTAGTGTGTGGGAACGAAGAACTGGGAACTAGCCTACAGACATTTAACCTTGACCACTGGTTCCAACTCTCCAAATTGACTCCTTAATGACAACCCAGCGTAATTACTGAGTAGTCCTTGGGAGGAATGCACCATGAACCTCTTCTCCGAGTTTGTCTTCAGGTGAAACGTTCTATTCATTACCTGCACGGACACAGAAAATGTGAGATTTTTCTATAAGCTGTCAATGCGTCGTTCAGCTTATAGGGCCCATTATGGCCCTAGACACGACATGATGGATGGGTACATTGCGCAAACGTTGTGCACGTTTTCCTGCACCGCTGTGATGTAGCGGCAGAAAATATACTTGATTTGTCCTCACACTTAATCAGCGATTCACGGCGTGTGCATTGTTATATTGATGATATCGTATTATTTGTTTTTGTTCCATATCTGTATTTAGGCCAGTCAAACAGGGAGGCGGAGCTCACTTCCTGTTACGTCATCCTCAACACCAATATATGACTTGGACTTTTCATCGCAGTACAGTTTGAATCTTTGTTTTTTTGGACTGATATCCAACTGCATGCGAAATGCGTTCTAAATGTGTTCTGATGGAGATTTCATTTTAAGATTTGTGTCGTTTGCATAAAAACCTTACACAATGGAAAAAAGACAAATGACAGTCTTATATCATATTGATCGCACCTGATCGACGATGCATATAAAAAACAGGTAGCTAAGACTGAGGGGAGTTTGAGCTAATGTTATTACCCCAGAAATCTGAATCAGACGGAGCTTTATTGCCAAATAAGGAATTTGTTCTGGCCTGTCAGTGCAACAATTAATACACAAGTAATAAACAAATATGAACAGTAGACTACAATAAGTTGCTAAAATATGTAAGGTGCAATCATCATCCGTAGCATTAGTAGGAATTATTTTCAGATTTTGCTAGCTTATGACAACATTACCAGCCCGTCCAAAGAACATTTCATGTTGTGACGACGATGGCATCGGTTTCTACTCAAGATATTTTCATTCTGCGTCAGAGTCATTGAGACAAAACTGTATACAGGTTCTCTAGTGTTTATAAAATGTTGGTTACTGTGGCTACGAAGTGCTGGGAATCCAACCTTTGAAAAATCTCGGCCCAGCGGCAATGCAAAATGCAAACCTACACAACGCTGCTTAGTTTGAACACTCAGCAGAGTGAATTCTACAAAAAATTTGTGGGACCAAATGTAATTCGTGGAGAGTAAATAATAACTGAACTTTTTTTCCCCGTACACCAGTGTTATTGAAGTTTTGTGCATTTGGTTAAGTCTTTATTTCTATTAGTATTTTTTCCATTTTGTTTCAGATTTCTCTATGCAGTTACCTTCAGTAAAACACCTCCTATTCTCCTTTTGGTATCATTCAACTGATTACAATTTTATTACAATGTACTTGACTCAAAGCCCTTTTAACTGAAATGAGATGTGTGCAAAAAAACGAAAGAGATTGTATTGTTCACCACTACAAACTCATGGATAACAATACCACACAATACAGGTGTTTTATTCATGCATGACTCTGCGCAGTTACAGCAAATGTTATAATTCATTTTTGTTGTTAATTACGAACAAAGAGGCCAAATAGTTGTTGTCTAAAATGCAGATGCATGACCAGATAGATGACCAGATACATGACCAGGTACATGACCAGACACATGACCAGATGCATGACCAGATGCATGACCAGATACATGACCAGATACATGACCAGACACATGACCAGATACATGACCAGGTACATGACCAGACACATGACCAGATGCATGACCAGATACATGACCAGATACATGACCAGATACATGACCAGATACATGCAGGTACATGACCAGGTACATGACCAGATACATGACCAGATACAAGACCAGATACATGACCAGATACATGACCAGGTACATGACCAGGTACATGACCAGATACATGACCAGATACATGACCAGGTACATGACCAGGTACATGACCAGATACATGACCAGATACAAGACCAGATACATGACCAGATACATGACCAGGTACATGACCAGGTACATGACCAGATACATGACCAGATACATGACCAGGTACATGACCAGATACATGACCAGATACATGACCAGATACATGACCAGATACATGACCAGATACATGACCAGATGCATGACCAGATGCATGACCAGATACATGACCAGATACATGACCAGACACATGACCAGATACATGACCAGATACATGACCAGATACATGACCAGACACATGACCAGATGCATGACCAGATACATGACCAGATACATGACCAGATACATGACCAGATACATGCAGGTACATGACCAGGTACATGACCAGATACATGACCAGATACAAGACCAGATACATGACCAGATACATGACCAGGTACATGACCAGGTACATGACCAGATACATGACCAGATACATGACCAGGTACATGACCAGGTACATGACCAGATACATGACCAGATACAAGACCAGATACATGACCAGATACATGACCAGGTACATGACCAGGTACATGACCAGATACATGACCAGATACATGACCAGGTACATGACCAGGTACATGACCAGATACATGACCAGATACATGACCAGGTACATGACCAGACACATGACCAGATACATGACCAGATACATGACCAGATACATGACCAGATACATGACCAGATACATGACCAGGTACATGACCAGGTACATGATGACCAGATACATGACCAGATACAAGACCAGATACATGACCAGATACATGACCAGGTACATGACCAGGACCAGATACATGACCAGACCAGGTACATGACCAGGTACATGACCAGATACATGACAGATACAAGACCAGATACATGACCAGACATGACCAGGTACATGACCAGATACATGACCAGATACATGACCAGTACATGACCAGGTACATGACCAGGTACATGACCAGATACATGACCAGATACATGACCAGGTACATGACCAGGTACATGACCAGATACATGCAGGTACATGACCAGATACATGACCAGATACAAGACCAGATACATGACCAGATACATGACCAGATACATGACCAGATACATGACCAGATACATGACCAGATACATGACCAGATACATGACCAGATACATGACCAGATACATGACCAGATACATGACCAGATACATGACCAGGTACATGACCAGGTACATGACCAGATACATGACCAGATACATGACCAGGTACATGACCAGGTACATGACCAGATACATGACCAGATACATGACCAGGTACATGACCAGGTACATGACCAGATACACGACCAGGTACATGACCAGGTACATGACCAGATACATGCAGGTACATGACCAGGTACATGACCAGATACATGACCAGATACAAGACCAGATACATGACCAGATACATGACCAGATACATGACCAGGTACATGACCAGATACATGACCAGGTACATGACCAGATACATGACCAGATACAAGACCAGATACATGACCAGGTACATGACCAGATACATGACCAGACACATGACCAGGTACAAACAGTTTAGGACCTGTATGTCAGCATTCCAAAAAGGAATGGAGCTGTTTAGAAGGAAAAGAAAGGCCCTACTTTTATTCAGTCCTTGATATATTGTTAGGTGTTATATAAGATAATCACAACAAAATGTTTGCAAATAATCGAGAGCAGAAATGATGTGAATATAAAATGCCACAGGATATCTATAGCTATGCCAAAGTACAGTACTTTTACAATTCAAAGGTCCTTGAAACGAGTGTGCTAATTGGAACTTTGGCACATCCAGGCAATGGGAAGGAAACAGAGAGATATAAACTATGATGCACATATGCATTTTAGCTTAAATTAAACAATAAATAATAAACAAAAGGCATAATGATGAAATATCTCAGGAGTTCAGAGTCATACGTCAATCTGTATACACTCAATGAAAAATGGCTTGCAATTACTGGGCTGTGTGCTTGTTTTCACACCTTTACGCTACAAACTTCTTGAAACATTCCAGAGTTTTGCACCGTTATAGGTTAGTATTGAAGGCATTACCATAAGACAGCTTTAGACATAAATAGAGAAACAATATGAAAATAAACTTATTTTGGCCAAGATGCCACAGTAGGGGATTACTAACTCTATTAAAACCAGGAAAAACAAAACTGAAATGTTGTCTCATCACTTTTTTTATATTGGACCTTGTATTTCCATGCAATGTTTACACATTTTCAGAATAATTTCCTTCATGAAAACAGAATATTTTCCTTTCCCTGTGTTTTTTATTTTATTTTTGTTAGATTTGGAAATATTAGTTTGTTCTAGTTTCGTTAAATTTAGTCGTTAATCAGAAATCTAACATATTTGTATATATAGTTTCAGTCCTAGTATTAGTTTACTATTAGAACATAGCATGCCAATTCTCATTACAAATTACCTCAGAATGAGAAGCTGCTCCAATATGACTACGCACTGCTTTCTGCCATGCCAGAAGAATCTGGTTACTATGGAGTACAAACTAAAAATATAAACAGTGGCGATGTTGAAGTACATAACACTTCAAAACAACTCCATGATTAATAACAACATTTTGACAGACATACTGAGCATGACTCTTACAGTGTTGAGTTGTGGGTGAAAAAAAGCCTCCGGTGTAATTTCCGCCCACCATTTCAGATTTTATGGCGGTGCGCAAGAAGCTAAAAGACATTACAGCAGCCAAACATACTTAATTGGCAGTCATTTCAGACAGTATGATTCACAACGTTTTAGCTGTCATAAAGAGCATTATTTTGGAGTGACAGTTAAAAGTAGGTACAGTATGGTACCTTGAGCTTCTTGTAGACCAAGGACCTCTCTCGATTGTTTTGTGGTCTATGAACTTTCGTCCTGCAGCCCTGCAAATAGGATCTGTGTCTTATCCTGTTCTATAGGCTCACTCTGTGCATTTGAGAAAAAGGTGACACACCAGACTACAGGCTAGCATGACTCAGAAAAAGAGGAGGATCCCTGTCTTCCAACTACATACGGACAGGTTAGAAAATAATTGGACTCTTACACAATTTTTACCATTTTGGCTCTGTATGCCACCACAATGGATTTGAAATGAAACAATCGAGATATCATTGAAGTGCGGACTTTCAGCTGTAATTCTAAGGGTTGTACAAATATATTGAATGAAGGAATTTAGGACTTTATTAGTATTTATATTTGGGCGGCAAGGTAGAAGGATCCGGAAGGTTCCTTATTCTAATCCCCCACCATCAAGGTGAAAAAAGTTGTTCTGTCCTTGAGTGCTTTGTCGTTCTGTCCTTGAGCAAGACAGTTAACCC
The DNA here is from genome assembly GCA_029465975.1 of Dallia pectoralis. Taxonomy (NCBI): domain Eukaryota; kingdom Metazoa; phylum Chordata; class Actinopteri; order Esociformes; family Umbridae; genus Dallia; species Dallia pectoralis. The sequence goes on along the minus strand of CM055747.1, from coordinate 7,201,636 downwards.
TAATTGCTCCCCAGGCACCGTGGAAGTCGAATCAGGTAACTGATTAGGGCTGCCCCCTGCACCTCAGGGTTGGGTAAAAAGCAGAGAACACATTTCAGTTGAAGGCATTCAGTTGTACAACTTACAACATTGGTATATTCCTATATTCCTGTACCGCCAGGACTTAAGACAATACTCAGTGACTATAATACCCTAACTTATTAGTTAATGTTTGTTAGTAAAACAAACAATCCTAGCCACCCAACAGGAACTAGCTGTGTGCACCTCACTAAGCCATCCCAGAGTGAGAACAAATAGTTCCGACTCGTGGCATTAAGTTGTTTTCAAAGCCCCTGTTGGGGAAGAGATTGATTTGTGTTCCTTTGGAAGTTTTCAAATCCTGTAAAATAATATTGTTATTATTAATAATTTTCATACATAGTTCCCTTATATCAGGAGGACAAATTAACACCTTACAGTTGCTTGGCCAGGCTTTCACTGTCGCTGTCTTCAGTTGTTGTTTGTTCGTGGGTCTTTCTGCCTTACGTTTTGTCTTTAGCAAGTGAAATGCATGCTTGATGAGGTGAGATCAGGTGATTGACCTTAAAAACTGGGTTGCTTGTGCCGTATGTTTTGGGTCATTAGTCACCTGTAAAGTGAAGCGTCGTCCAATTAGCTTTGCTAAATCTGGTTGAACCTGAGCAGACAATACATCTCCATAGACTTCAGAATTCATCCGGCTGCTCTTGTCTTCTGTTTCACTTGCTTTCTGAGCTCCTTTGACCGCATGTTGTGGGTTCACAGCAACAGCATCCAAATGTGAACGGAATAAGGCAGACCAGTCCATTAAACAGCGTTTGAGTCAATTGCTTTTGGGTCCTTGAAAAATACAATTGAATACTGAAGAGCTGTTCCTGAGCCCTTTCTCTAACTTGGATGTGAATGCTCAAACTTAAGCTGAGAGACAGCACTTTAAGCCCACATTTGTTATTTAACTGTAACTTGAATTTAGTTTGATAAACAGCCAAAATATCAAAACGTGTGTCAGTGTACACTTAAATAATGATTTGATTTGGCACTACACACCACGGAGCACAACACATCCAAATTGAGTTGCACATTTCTGCACATTTCTTTATGGCTACTCATGTCTTAATTGAAAGGCTGTCATCAGAAAAGAAACTAAACATTGATGGAAAATATAGATTTTGCGTGAAATACACTGATATAGACAAGCACCAAATTACTTGAGCGATGCTGCAGGATAATACACCGAATAGAAAGTAATACGGTTACTAAATGACCATCATAAGTGTATTTTAAGACATTAACTCCTCAGGAATTGTTTTGTGAGAAAATGGCTGCGTCTGGAATAACGGGCAGACAACCTTTATGACTGCAAACTTATTATTGAAGTTAGAAGATTCCAGAGCGGACGCCAGAAACATGCATTAACATACCAGCGCAATGCCAAGGTTAGTGAACCTGGACCTTACTTATTTATTACCTCCATAATAACCCCTGTGGAAATATACATCCATAATGTTTGGCACACAGACCTCTAATAACGAAACAGGTAACAACCAGTCATTATGGGGCCTGGAGAAGGAGATTTACAAATCTCAGGTTCAGTGGTGTTGGGCAGGTTCCCCCTGCCTGAAAATGGTTATTCCATCTAGGGCATGGCAAGGAACGTAATAAAGCCCAGTGATTTATTCCCGGCGGCCGATAATTACTGGTGTCTTGTCAGCTGTCAAAATGAATGGACCACGAGAGTGGCTGTAGTCTCTCCGCGCTCTTGCTACAACCAGCGGCAGTAAATCTGATGTGCTTGTAAAAACATAAATCACACACAACTTGTGGAGACTACAGAGGCCAGGCTAGCTGCTGATTATTTAAAGGTGCATGGCTATGTGCTGCAGCTAGGGAGTTAGCTACGCTAACCTGACTTAAACTTAAACTGTGAATTTGACCTTTACTGCTATGGGGCAGATACATCTATTGTAAAACATGCGTTACGTGGCTTAGCAGTTTGACCAAACATTATTGGGTGGTTTTTGAGACATACTCTATGACAACTTTCACTTGCCCATTTTAATCATGTTATTTCTGTGAGGGATCTTCCATGTTGTGGAAAGAACAGGACTTTGCATTTTGATCAATACAAAGCTTGTGTGCACTGCACCTGGCGGGCCCTACCAATATATTTTTGATTAAAATAACTTTTGTTGCACCTGAGTATAGGTCGTGGGGGAAAAGGGCCATCCCACCGGCATGTGGCATGAGAAACTGTTTTAATTATAATTTAACATTTGCAGTTAAGCAATCCGGTTTTCTAACCAGGTCACTGTTTTGGGTTATTGAGTGTAAATGGAACGGTGGAATGTTGCCGCAACTTTATTTGACATGTTTGCTCAAATTATTATGAGCTATGATTATAAAAAATGTGTTAGCTCTCCGAAAACACATTGCCACGAAAAAAGGTTCAGTCAATCTCCAGTCCTGTCAGCAGCAATTGCAGGCTTTAATTGTAAAATATTACAATTTTTCTTTGGCTTTGAAGTCCAGGCCTGTGCTCTGCTCTTGTCCTAAGGTGCTGCCCAGGCCTGATTTATAGGATGAGGGTTCCACAGGAGTCCCCCTAAATTACATGGCACTTAAACCTGGAGCAGAAAAGAGAGAGAGAGAGCATGAGAGCGACAGGAGAAAGGTCTGTATGGTAGGGGGGTGGAAGCAGCACTCTGGAGACAACTAATTGCACGGTCAAATCGAACTCAAACTAGATAAGGGTTTCTCTTCTCTCCTTCCTTTGCTTCTCCCACAGTGGTGACATAAAAGGAAACCGGCACAAGAGAGATTAGGCTGCTATCTGATGAACACAATTTGTCATGGACATCGAGTGATTCATTTTTGTGGAACACCCCTTTTAGATAAATATCTGAGAACCCCTCGCTTACTTAATGAACGGAAGAGAAATTAACAACCTTTCATGCGACGTGTGAGGTAGGCCGCAAAATAAAATAAAAAGCACTTGGGATAAATGCATGTGAGGATATACATTGAAGCAACCATGTATTGGAGTAGCCTTTTAGTATTGAAGCAAGATATGGCCAACGCATTTTGAAAGGGATCATTTGCATCTGGATCTGCATGGAACCCAAAAGGCTTCTAAAATATATCAGAAAGGGTTGTCCCTGAGGACACACCAAAAATCCCCTTTGGAACCCTTTTTTGAAAGAATATAAATGCAGAATGTTCCAATAAGAATTAATAGGCGGAAGCTGAGACAGTGTAAATTGTCACGGCAAAAATGTGGACTTTGTTTTTGCTTGCGATACATTACAAGGCCGTGGAAGTGTTGAAACACTTAGAGATCCTGTGAGGGAAGAGAGGGAGTGTCTGTGGAAGAGAAGGAGGAGAAGGAGGTGACAGTGCCATTTGCCTGGAGGGTGCCCATAAACCAGGTACAGAGAGAGCACACCGTTCCTCATGGGTGTCTGTGCCACGTGACTCCGGGAGGAGGGCTGGCTTTAAAAAGCAGGCAGGATCACCCCTCGAAATCAGAGGTATTCGCACGGCGCCAGGAAAGGAGGATGAGACCAGCTTCCAACAACGTCCGAACTGACTGCCCATTGAAAGACGCGACAGAACAGAACGCAACGCAGCACAACAAGCCACGGACCGTCGGACAGGAAGTCCCGCTACATCTACGTCAGCTTTACATGCACGCCAGGTACATGACATCTATCTTCTAGCCTCCTACGTACAAGGGGAACTGCGCGTACACTATAAAAGCCACAGACAGCGGCTACGTCACAGCAAACAGGAACGGATAATGAGCTGCGGCAGCCTGGCTGGTTCAGAGGAGTTCTCTGAGGAGGAGCTAGAGCTGAGTCTGCTGGGTCAGGGGGAGGATGACAACAGTAGTGACGGAGGCGCCAAGGGCCCGTTTCAGGACAGCGATGGCTCGGTCTGCAGCCCTTCCAGTGACGACCCGCAGGAGGGTCATGCCAAGAAACGCAGCCGGCCCGTACGCTCTAAGGCCCGGCGCGTGGCGGCCAACGTCCGGGAACGCAAACGGATCCTGGACTACAATCAGGCTTTTAACGCCCTGCGGGTGGCGTTGAATCACGACCTGAGCGGCAAGCGGCTCTCAAAGATCTCCACCTTGCAGAGGGCCATCAACCGCATCTCAGCCCTGTCCGTCTTCCTCAGCTCCGACCCGTCCAACAATCCCTGCGCTCACCGGGAATGCCACAAGCCGCCAGGGGGGTCACTGGCTTTGGGAATGGTGCGCACATCACGGCTGGACCAGCCTAGGGTCACGGCACCTCCTCGCCCGGCGCCCCAGTGTTACGTCTCCTGGCACCACAAGTCACTCCCCCACCAGAGTCAGCCTCAGCAGGGTGCCCATCCTCAACGGCTGCCCACGGAGACACACCTTTACCTAGACAGCATTGGCTCTTCTTGCCCATCGTCAGCACACTATCCTTGCTACCCTACGGAGGGCTTCTTGTACCCATCACAAGGAAAGGGTGGGATAGGAAACCACTTAGAACACCAGACGGAGTTGTGGGCCTCCTGCGCACAGGGATACATGGACCCGTTTGTGGAGACATCTCCGGCCCTGAGCCTCCCCTGGCAGGTCAGCTACTTTCAGGAGACAACAGGGACCGAGGCGAGCCTTCCAATGGTCTGACACCAGGACCAGTTATAGCCTAGCTATCTCTCACTGTGAACCTTGGAGCCCAAAGAATTGACCACCCATTTGTCTGAGTCATCTCAGGAAAAACAAGAAACTGCACTCCATGTGCTCTTAAATATGGACTAAATATGACAATGTCACTCTCGAAAGAAGTCTTGACTTACTGTATTTTGTAACAATGTAAATATTTCTTAGAAAGTGAATAGAATGGAAATGTACATTTCAAATTCGATGTTTGTAGATGGGGAACCTTTCAATTGCTAAAAACCCAGACCTCACGCCTCGAAAGAATTTGAGTCCGAATGTATTTTCCTTACGAACACTTAAAATATGATGTACATTATATGGATGCAAAAATGTGTGCATTCATGGTTCAAAACTGTACAATATGATGAACATTATATGGATGCAAAAATGTGTGCATTCATGGTTTTAAACTTTACAATAAAACCTTTTTATATGACTTTCAACTGGGTTGATATTACTATGTGCAGTTTGTATTAAAGCTTGTTTGTGTGTGCGTGCGTACGTGTGTGTGTGTGTGTGTATGTGTGTGTGTGTTTGTGTGTTGATTATAGCCTTAAGCTCTGCACCTTAAAGCCTTCATTTTCCCAGGGTCTCAGCTGCCAAGGGACCCCCTCCTTGCCGCGTTTGCATGTCCATTCCATTCGTATTTCGAAGAAGAGAAGCCAAGGTGCTGTTTATAAACCCAAATGACCGTGGACCAGTATAGTCACTGGTGCATCACATTCTCTTCTGTTCCCGGTGTAAAATCACTAAGGAATGCTTCGGGCCTGGAGGCAGGTGTTGGTGTATTTGTCTTGGACAACGGTACATATGAACTTGTACAAAGCCAGAGATGACTGGAGGTTTCTTCCAAAAACCGTCAGAGACCAGTGTAAGCCTACAATTATCAAAATATTTAGACCAGAATTACGGTGTGACACGAGTACGGGCGCTGTATTTGTTCCCAACCACCCAATAGCCTTGGCCGACCTTCTCCGGTGATGGCTTTGCTTACATTCGAAAACAAAAACAGATATACGTCCACCATATGTAGTGGGCACTTCAATCTTCACTGCTTGATATGACAAAACATTAGTCACAATACATTGAATGTGCGCTAAAGTCGGACATAAGTGGGACCCTTTCAAGACAGTGAAGTATGCTTAGTACTTTGAGAATATTACTTAAATACTATATTAATACTATTTAGCACAAAATTACAAAATAAATATTTTCAAAGTAAGTTTACTGCTTTCTTAAGCCTGTTGCAGCAAATTGAAGTTCAGTACCAGTTGACAGACTGTGCGTAAAGTTCTGAGCGTCATCATTTAAGCCCCGATCACACACCAGTAAGCTCATGCATTTATAATGGAACGCTGGGATTGGCTTGCAGCGTTGCGGCGCAGAAGCAGTTGCAAAACGTTTGGTCTCATGCGTGCTTTGGATTTATTGAACGTATGTCTCAAATTGTGTGTGTGTGGAAGCTACGCAAAATTGTGGCATATAAAATATATTTCAAGGAGAGTATTTTTCAATCTTCGCAATATTGCAAAAATCAGAAACTATTCATGAAATAATGATGCAGAAAAATTAATCCATGCTTTTGTCCCTTCAAAATTAGATTACTGCAATGTTCTATTCACTGGTTAACCTGACAAATCGATTAAAAAACTTCAATTACTACTTTTTTTTACCACATTACCCTGGTATTAGACTCTTTACATTGGCTACCTTTTAAGGCTAGGGCAGAATTTAAAGTTTTATTGTTAACGTATAAAGCTTTACATGAACTTGCTCCTATCTACCTCGCTTAATTAGTCCAGCCACACATACCTACGTATAACCTAAGATCAGAAGATGCTGGCCTTCTAATTATGCCTAAAATTTCCAAACAAACAGCCGGAAGTAGAGCTTTCTCCTAAAGAGCTCCTCTATCGTGGAATGAGCTGCCAATCCGGGTTGGAAATGCAGACTCAGTTCAAACTTTTAAATCATAAGTCTATGATTAAATGTAGTATGGCCCTGGGTACAAATGTGAATGGAAGGCTCGAAATGCAGGACAATAACCCAGAACATGTATCCACACAACATGGTTTAATAGTCATTCAGTGGATTAGTGTAGAATTGCTAAAGCGTGGTCTAATGCAAGTATGTCATTCTGAACAGTGTCTATTGGTGAGAGGCAGACCTTTTGGTTTAACTATGGTCCAATAACCAGGCAACCAGGGGCATGCATTCTCTACTAATTCAGTAAATGAAATAAAGATTGATTGTCGAAGGAAAACTGTTTTCTTTTGTGGCACATCTTAAAAGACTAGCAGATTTCTTCTGTGATAGTTCTTATTTATTTGCGTTTTAGTACTCAAATACAAAAAGAACTTGATGACAAATTGGTTCCAACCTGTACTTGGACTCAAATCATCTCCCCACTACGCTTCCCTGCTACGATGTCATGGAAACCACATTAATACACACAGACCCATTTATGAAGTCTCAGGAAGGAAGCCCGTGCCCGTCAGCAGAGATGTGAATTCCCCTGGCTGTGGGGCTGCTCTGGCCCGCACCTGTGATGATGTCTAGCTGTCTGTGTGTGTATGTGTGTGTGTGTGTGTGTGCGTGCGTGCGTGTGTGTGTGTGTGCGTGTGCGTGCGTGTGTGTGTGTGTGTAAAGGGGTGTGTGCGAATACTGTTTGAACACCATGGAGGTCTGCCAGGATGGGCCTTGGGCTGCCACTGAATGTAACTGGGCATATGCTACTGTATCATACTCAGGTGAGCCTGTAGTTGTGTGTATCCATCTTTTACTATACATATGAGGACAATAACCAATAAGATTGATTTAACCAGTCAGAATCAATGCATAGCCTTAATCCTAACCCTAACATAATAGCCTTTATTTGCCCCGTTGGTATTAATACGGAGCCATAATCCTCCATGAGCAGGGGCCATGCTAATCATCTCACTCTTCACGTCCCTAACGGATGTTCGTTTTCCCCCGTGGGCAAACGCTGCATACTTCGTATTCACTCAGACTGTGAGACTCTTCCTGGAATGTGTGTTTGTTGAAAGTTGGAAAGTTGACGGGGCGTATTGAACAAGAGGAGGAGGTTGAGAGGGAGACAACATTTCCGTCTTTTGCTCTTTCATTCACAGATGTGAATCAGTGGAAAACGTTGACTCACCAAATTACCGATCTCCAGACACACTTGACTGACACACGGCGGTGACGACATGTCTTCCTGCCTACAGAGGCAAAAAGCAAAAACAACCAGTTTACATGCATGTTGTCTATGTTGGGCTCCTGCATGAACTTTATTAGTCTGAAAGTGTGCATATTGCCCACTAGTCATTCCCATCCGGACAAGAGACAGAAAAGTTGCTCAGGGTCAGTCAACAAACTGAAAGATAAGTAAGTAATGTACAAAACAAAACCAGTTGTTACCATAGAGGCAACTGACACAGCAATCATTTTGTTCACTGCAAACACACTTTAACAGAAACTAAATACACTGCTTAAAGAAAATGAAGGGACCACGCAATCATCACAGTATACCGCCAAGTCAATTACATTTCAGGGATATCAATCTGTCCAGTAAGGAAGCATAAGCGATTGTGAATTTATGTCACCTGTTTTGGTGCAAATGAACGCGACAACAGGTGCACTGTAGAGACAACAGCAAGACAACTCCGAACAAGGGAATGGTTTTGCAGATGGTGGCCGCAGACAAATGCTATCCTTCCTGACTGAATTCTCTCTAGTTTTGCATTTTGCTGGTGTACTTGTCACTGCTGGTAGCATGTGGCGGAACCTGCAGCCCATTTAGGTTGCACAGGTATCCATAAGTGTCATCGAACAAAGGTTTGCCGTGACAGGCTCATGATCATGGAGGAGCCGGGTCATTACACAAGGAGAACTGGGCCATAGAAAGGCATCAACCCAGCAACAAAACCAGTATCTGCTCCTTTGTGTAAGCAGGAGAACTGTCAGAGCCCTACAAAATGACCTCCAGCGGGATGCTAATATGCATATTCCTGACCAAACTGTCATAAACATGCACATTAGTCATTGTTCTGGAGACACTGTGGTAAAAGTTACGCTGCCTGCAACATCACCCAGCATGACCGACTTGGCGGTTGGTCAGTGATGGTCTGGGCAGGCGTGTCCTTGGAGGGTCTCACAGACATCCATGTGTGAGTCTTTGGTACCCTGACTGCTGTTAAGTATCACGTTAGCAATGCTAACGCTCAGAACCCTCGTGCTTGTAGCGCCCTGATACCACCCAGGTTACAGGCAACATTATAAAATACAACCCATAAAATGTGAATATCCCCAGAAACAAACAAACAAATTAATTTGGGCTACAGTTTAATGACGCAGTAGTGTGTTGTCCTTAGAGAGGATGGGGTCAAGTGTAAGTCTTTATTGGAATTTTTAGGGACTGTCACAACATGCCCAGAATAATTATCTCCCCCTGAGTGCCTCACATTTTCTTTTCTCTGTCCTTTATTGCAGTGGTTCTTTGCCAGTAACTGTTCCACATATATGTTTTTGCTCTGCTCAATGCCCCTCTGAAGAACCCGGTCATGTTGATTTTATTAGTAAGCCTGTGGTATCATGGGTTTCTTCTTTAGTACCTCCTGTGGATAGAGCTAGAACCCCAAAGGATTCAAGCACCCCTGGTTGAGAACCACTGCTTTATAGCACATTCTACCCTTGCAAATCACTGGAAGACAGACAGACTTTGTATGGCAAGAGAACATGTTTCAGTCAACTAAACCCAGCCAAAATAATCTAGCGCAAATTGGTCAAATTCACTCTGACAATGGGTACATAGTGTGAAGGAAGGAAGTATTTGATCCTCTGCTGATTTTGTACGTTTGCCCAGTGACAAAGACATGATCAGTCTATAGTGGTAGGTTTATCTGCCCAGTGACAAAGACATGATCAGTCTATAGTGGTAGGTTTATTTGCCCAGTGACAAAGACATGATCAGTCTATAGTGGTAGGTTTATTTGCCCAGTGACAAAGACATGATCAGTCTATAGTGGTAGGTTTATTTGAACAGTGAGATCCATAATGATGCAATTCAAATAAGTTATAAATAGATTTGCATTTTACACAGTGGAATAAGTATTTCAGGTGATCAAATACTTTCATCTTCCACTGCAGTTGGTATATACAAAAAGTTTGAATCTGGTATTGAACTGAAAGGAGAATCTCACAAATATAAATATGCACACGCTGAATACTTGCTAGCCAAATATTTATTTTCCCTACAAATATTTCCCCACATAACATTTTGTTTGAGTGTGAAGCTTTCAAACTATAACAGCACTTCAATGCTTTTATTGTTCTACAATTCTATAATTGATCATATATATATATAATTACTATTGAGCATTAGTCATTTGAATAGTTGCACTGGAAGAGACAGTCACTGGCACCAGACTTCTCATCCTGTGACTCAATAGGGTTTACCTCGATATCTGAAGATATTACACCATCGATGATACATTTACGTTATGTAAGTCAGCTCCTCCTCCATGTCATCCACTGCCAGAGAACTGACGGGATCTATTTATTATAATTGTTAGAGTAACCATGCCAAGATATATTGTTCAGCGAGTGTGAGTGAATGAAACGTGAAAGTGAGTAATTTCCCAAAAGAGACAAGCGGTCAGACTTTTGTGTGAACTTCCTTTCACTCACACAGCCACACACACACACACACACACACACACACACACACACACACACACACACACACACACACACACACACACACACACACACACATGAAACAAACACTCACACACTCAGCACACATGCACAGCAATTCATGTCTACAGTAGAAGGCTACAGACAAGTATGGCACCATGATGTCACTAAATGCCACGTATGATAGCCTTTGGGCATCTGACACCAGTGGCTTGTTCCCATGAAACATACGAAACAACCAATAGTTGTTTACTCTCCAAGACACATACACCCACTCTCAGGCGGTAAATCAACTTGACTCAGGGACAACATTACGTTTTTTCACATTAGGTTACTTCTCAGGCATATAAGTGAATTTCATAATATTCTCCCGACTTATCATACGAATTGCTAATTTTAACAATGATTGTGTGATAAATATGAATCCCAATCTAGAACAAGCAAACTTATATTTTGAGGTAGTATGAGTACAGTTGAAGTCAGAAGTGACATATACACCTTAGCCAAATACATTTAAACTTAAGATAACACCTCTTTTTAAGGTGTCCAACAGCACACGTACATATGTGAATAGACTGTATTATAACTGAGGGGTAATAGCCCATTGTCTCCTTCAATTTAAAGGGAGATCGACACCATTTCGGCATTGGTGCAGCAGTGGTCTTCTGAGTCAGTGTTTTCCTGTCTAAACACACTGACACTGGAGAATTACATACCTTAAGAAAAACACTATATTATTACGGTGTAACAATTGGCGGTTACCTTCAGTTACAATAATTATTACAGTGTAATTACATATGTTAGTACGCTGTAATAAGAACATCTAAAAATGTAAGTGTTGCCAACTTTTTTTTCTTGAATTCCTGACATTTAGACCTAGGAAATATTCCCTGTCTAAGGTCAGTTAGGATCACTGTTTCTTTTTAAGAATATGAAATATTAGAATAATAGTGGATATAATTATTTATTACTTACTTTGGAAGTAGGCTTGGGGTCATTATGCTTAGGGTCATTATGCTTAGGGTCATTATGCTTGGGGTCATTGTGCTTGGGGTCATTGTGCTTGGGGTCATTATGCTTGGGGTCATTGTGCTTGGGGTCATTGTGCTTGGGGTCATTGTGCTTGGGGTCATTGTGCTTGGGGTCATTGTGCTTGGGGTCATTGTGCTTGGGGTCATTGTGCTTGTCATTATGTTTGATGACACGCAATGACCAGTAGATGGCGCACATCTTTGAAAATGAAACTATTAGCGTCTGAAGGACAAGATTATTACCTAAAAGTACTGTGGCACGTAAAGAGGCAAAACCAAGGGGTTGAAGCCTTTTTTGCAGATGAGTATAGATGGCACTAACATAGAATACGTGCACATAGATATAAGCATTCATGGTACCATTTTTCCAAACTGATAGTTTTGAGTTAAACCAAAAATAATTTCACATTTGCCAAAAACAAGTCGCTTCCATGTTTAGCAGTTATCATTAGTTTTACCACCTTGACATATCTGCCTTTGTCCTACACAAACTGCACCTTCCCTCATACATCAGCGACACTGATTCGACAGACCAGCCACACAGTTTGAGTGCTGAACAGCACACTTAGTTGTTTTGCCAATGGTGATCCAAACCGAAAATTAGATTGCTACCAAAAACCTTTAATATAGGGTATTTTATTAATTGAATTCCAATATTTCACTTTCACCAATGTCCCGGACAATTTTTTTTTTGTTTAACCAAATTACTTTCTAAGTGTGTTATTGTCCATTAGTGTCCTGTAGTATCTATAGTATATATTTTCTTTCTGTTTTTCCGTGTCTTCGTGTGGTATTCTGTCAATGCTGGCGCAATGGGGTGGGGATCCAGCCGCAGGAGTCAATACAAAGGTTTTACATCGAACCAATAAACGTCCCACAAAATAACTACGAATGTGGAAGGTACCTTAGAAAACAGCAAATAGAACACTGTTCAATGCTAATGCGTAATTATAGAGGATCGCGTTGTGCGATCCTCATATACAGCGTGCTAACATGTAAAAATACCACACAAAGACATGGTCTAAAATATCATCTCTCCTATTGCATGTCTTGTCATTACACACATCGGCTATCCATTCCCTCATTAGCAAAGCACCCGACAACATTGTGCATCATGGTTGGTATGGTGTTCTTTGGCTTGTAAGCGTCCCCCGTATTCCTTTAAACACGACCATGGACATTATGGCCAAGGAGGTACATTTTTTGTTTGTTTGACTTTTCTCCAAAAAGTAAAATTCCTTTTTTTTCTTAATTTGTCCCTTTACACATTGAACCTGATATTAATATCTAACAATTGCTATAAGGTTAAAGTAAAACATTTTGGGGGTGTAGAATGACTTCCTGTTAGCGAAGGATGTTTTACACTTTTACTAGATTGACTAGGCCACAACTACTTTTTACGGCATGCGGAAACCCTTTAACGGCATCGAGAGTAGTCAAGATAATATTCTTTTTTAATGAAAAACTTCACACGGCACATTACTGTGTAGCATCCTTATCTTCCCTTGATGGCACACGTCTCTTAGCAACCTACAGGCTGCAGCATGTCAAAAACACACAACATACTACTACGCAGGATGTGTTTCGGGCCTAGTTTACACCCAGTTCCAGTATACTTAATTGCAGGTGAGAGTGTTTTACATTGCAAGTCTACAAATTCTACTTAATTTTCAAAGGGGATTTTACTGTCAAATATTTTGGATACCCGTCCCTGTGTTGTTGTTTTTTGCCCTTTGTTCATCTTTCTGTCACTCCAAGTTCAGGTCAACTGTATTCCTGTTCGTCCCCTCTGATTGGTCACCTGTTGCTGTTGTTGTGAGCCTATCACATGACACTTCCCATAATTTAAAAGACTCTCTCTCTCTCCTCCCCACCCCTCTCTTACTCTCTCTCTCATGTCTTGCTGATGTGTGCACCTTTAGATATTGATCCACTAACAATCATTCCGGCCATTCCTTCCTGGCATTCAGATATTCAAACAATTACACATTCTCATACATATCGTAAGGGGATGTTCCTTCTTTTGTTCTGTGTGGGTGTGTTCTCTCTGTTAAAGCATTGAATTTATTCTCTGTTTAACTCATTTGATTGTTTTTCCTTTTTTGTATGTGTCATTGCTTGTCCCTCAGGTAACATAGGGAGTGCATATAAGCAAGCTGCCCATGAGCTAACATTCTACCCGTATCTGTTACCTGTCTATAAACACTATATCAGATTCTAGGTGTGGTCTGCTGGACCACTCGCTGTTTTTTTGATTAGCTTTTGAGAAGTTCGAGGGATTTTTTGTTATGCTTTAATTGCTTTGATCCCGCTCAGCCCCTTTCCCCATATTACTGTGTGTGTTTTAAAATAAACCCCTGTGCAACACGGTACTTCTGGTAGCTATCATCATGATATCAGTAGCTATCACGGTAGCCATCAGGATTACAGAAAGGACCCATGAGTAGCATAGGATTATAAATAGAATTGTCATAATAGCAACCTCTGTTCCAGGAGGTATTAAAATTGAGTTGTCTAAATTGATTACTGGGGCCAGTAGGTGCATGAAATGCTTTTTATCCAGCAGAGGGTGCCAAAGCACCCCATTGATGACGTGAAGGCAGTGCCTTGTTGCTCTCAACGAAGCAATGAATGTCAAGGGTATGTGCTAGGTTGAACCCTTTCTGAGCCGTGTTAAGAACTTAATTCTTCCAGGTGATTCCAGTGTTTCTGACCTTGTTTTCTCTGACCTACCCACCTAGTAAGTCCCCATTCCCCAATGTATTTATTCTGTCCCAGTTGGGTATCTATCCACTATACTGTAGCCTACCGATTGATATACATCACCGAATTCTGGGACTATGTCGTGACAAATCGGGACTCGTCCAAGATTGAATTTGCTTGAATTCTAGGTTTTTTTGCAGTAAAAAATCGGACTCCTTCCAATTCTCAGATTTTCCTGAATTATTTCACTGGTTTAATTTACTACAAATCTGGTGCGCATATTTTCAGAGTATACGCAGATGCCTGATTTATGCCATTTAAGAACATTCTATCAAAGAAGGTATTCCCTTCTTCTCTTCCCTTATAACACATTTTGAATAGTTTCATGGTTAATCGTGATGATGGTGTCGACCTTTGTCACATAACCAGACTAGTTTCCCATATTTTGAGGTGCATGCAGTCTTAGTAATTAATATTTAAATATAATCCACAATTTCCGCTTTAGTACAAACACATCTGTCTATTGGGTCATTGATTTTGTGTTTCAATATTTTTTAGTCTTGCATCTTTACCAGTCCTGTGCGTTTTGTTTGTCCCTGAAAACGTATAACTTTACTTTAATTCAGCTTGGTTTTATGAACTTATATCAAAACAACAAACAGCCGGCAGCAAAATGGCAGCAACTCAGAAAATAGTGATCCACCAAAAACCCAGAAAACAAAGGGAACATAAATAAAATGAGTAGCAGCTGAAAATGATAATGATACAATAGTCCAATTTGTAGATAGAAACACTGGGTGCTAAACATAAAATAGAAAATGAAGAGTATAAATGACCTTCTAACACTTATAGATCGTCACAGGTAAACAGTCATGGTATTCTCCGACCCACACACATTTTCCATTTAAAAGAACAACACAACATTCTTCATGGATAAATTCCTCTACCATCATGCAGGTATCTTTAGAGTCAACCATCCCTGAGACAGTATTCAATTATTTGTACGTGTGTATGTCAGCAGAAGTGTAATGTTTGATAGCGTCATGTCCGAGAAAAGAAAACAGTGAAATGTATAGACCTACGTTGTGGGAAAAAGCAATACAACACATTGCTGAGCAAGTACCTAATTGTCAAGCATGATGGTGGCATACTCTCATATTGATGTTTGAGGTCAAAGACTGGTGTTTTTCCCATAGTTGAGGAATGCCTAGTCATTACACATGGTAAATAAAATGGTGTTAAAACAGTTTAGTAAGTTCCTGATGTCACGTGTTGCAGGAAATAGGCGCTATGGTATTGTAAAAAAAAAAAAATGAAAGACAGACTTGACTTGTAACAATGCTTTGACACAACTAACACAGACATTACATAAGACAATGAACGAAAAGGTCAACTGTATGCAGGGGCAACAAGAGGCAAACAAAACACAGGTGTAGCCTACACAATCAACACCAAGAAAAGAAACAGAACATAGAAACAAACTGACTAGAACTAACAAATATTACACATAGAACTGTAACAGCAATGTAACAGCCATCACCTGAAAAAATAACAAAAATAAATATGACCTGTGCCTCAAGCTAGTCCATCCTGGGGGATATTCGAGGAAGCAAGGTTAGGTTATCATTACAAATACCCTTAACTCTCGGTTCATTAACCCTAGCCTTCAGTCTAATCTTGTTCTGAAAAAAAGGATATTCCATGCAAGAAATTGTCAAGAAACTGAAGATTTTGTACATCAATGAGGACTGCTGCATTCAAAGAATGCACACTGGCTCTAACCAGAATAAACAAAAGAGTGGGAGGCCTTTGAGCAAGAGGACAAATACATTAGAGAAGTCTAGTTTGAGAAACAGACGCCTCATTAATCATTACATAGTACCTGCAAAACAGTCAAATACCGACCACAGACAAATGGCTGACCAAGAAACCAGTTCAAGAGAAAAGAACAAACTGCCAGCAGTTTTAGAACAATTATTCAGGTAATCCTATTTTTTTTACTGCAAAGGACTTTCTTATTTACTTTGTAATTATTGATCACAAAACTTTTTGGCTGAAATTTTGCTTTTAATATAAATATTTAGTTTGCAATACGAATTATTTTGTTTGTTCTCATTAAAACAAGATGAGCTCCATACAGTTGAATCGTTTTGATTGATCTGTTTTTTTCTATTACGCCTTCAAAATAAAACTCAACGCATGTATGACATATTTTTGCAGCTGTGTAGTGTATTGTGTAAAAACATGTTAAAAGGAATATATACAGGAAAACAAAATAGAAACGAAATTGTCATTACTAATTAAATAATACTTTACATAAAATAAAGAATATTGAGAAATGTATTGATTGATTAGTAAATTAATGTTAAGAATACATCTAAAACTTTCATAAACTTTCACATATAAAGTGACCGAAATGTGAACAAACCCTAATCCTGTTACTGAGAGATATTCATGAATATATACCGTTTTTAGCTACTTTTCTACAACTCCGAAGCGTCTTTTAGTTTGAAACAGTCCAAAATGATTTGACCCAGAAGTGTTTTCTTTAATGGCGGCCACAACACGTAGGTGTTAGATATACCTAATGGATATCTAGATTTTAGTCATTTTGGTGATATATTTACACCACACACTATAATGATTCACATTAGGTAGATAATAAGCTATATCACGTAATTTGAGCGGCTTGTTTACTACCGTAATTAGCGAGCTAGCTATTGTTTATAAGATAGCTTTCGGTATTGTTATCGGAATATGAACCCGTGTGGAACTTGAAGGCTATAATAACATCCAGGTCGAGCTGGTTTGCCGGGGATAAGTCAGGTATGCCACCTAGCATTTCGTCTATGGTATTTATTGTTTTCGTTCGAAATATTGTTTTTTTTTAAACCCCATGCCATCTGCGCTGCATCCGTACCTATCTTAAATAGACGGGAACATGCCAGTAATAAAAGTGCAGTCCATTGTGGTAATTATAGTCAATGTTATGTTTAATGACGTCACTAGTACCTATGTAATTTGAAATAGATGGGCAACTCTGTTCTCTTTATGGACATACTTGTGAATAGCTGGGTTTGAACAGATTGGTCGATAGCGAGGAACAAAACCAAATTCGAGGCAAAAGCTTTAACACCGTATATTTACCTCACTGCGGTCAACATAGACGATTCTTATGAATTCCAGTGAAATTCTAGTGAAATTATGCGCTTGTTAAAAGTGTGGGCGCAGCTATACTATAATAGTCGAGGGGCGTGCTCTGAATAACACAGTTAGAGTCGAAGGACTTTATTTTTATATTTTTTTGTTTAACAATAATTTAATCAGAACACATTCTCATTGGCAACTGCGACCTGGCCCAGATAAGGCGTAAAAAATATGCAGGACAACATACAGTTACACAATAAATACACAGAACACAAGAGTGCAAATGCCAATGGGACACAATAAGGGTTATACAATATGAGGTATATGAAGTTCAGTTGAGTAGCATTGATAAGGCAATAACAAATGTATATAAAAGTAATACAACTACAATTAGTACGTATATGCAGGATGTACAAAGATTAACGTGTGTCTAGCAGGTAGGTCATTTGAATACATGGATTATATGCCATGAGGTTATGGGGGAAAGAGCATTTGAGCATACTGGAGCAAATATGGTGATTCAGGAATTTAAACAGGTATGACAGCAGTGCAGGTGAGAGAGGTCGATTGTGCAAAAAGGTCATGGCGAACGTGAGAAGAAGATAACAGGTACAGAGATCGGAAAGGTGTTCAGACAGGAGTAGTTTAAAGGCAACTGATGAGATAAGGGTTTCAGGTTTTTTGGTTTATCGTTCCAGTCATTGGCGGCGGCAAACTGGAAGGATTGGCGGCCGAATTTTGTAGGCTTTTGGGGTGAATAAGGCAATGTACCTACTTGAGCGTAGACTGCGGGTGGGTAGAGCAATGGTAACTAGAGAGCTAAGGTACAGTGGGACTTTGCCTAGCAGAGGCTTGTAAATGAGTTGGTACCAATGAGTTAAACGCCGAGTGATTAACGACGACCAGCCAACTATGGTTGCAGCGGTGGGTGTTGTATGGGGCATTGGTAACAAAACGTATGACGCTATGGTAAACCATGTCCAATTTTTTCAAGAGAGAGTATATAACTGAGGCAGTTATATAAATGACATCGCCGGAATAATAGTCATTTTCACCAAGGCAAGTTTGGCAGCCTGAGTGAAGGAGGGCCTGTTGCGGAAGAGGAAGCTGACTCTGGACTTAAAAAAAGATGGGCCACTTTAGAACCCTCCAATGTTGTGTACTTTTAAATTTAGGTGTGTTTTTTGGGTCATTATCCTGTTGGGAGTACCCATGTTCTGCAACTGATACTTTCTGACATTGCGCAATAAGATTTGCTCCAGAATGCTTTGTTAGTCTTGAGATTGTATTTATTCAAGGCAGTGAAGGCACCCTGTGCCAGACACAGCAAAGCAGCCCCAAAACATAACCGAGCCTCCACCATGTTTCACTGTAGGCAGGAACGTCGCTAGGCCTATTTTAGGTGGGCTTTATCAGTTGTCTTTGGTGCAAATTGAAAAGTTTAAAAGCGGTGTATATAATTGTATATATGTATGTCAGTTAAAACAAACAAGCTTGCCTGATATGACCAAATATAAATATTGAAATGATGACACCTTGCTTTTAAGGAATCTACAATAAACACATGATGTTGTTTTGATAATTTTCTCTTTGTTGGGGAGAACTTTGTTTTTTCATCCATTATCAACTAGCTATTTAATGGCCAGCTCTCTCAGTAAAAAAATAATTTTGTTTCGACAACTCTGTTTGATTTGGGAGAACTTTTTTTCTGGACATCTGTTGTTGCTACCTTGAGGAAGGGATGGGGGTTATTTTACTTTTTCTTGCTACCTCATTGTCCTGATTAAAGTACTGTAGGCTGCCTTCTTGCAATGGCAAGTGTTCAACTGTTCCGTCATTGTTACCTTTCCTACCAGTGAATCACTGCGACGTGACGCATTAGGATTTTTGGTGTAATCCCTATGTGTAAAAGAACAATTTACAAACAATGATTTGAGTGAAGAAGAACACAAGTAGCCCAATAGTTTATATTCAAGTGGTGATTGGTCAATTAATTGATTATTAATTTCTAATTTATTGAAAATGTTAAATTCTTGGGCTAATTGTGTTTTTGCATTCATGCAAACACACTTGAAAAAAAGCTGTTGTCAATTAAGGAGCTCTGTATAAATGTATGTGTTTGTCAGGATGCTGCAGGGACCATACGGGAGTCTGGGGGATCGGGAAAAGCCGTTCATCCGACTGCCCTTCCCAGACTTTGTAACCGGGACCGTTTTACTGCCTCTAACCGGCCTTATAGCCTGCATTGTCACCTCTCTGATGTACCATTTAGATGAGTCCACCTATACCCATTGCCAGGTAAGTTGCAGATCGGTCATCTTTCAGCCTCTCTTTGTCTGTTTAATTCTCACAGTGCCAGGTGTGGTCAAATGTCAATTTACTCACTAATCCATATTGAGATTAATTTCCTCAATTGGGGGTAATAAGAAATGAAATGATACATTGTCCCATTGGCAATAACCCATAGTAGCAAACTATATTTGTGTAGTATATGCTAGCTAATAGATAATATCCGAAAACGTAATAAACAATATCCAAAAAATGTCTATGATGTGAGTTTGATTTCTGTTTTATTGTTCCTGCACTACCTAACATATTGTTAAAATATTTTTGCAATAATATTTCTTAGACCTGTGGATATATCTAAAAAAAAAACACATTTAGTGCCATATTTGTGTTGGCTTTAACAGTACCATTATAATCACCAATTGTAGGATAAGTTTTTGTGACATAAAAGGAAGGGGCTTTATGTTTCTATAATAATAACAAAACAATATTTATGCATTTACTGCTGGTTTGGATTAGAACATCTGAATGAAAACAATTTCAAGTGCCAATTGATTTACTTTCACATTATGTGTTTGGTCATTGTCTGAAAATGTTTAAATTGGGTCCTTGGATATTAATGAGTACTAGTCAACATGCTCACGACCTTAAATGAATGCGACATCACATAATATCAGGACTTTCACTCTATATACTTACTAAATATGGCTCCTGCTTTCCAACAGGTGCCTAACTATCTCCCCTCCATCAGTGCGTCTATCAGTCTAGTCCCTGAGCGCTACATCTGGAGGTTCTGTGTTGGCCTGCATTCCGCGCCTCGTTTTCTCCTGGCAGCAGTCTACTTTAGCTTCTACCGTAGACACTTTGCTAAGAGTTTCCCCAACCTGGCTCTCAGTGGCCTTGCACTGATCACTGCCGTGGTTGAGAACGTCGGCCTTCTGCTGCTCACATACGTGTCCTCCACGGAGACCTACAGTGAGTAGCTATTTGGCCCTTAACACAAACAAACACACACACACAGCTTTGTGATCTTGTATGTGGGACGGATGCACTGTACACATTTATTCCTATGTCGTGTGAAGTGCAGAGCACTTCGGGATTTGTTGAGTGGTTTAAACTTAATTCTTACAATAACTATATAAAGAAATGTGTGTTTAAAAATTCACATGCCCACGTATTTTCCACTGCTCAAAGACATCTTAGCCAGAGCCCTACAAATATACCTCCAGGCATACCGACTGGGATAAAATCCTAATTTCAATAGTTTACTTTGATTTTCGGTGTTACCCAATGTGTTCCCTTTATTTTTTTGAGCAGTGTATAATGCGGCTATCTGCCATTCAGAATTTGAAGAACTCATTTTATAAATATGCATATTTTTTGTGGAGTCACAATAAGTATTTAGATGGGTGATTTGTTGGGACAAAAAAAAACAATTTAACAAAAGTCCAAACCAACTAGCATATTATGTCCTGGTGTTGTGAAGTTTTTTACTCATTTTTTTTTTTAAATCAATGCTCTCACTTTGCACACGCCTAAACTCCCTATACAATCATTCCTTTCAAAGCCAATGTGTTGTCAGATCCAGCATTTTCAGTATCAAGATTGGAACCTGTGGTCTTTGCCACTGAAACTTCCTATTTGTCGACAATTGGCTTGCCCCCGTAATGTAATCTCCAATATTCCGCAGATTTCAAAGCTTCTATCAGTGTACATAACACCTGTTACTCGCAGCCATTTAAATAATCTAGCCTGGTTTTATCATGGTCTGTTCCAACAAGAGCTCCTTTTGCTGGCTTGTTCATTTTCCACGCTTTAGATCTACGTGTTTGTTATTTTGTGCTTGGATATTAAAAGGGCAGCCTCAGTTGTGGTTATCAGGTGCAGTCACCCTGTCCTGGTTGGGTTTGTGATCTCGTTGGCATTAAAAGAGATTGTGTAGTGAGTTGAGGTTGCAAGCGGCGGGCCAAAATAATGTCACACTTCATTCTATCTTCATTGTAAACCTGGGTTAAACAACCTCAAATTTGTGTTTGGCAGGTGTTCACAAGAACGGTTTCATCACGTTCATCGCCAGCTCTGTGCTACACATGCTTATCACCTGCAGACTATGGCAGGTGATAAAGAAGTTCAGTCTCAACCCCGAGGTAGAGTACACAACCTCATTCCCTCAGCTATAGCACATATGTGTGTTATTTGTGCTTTATGACTGCATTTGGCCTTTCCTGTTCTGTCCTTCTTCTCTAACTGGTCCTTAGACAATGTGTGTGTTTGGGAATCCACTTCGCTAACAGCTTTCTTGCATGGCAAGATATTATTTAATGTTTTTGTTAACCCTAGGTAAGCAATTATTCTGTCACCAGTCATGTTTCCTTCAAAGAATATTGGGTCTGTTTAACGTGCCAAACTACTAAAACTTTTATTTAAAAGTTAGTATTTTAATGACTGCCAATGTTCTCATTGGAAAGTTGCATTTGCTATCAGACAATATGCAATTTTATTTATAAGGGTTGCGATTTACAACGTGTTTTTTCTGCCCTTGATAGTTTCCATCTCCGTCATTCCATAATATCCTTTGCTTGACCAATGAAAGTCTATTTTGCGTAATATTATTTATAGGGATGGCGAAAACTAAAAATGTTCACCGAGCCTCATTAACCGGTTGAAACCGGTTAACCGTTTAGTTTAAAATATGCTACGCAATTTGAAATGACAGCCATTTCGAGCCGCGCCTGCAATTTATCAACTCTGTCTCATCTCTCTGCGCGCACTCACACACACACACACACACACATACACACACACTGCCCCGGCACCGCCCTTCCACTCACGTCACGTTTTTTAAATCCCCTACAGCGCGAAACAAGTCCCGCAAATGCGGCGCAGAGGAGCTTGTATGTAATCGGAGGACACATGGCTCCTTAGTTTTAAAATAGTTTGGGTACAAGGCAAGCCAGGTGATCGCGTTTAAAATAAAGTTGTTTGTCTAGCATTTGAAGCTCATTAGAAACATTGCCGCGGCTCATTTGAGAAAATGACATCTCTAAAGAGACGCAACCCAAACGGTGTGACGGCGCGCAAAATGTTTTTTTTATTGGTTTACAAAACAGGCGATTACGAAAAAGGTTGCGTGAGGGATTATTTCACTTTACAGAAAAAACATATTGGAATGAGATGGCTAACTGTAGTAGCGTTTATTCCAATATTTATAATTTCCTAATTTAGAGATCACTTTTTTTTAACCGACTAACAATAACTTTGACCGGTTAACGTCGAAACGGTCAACAACCGGTCAAACGGTCACCGGTTAACATCCCTAATTATTTAGTAAAATATTTGTTAAATTTCTGTAAAAAATCTGTTAAAATATTTAAAATATTTTTTTATTCAGTCATTAAGAGCAGAGTAATTTTACTTAGTGTGATTTTTTTATTTAAATGCATCATAATACAAATCATTACCAAAACACTTGCAATAAAGAATTTGAAATAATTGTATAAATATTGTGAATAGTTTTATTTTACGTAACAAATTGAACATAGTAATTTTGATCCGAATTACTCTGTTGTCAAAATAAATTCTGCAATATGCAATATCCAAAAAAGTATATAGTGACACTAATAGATCTCAAGGCTACATTTCCATATCCAAAGCTCTGTCTTCGTGATGAGTGCCTTGAACTTCTGAGAATAACCCGACATTCTGGAGCCCAATGTAGAATCAATTGTCAGAAACCTGGGTCTCTGTCAAGGTTTTTTTTTTTACCAAGTAACACATTAGTTGAATTTTTATTTGCATCAACCTGTGGTCCATTACTGATTTCTGTAAAAACTGCAGGTGTCGTACAGCTTGTTCAAGCGAGTTGTAGTGTATAGTGCTGTGTCGTCTGCAGAAAGATGAAATGCAACATTTCTTAAAGACTTATTTTGAGTCAACAATATTGCAACTTGCTGGATATTACATGGAACATTTACAAAAACAACCGAGGCTACCTGTAATTCATTCATCATGTTACGAGTAATTAACGTAATACGTTTTAAGATAAATAGTTATGCCTCATTTCATGCTTATTTTTCTACCCAGAAGTTGTGCGTGATTATGTGCACAAAGTTGGCTGTGTATAACCAGATAACTGAGATTAGTGACTGAGGCACTTGTTTATTTATCTTGAGTATGTTGAAAATGTAGTTCTACTGCCTACGCATTTCTCAAGTACGCATAACTGGTTTGTTATCTTTTTCACATAGGATATTTTTTTTTGAGAAGTAGGCTACCATTTGCCCCAGAAATCCCTGTAACATAGCGCTGCATTCAAGATTCATGATTTCCTTTTTATGCTGACGCCTTTACTGCGTGCTGGTTTGCCATATTTGCAGCTCTCAGATTTAAGACAGACATGGGAGTTAAGTAGCCTACTAAAATGCCCACAACCATCCCCAAAAGTTGTAGTAGATTTAGATGCTATTTAGCATGCTGAGTTACTTTCACACACATCACTGTCTTTCATAAATGGCAGTTGACTGGGACTCTCTGACTTTTAGAAGGGCTAAACATATGTTGGTTGATGTTTGTTTATCATAACTACAGATACCACAGGCATGTTGCAAAAAAGTAAGCCAATTTTTGTAGAATACCACAATCGTAACGCATTTCAAATCCCTGTCGCGTTATCTTTTTACTATGAACTGTAAATGCTTATTGTTTGTGTCTTTTTACATGTACTTTTTTCCTGCATTCCATTACAAAATAATCTGAATGCTGCTGAGCGGGTTTACTGTGTTGTGGTACTCTCTCCAGCAGGAGCTTGTGTCGTTCCGTTGGAAGCTGCGTCTATTTGTCTTCAATGTCAGCTGCTGTCTGGTCGCCGCCTACTTTTTCAGACGCCACAACAAGTATTGTGAACCAGGGGGTGAGTATTTGTCTGCATCCGGGTTGACTCCCTATTCCCTGAACTGTATAGCTGTTTAGGGCAGTTGTCAAAAGTAATGACTTTTTTAACAAAATGTAATGCACGTGGTTGTCAAAGAGGTCAATGACTACTACTGCTGAGTAGTTCAATTTCTCTGTACTGTGAAGTGGAAAGAAGTCTGACTGAAGACATATATAGATTATTTTTCCGGCTTTTCTTAGAATTTAACTTAATAGCATTTCCACTGGTCACTAAAACAACTTACCAGTTCTGATGTTTAGACCTTGTCTAAATGGTGTCTGTAGCTGTTTATAAAGTAATCCTTTAAGTATATAACTTAATGAATGTCTATTGTTCTGTCACGTCAAAATATTTTTTTCAGTTATAAATGTTTCTTATAAATTGTGGTTTGTCATTTTTATGGAATACTTTAAATCATAATAGATCTTTAGAACCTGTTTGGTCAATAGCTTATAAATACTACAGAAGTTTTTCATTTTACCTCATAATTATTCTCAGCTTGGGTTGCAGGTCTAAATAAGTCCACGTTTAGATGGTTGAAAGGAAGAAATTGGGTGGAACTGGCTACGGTCACCAGAGTTGAGTTTGAGAGTTATAGAACTTTGTGGTATTGTAAACAGTAACAAAACAGTTAGGAACATAATGACCACATCTAGGTATTGTGTTTTATTTGCTATCTAGCTTGCTTACACTTGGTTGCTGCCTCCAGATTTAGTCAACATGACCAGTGCATATCCGAAGCAATACATTTTCAAAGAAAGCAATATATTGATAAACCCTGCGTTCAGTTCAACGATCAACATGTCTTTATGATGCTGCTGAGTTGATCGATTTTTCTTTGCACGTAAAAAGCAATCAGCTGTTAGAAGCCAAACACAAATCATGCAAGCAGCATTAGTAACTCTGCTGCCAGTCATTCAAATTGACAAAACAGTCGTTCAAAATAACTATAAAATGCAGATATATAGTCAGAGGTTCACAAGTCCTTTCAAACAAAACCTTTTATGTTTTCAAATAAATATGTATGTTTCATCACTTTCAATTAACGGCATTCATTATTGCAACCTGTGTCCAATTGTCAGTTATAAAAATGCATCTAAATTCAGCCTGGCTTTCTCTAGTTTCGTTTGAAAGTTCTAGTTGGAGCGAACATGTTTATTTTTAAAGCACAATTCATACATAGAATCAATGCAATGTGCTTTACCAACGGATAAATAAGACCTATAAAATACATGCATTTATATTAATTGCAACTTGTTAACTGGCATCATGTACATTTCAAACATTACCACTGAGTATGTAACCGTGTACATTTCACATCTAGGTTCAAAAGGTCTTTAGAACTTCCAGGTCTGAAGAACTTTATTCAAAAGGTCTCGAGAAGAGGACCACGTATGTAACTAATGATTTTGTAGGTACATGTTGCAAACCGTTCAATCCGATGCAGTTGAACAAGTCACTTAAAAGGACTCGTTATTCTCAAATCAATAAGAAGTAATTGAAAAAGAACACACATTGATCAAACTGCACATCAGAACTGATTGCTGGATGCTGCCCCGGGAACCTTTTGAGGAAAAAGTTTTCGCTTCCCCTCACCCGGACAAGCAAGCGTGCTACGCTGTGTTTTGTTTGAGCAGCCTGCGAGGATATGCTTATGTTTGTGCGATACAGCCAACATGAATGCCACATCTGGTATCATATTGGCAGAGTTGTCTGTCAAAATGTCTGTCTCTTCCCACTTGCTTAACTTCTCCAAAGAGAAAATACTGTTTTATTAAACAGATTTCTGGATTTTAAGAAACAATTTCTTGGGAAGGTCTTGTGTCACTCACTGAGTATATTTGAGGGAAACATTACGTTAGTTGACATTTGCCTGTACTTTCTCAAAATGTACTATGAAGTTAAATTTTTTTTGACTGAGACAAATCAATTAGAACTAACATATGAAGTCAGGAGCTTGCAGTATTACAGTAGTCCGCCTAAATTGTGTTCACTTTGAGCTGGAACATTCTCTAGATGTCTCCCCTTTTCGCTGTGGCTTCGTACACTCGTGTTTGCTTTATACGGGACAAAGAGACGGATCATTGGACACCATCACGTATGTTTACGACTTTTACAGGTGCGCCTCAAGAATGACTATTAGAAGCACTCTCACTTTTAACCATAGGTGGGTTGTGTCTGTGTGTGTTTAAGAGCGAGAGAAAGCGTGAAAGCTAGTCTGGGTTGTCTGAAAATATGTCTGACGAGTAAGATGATTTTATTACGTTTTGATTATTGACACATTAAAACAGACTAAACAGATGGCCTAAGTGGTGAACAGACTAATCTAGACGTCATGATTCTTGTCCTGATGTTCTATCGTTTGTACAATGTTGACATCCTTGCGATACTACACCAGAAATATACATGTTTCCGGTCTCTTTGCACAAAAACCCGACTGATGTTTATGTGTCTATATTTTTCTTTTCCAGTCTACACTATGTTTGCTCTGTGCGAGTACCTGGTGGTCCTCTCCAACATGGCCTTCCACTGGACAGCATTTATGGACTTTACAAACAGAGAATTAATGGTGGCTGCACCCACCGAGGACAAACGCTACTAAGAGTCCTGAAAACGACGACATTGGATCATTATTTCAGGAGCACGTTCGAAAATTCGAAGAAAACATTTTATGTTATTGTAATAGTGAAATAATTTTAAATACACATCCATAGTCTCTATTGGATTTCTACATTTACCATATGAGCAGCTGACGGATGTGTGAAAATGAAAAAAAACATTAAATATTGAAATGTTGCCATATATATATTCCTAACATGTGTTTATATATGAACTGTTGAGCCAAACCCTTTGACCATTCACAGGGGAAGTGAACATAGTTGTGTATGAAGGGCACCTCGTTATCTTAGAATTATACATGTCCATTAACGTTTGTGATTCAGAGATATTGAGCATCGACGATTTCATATCCCTGTTGGCAAAGCTTTTACTATGTATATTATTTTTTATAGCTTATCCAGGCCGTCTCCCTACTTGTTCATGGGTAAGTAATATCAAAATCATGGGACAGTTGGGTACGTTCTTTTTGGGTCCAAATGCAGAAGGAACCTTAGAATTCTGAGAGTTCTGATCCTGTTTAGAATTAGAATTATAATCTCACCATCACATTGAATATTGTGAACCTTTATTTTCAAGGAATAAATATTGCAATTTTTTGCCATGGTGCAAATTGAACACTGAATATGTAAAAATTAAATTAAAACTGGGAATAAATCTGATGTAACCTTATAATGCTAAGCTCTCGACATGCCATGTTCTGGGTAGATAATGACCCATGTCCATCATCGGAAGCGCCCTCATTGGGCAGGACGGAGTTGGACCTGGACCTTAGAAGGTTGCCTGGTACGATGAGTCTGGTTGTCTTTTATGGAAAGACGACAAGCTGGTTGATGGACTGAGTTGTAATGTTCTGCTTAGAAACCCTGAGTCCGGGCCCCGTTACGTGAATAATGCATCCTGCCACGCTGCACACATTGTTCAGGAATAGTGTGAGGAACAAGATGATCCAAATACCCCAGGTGTTAATGCGGTGGAGCCACTGGGATGTACTGGTCCAACAAGTCTGATCCACTGGACGTTCCACCTCGCAGCTTACAGAACTTGAAGTATCTGCTGCTAATGTCTTCTCTTCGACTTCTCCAGGAGTCGTGCAGAATCCATGCCTCTCTGGGTGGGCACTGTTTTGGCGGCACGCTCAGCACCAACAGACATCATCATGTTTTGGCTTTTCCGTGTATACACATATTTGGACTTATGGATATTTAATACCCACTGTTGACACACAACGGTTACCTAATTTCACCAATGACACTGAAAGGTTTTGCTTTGATATTTTAAAGATCTTGTAGCTGTTTCTCAGTCTTTTACATCAACTAGGAGTTGTTTTTGCCCACTCTTCTGTGTCATGTACAAAGGCTTTCTTGCAGGCACAGCTCACTTTATGTGGCCCATCAGCATTTTTATAAGATCTGGGATTTGACTGCCATTTGGGAACCCTCTATTTGGTATTTTTCAGACATAAAGTTGTGGCTTTGTATGTGTATTTTAGATCATTGTCCCGTTGCAAGATTAATGTTCGGTTTAGTTTTTGAAAGTTGCCTTTAAACCTAACGCAGTGTAGTAGCCTAAAAAAACATTAAGCCGTGGTCTCCAGGCTTTTGGTTGGTCTGACATTCTTCTGTTCAAAGGCAGAGTTTTTTTACCGTCCTTGTGGCCAAATAGCAAACACCTTTGATGAATCTGTCCAGAGCACATTGTTCTTGTCACAGGTGCGGTCGTAATATGTTTTTTAGAGCAGATACTTCATCCTCAGTTCTGTTCAATCCCATTTATTTTATACTCCCTTTTATTTTTTTACAACGACAGTTGTCACAAAGTGCTTTTACAAACACCCTGCCTGAAATATTACAGAGCATGCATCAAGTTGATACAAAGCGACTAGGAAAAACTCACTGATGAACAGGAGAGAAACATTACCTGATGCTATTGCTACTTGATGTTGTGGTAAAATCGCATAAAAACACCTGAGCGCAGAATTTGCATGAGAATGACTCAGGATTCAGACTAAAAACAACAAATTAAGGGATAAGCAGTTATTAATTATAGTACAGCCAACCATAGCAGTTAGTGAATCTCTGGTCTAACCTTTCACTGTTTGGAGTCCTAAAAGACAGTTTTATGTGTATTTAGTAGCAAAATGTATGATTTGTGAATACCCTTTCTGTGAGTTATGCGTTCGGTGAATTTGTGCAATTTCAGTACCTGTAGTACCTTGGGGTTCTAAGAGAAATCTATGATTTTTTGGGGGGGTCAGCCTGAATTTGGTACCAGACTACCAGTAGTACCGGTAGCCAATGGTCTGGAATTTAATCGATTTCATGAATTTGTAGGACACTGGATTTATATGCCTCAAATTACTTGCAAATAGATTTTCTCCCTTCCCAGATTCATGGGCATCAAATAATCTTTCTTCTGTGCACTCTTGGATAGGACTTTTGATTTTGGCATAATGTCCTTTACCAAGTTTTGCATTTTTCTGGTAGGCTGGGCCCTCCTAAGCTACTCTATAATGATTTTAAGAATCATGTGCTCCTGTTTTTGTGCACATAACTGAAATTGTGTTCATTTTATTTGAAGTTAAAGTATTTGCTGGTCTAACTTTTTCTGCATGAGATAAATGTGTTCTATTCATTTGAAATACATGAAGTAGATTTTCAAAGTTAGTTTTTTTGAAACACAACTTTCCCGGTGGTGTACATTTACAAATTAATAAATAAATAAAACATTGTTTTACATGTATGCTGTGGGTGTATAGTTGCGTCAATCCCTCACTGCAGCAATAGGGGGCGACTGTGGCAGCTGCTGGGAATTCTGCACCACCCTAGGCCACTGATCGCCTGTTTCAAGGCACGTTGATAGTCAGAAGTCTGCATTAAAACATATGGACAATTCAATGTGTTTTCAAATATATATATATATAAAATAACACATTCTATCATGTTGAGTTTGATACGAATATTATTTAGCTGCTTTGGACAAATACTGCACCGACATTGCACCTTTTCACAAAGACCACGATTTACCAGTCGTACTTAACATACCGAGCGAACCGTGTAGTGTTACGGAAATGTATATTGTCTGTATAACACATGTATTTGGTACAGATAGTCATTAAGATAAGCAAGCGGAAGCTCTGCTTGCTCCACTGGTTCACATAAATAGTTATTGTTTTCCATTATCTCGTCTCATTACGTCGACACGACTCTGCAAATAAGCATTAATAAAACTGTTGTGTTTTACCTAAAGCCAAATGAGAAATCCAGTGAATATTTTCACCGCCTGAGCAAAACACTTTTCACCGCCTGAGAAAACATCAAAACAATTAACCACTGGGTATGAAAGAAGACCTTAACCCAAACCAAATTAGACAAACTATCATAAATCCCCATGGATCGAACCAGACATGCACCTCAAAAACAGATCTCACTCCTGGGATGATCGTTGTACTACAGCAAGGGTGTGGTTGTGGCTGCCGAACCCTAGACCTTATCAGATACCCTGGGTGGATGTCATCGAGCTGACTTCCTGTGGAAGCCCAACGTATACTGTTTGCTAGTCATAGACATGTTTTCAAAATGGGTTTCGAGCTTTCCTTTGAAGGTAACACTTCGCAGATGCAGTAGCGAAAGCGAAGATCTAAGATATGACCCCCACATGACTGGCATCCACAGATTGTACTCAATGTCAGAAGCCTTGCAAATGTATTTGTGAACACACTGTAGTTACAATCACTCTCTGTCATACAAGGCTGGTCTCTAGAATGGGAAAGTGCATGACTTGTATCAGCAAGGAACAACAATAGAAAACAAAACAATTGCCTTACAGGCCTCCTTGTAGGGGAGACATAACTGTCGATATACTTGATCAATGAGCTGGTTCTAACACAAGTTCCCTGGCATAACAACAAGCAGTTGTGCGTTCTTCACCAACCCAACATTACATTTATGTTGCGACTAAAGGGATAGCGTTAAATTGTTAACTTGCTAATAAAGTCTATTTTCCATACTCAAGAGCTCTGGTGTTGAGAAATCTTTTTTAAATAATTATTTCCATGACATAATCTGCAAACTTCAGGACAGAGTGGTGACTGGAGGTGCAGCTGTGGTTGTACAGGGTGAAGAGTATAGGGGACAGGACGCAGCCTTGAGGGTAGCCGATGCTGATCGTTAGGGGGTCCGAAAGGTGCTTCTCCTGCCTCAAATGCTGCCTTCTGTTGGACATTAAGGCTGTGATCCACCTGCAAGTGGACTCGGTACTGTCTGGTTTTGGGACCTCTAGCACACTTTATGGTGAGCTAAAGGTTCTTTTGGGTATATTGGGTGGTCTGGAGAAATCAATGTTGATTCTCTCCCCAATTAGCGGTAGCTGCCCTGTGTTTCTCCTGTCAAATCTACTGGAGTGGCTATCCCAGGGGGTGCCAGGAATAACGGCCCTTTGCTGCCACCGCCGCCAGTGGGGTCTGAGGAGGAAGTCCAGTGGTCACCCCTAAACTGGTGTTCAATATAAAAACTGACACAAAACATTGTTGAAATATTATTCACAAATACAACTCAAGGCAGATGTTTGTTCCCAATTGCAGAAAGGGCAGAGGTAGATTTAATAGAGAAATCCAGAGGCAAGCACAATACATGGTGAAGGGAACAGGCGGAGGTCAATACACCGGTAATCAAGGAGGAGAGGTAAATGGGAGCAAGCTGGAGACAAAAAACTCAGGTACAAGTCGGTAAACAGAGTAAGCTCAGACAATGGGTCAAGGCAACATTTTGAAAAACAAAGGGCATGCTAAGGTCAAAACTGGAAATGCAAATGAACACAAATATAGAAAAGGCGTAGTATGTTGTGACTAACAACAGGCTGTGTAGTCTTGTTGAGGATGTGGAGGGTCAGGGGTGCCCACAGACATCACAGGCACTTAATCATAATGCAAGTTAGACATGATGATCCAGACGTTTGCTTGAGGTCATTTGGTCAAACTAGAGATTTGAGAGCACAGTAAACTAGAATGTTATCTGCACTTTTCAACAGAAGTCCTGCTGACATAACTGCAAAAAATTGTTGCTAGGGCATATGACCACAAACTAGTCCGTTCAATAAAACACAAACAACGAGGACAATAAATGATTTGATGATAACAATAGGAACAATGTAAACAACAATAATAATTAGAACAATAATAATAAACATGAACATATCATTAATATATGGTAATTAGCGTACATCTTTGGGGGCCGGGAAGGGACCTATTTAATGGATAGGGGGCGCTGGGCCAAAAAAGGTTAAGAACCACTTCTCTAATGTATTTGTCCTCTGGCTCAGTTGTGCACCGGGGCCTCCCACTCCTATTCTGGTCAGAGCCAGTTTGCGCTATCCTGTGAGGGGATCTGTACAGACTGTTGTACAATATCTTCTCGCATAGTTGGTTAGAGTTACTTGGGTTAGGGTTTTGGTTAGTATTTGAGCCGGTAGGAATGGCGTGTGAGTGTGAGTGGAACCTTGGTTTTCGGAGGCTCTGTTGTCTTGTTGAAGATGTTGAGGTTCACGTGGCCTTTATCTCACCTTTATGATTGTCTCACCCTAATTATGTCCAGCTGTCTTACCTTGTGTCTCCCATGTTCCCATTATCCCTTGTGCATTTAAACGGTGCCTTATTTTGCTCCTGTCGCCCGATGGGCTTGTATGTTGTCCAAGTTGTTCTCGTGCTTCCGGTGCCTGTACCACTGCCTCCTTAACATCCCGGTTCTCTTGCTCGTCATCTTTCTAATCCTTTAATGTGTTATTTTCATGTGCCAACCCGCTGCCAGTTTTACAATCTAATCTTGGCCTGCCGATTTGGATGTTATAAATACCTGATCAGTTATTTCTGTGTCTGCATTTGGGACACTGAGTCATATCAACAGTAGCAATATACCACTTCCTGCAGTACAATACTGTCCAAATAATGCTTAAAGGTAGTTGGTATTAGAATAACGGCTAAATCACCCATTTGTACATTTAGGTTGCCTGCACCGTGTGATGAATTGAGAATGTTTGTAATATAACCCTAACCCAACACAGATAATGACAGTAAATAAATGTATCAAATCCATATCAGGCAAATTGCTCATATATACGTAAAGATTCTGGTTTCGTAAGAGTATTCGTCACACCACTGTATCTGCTACTACATTGGTTATGAATGATATTACTAAAGCACTGGATACATAATCATATTGTTTAGCTCTCAAGGGTTTGATACAGTGGTTCATTCTATTCTGATTATGAACCTTGGTGGGCTTGGCTGTGGGCACCTGAGTATCGTCTCCCTAGCTTGAACAAGAGATCAAGCCATCAAGTTTATAAAAATATTATATAAAAGCAATTCAATGTAAAATAAATAAGAACATACATGCAAATACATGCATTTTAAATAGCAAACTGTTTACTGGCATCATGTATATTTCAAACATTACATATCAGTAGTAACTGTGTACATTTTACATCAAAGTTAAAAAAGACTATAGAACCTTTTCAGGTCTTTAGAACCTGGCCGAGAAGTCTTTAGAACGTCCAGGTCTTAATAACTTGATTCAAAAGGTATTTAGAACCTTTTCAGGTCTTCAGAACCTGGCCGAGAAGTCTTAAAACTTTCATGATGTGATGAGATACTATTGAGGCACAATTAATTAAAACACTGACACTATAAATTAATTACTGTATATGAAGACATTTGTTATTTTCGTTTTTATCATATTATTGAGATAAGTTAAGCAATTAATAATTATTCAATAATTATTGAATCACTTTGCTACAGAAGGGACTTTAAACAAATAAATTGACTTTCGAGAAATCATTTCCTTACTATTGACCTAGAGTTGCAAACCATTGTTGTTGCATTTCCTGGATGAAATCCATGATCTAAATATGAAGGAAAATGATTTCTACAGCAGTTAAAGTAATATCCCAGTGAGCACAGTTGGATCAATAACCAAGAAGTGAAAGCTTCATGACATCAACCAGAGACTACCAGGGACCTCAAATCCTGGCTATGACTTTACAATACTCAAAAGCAGTTTGTGTGACCTAATAATGCCCACCTGTTAACACATTTCATTGCTATCTATCGTACAGTATTGTATAGTGGAGTTATTTAGTGGGGAAGCTTCACATCAGCAAGGAACGGACATATTGGTAACATTTAAGAAATAATGTATAAAGTAGAATACAGGAAAATACTGCAAGAGAAAATTCACCTTCCAAAAGGTTGATGATCCCAAATATAAGGCCAAAGCAACAATTGAGTGGCTCAAGAAGAAAAAGATAAATGTTTTAAAGTTGTCCAGTCCACGTCCTGATCTAAATTCCATTGAGAATCTGTGGCACTATTGGAGACTCTCAGATTCATCTCTATGCAGACGATACCATCCTGTATACTTCAGCCCCTTTGTTAGATACTGTGCTCTCAAATCTCAAGGAGAGTTTTAATGCTTTTCAGCATTCCTTCTGAAACCTACAGTTATTACTAAACTCTGGTAAAACAAGTGCATGCTATTAAATCGATCACTGCCCACACATGCCCCTCTAACTAGCATCGCCAGGCTAGATGGGTCTGAACTAAAATATGTTAACACATACCTAGTCATACTTAGTCACATACCATGTCTTCTTAAACAGCTCTCTCTCTCCAGCCGCACATTAACAAACACTTATTCTATTATTAAGTCCAGAATTGGTTTCCTTTTCCGCGACAGAGCCTCCTTCACTCATGCTGCCATACTTGCCTTGGTGAAGATGTCTAAAGAACTGCTTCAAACTTTCTCCCCCCAAAAAATGGATGTGGTTTACCACAGTATAATACGTTTTGTTACCAATGCCCCATACAACATCCACGCTGCAACCTTTACGCATTAGTCAGCTAGTCGTCGTTATACACTCGCCGTTTAACTCATTGGTACCAACTTATTTAGTCTCTGCTAGGAGAAATCACGCTATACCTAAGCTCTCTAGTTACCATTGCTCTACACACCCGCAGTCTACGCTTAAGTAGGTACATTGCTTAGTCACCCGAAATCCTGCACAACAATTGGCCGCCAATCCTTCCAGTTTTCAGTGGCCAAACCATCATCTCACCTGTTGCCTTGTAACTACTCATGTTTGAACACTTGTCCGAACACTCTACGTGTTAACTGTCGTTTACTTCTTCTCACTTATGCCATGCACTTTTTTCACAGCGGATCTCTCTCACCTACACTGCTGTCATACCTGTTTACATTCTTGAATTATTCTATTTCTATTTCTCAGGCATGTACAAATGCTATTTCTCCCAAAACCACGGTCATATAATCTGTGCACACAAATTACCTACCTGTTAGATACACTTGAATCTTTTTCCACACTCCATGTTTTTATATAGTTGTTATTGCCTTATCAATGCTGCTCAACTGACCTACATATACCTCATCCTGTATTATCTGTGTATTGACTCTCCACTTGATCCTGTATTGCCTTGTTATGTCCCAATGCTATTTGTAGTGTGTTTTCTGTATTTATTGTGTAAATGTATGTTGTCTTGCACATTTTTTTTACCTTATCTTTGCCAAGTCGCCATTGCAAATGAGTATTTGCTCTCAATCGGCCTACCTGGTTAAATAAAGGTTAAATAAATAAATACATTGATAATTGCGGTTCGAGAAAAAAACATCACTGTTCAATCATTGGTTTTGGATGTAATTAAGTACAATCAGAAAATTACTCAGGCATTTTAATAATTTCGCAGTGTATTATGATACAGCATGGTTTATGGTTTGGGAAAATGTCATGGCCAATTGTGAAGCCATTCAGTCGTAAGGCTTTAGTTTCAGAAATCTTCTCAGCTAAGCTGTTTTATAAATGTCATCAGTGCACTTCGTGTTGTTAGTGTCTATTCACTATATTTGAACAATACTGTTTATTTCATGATTGGACTTTCTCATCAAATTTGTGCGGCAGTGCATTACTTGACAGATAGGGCCTTGGTGTGCCTTGAGAAAATTCACTTCAATAACGTTATATAAATCCAGTCCAACATGAAAATGCTAGCAAAGCTACGCGACAGTACAGAACGATCGAAACAAGACTCTCTGTGTTACTCACTCCCATTCTAGTCACACGCCTGGAAATGCTGTGAGTGCTTTCTAAATATAACCACAGAGAAAGAGATACAGAGAGGAGAGAGAGTTATTGCGACCACCCTCATATTCTATGCACTCTCACTTAGTTTATACATACAGGCCTAGCATAAGAGAGAGCGTGTGTGAGCCGAGGAGAGAGACAGAGTGCAACTTTGACAAGTTACCAAATACAACTTTAACGGGAGTTGCAAGTGCCAATAACAAAACCACAGTCAAGCCGGCTGCGGGAGAATGGAGGTAATCTTAGTTTTGGTTGGTTTGTTATTCTGAAGTTGACTTCGATTTCTATCATTTAACCCTTGTT
Source organism: Dallia pectoralis (assembly GCA_029465975.1). Lineage (NCBI taxonomy): Eukaryota > Metazoa > Chordata > Actinopteri > Esociformes > Umbridae > Dallia > Dallia pectoralis. Next base: position 7,165,062 of record CM055747.1, on the reverse strand, counting down.
ACGCCTATAACTACAACTCCATATGCTTGCAATATATATTGAAACGGTTGGGCGAACATTTAAAAGGAATCGTATAAGAATAAATGAAAAACCCAGGCATAGAAATTCTGAGACACTTCTCAGAGGAGTTTTTTGATAAAGATTATATCCATGTGGTAACCCCAAATTTGTCCAAAGACCTTTAATTCTAAGATTTTACTAGAGCTAATGTGTTTAGCCTAGCCAGGTTAGCAATTAGCATTATTCAGCACGTATTCTAGCTTCCTTAAACTTGCATTTTGCATAGAGATGGATGCACTATAGTGAATAATCAATTGTTATTGTTTGTATGGAGCATTAAAAATGTTATTGAGAGTGCTCAGAATAGATTTTTCTGACCAATTGACATCATATGAGATATTCATTGAAGGATTTCAATTAAAGAAACTGGTTGCCTTAAGTCATCGTGATTCACTTAGTTCAGAGGATTGTTGTGTTTTAGTATACGTTATATGCCACTTATACCTAAGGTTTTGTGTTGTCTATTGCAATTCACTCTAACAACCTGTATAACACTTCACTCACTTTATTTTCGGTGTATTTTCTACGTATGTGTATTCAATCCAGACACATAGACAGTCTATCATCACTTCCTGGTTTGCAGGCCCTATGATGTGTTGCTTCACACAAACATTGCTGTAGCCAGGGCTCTAAATGTGATAATTATTCAGACATACCATACTGTGCTCTTATATTAATCATACTTTTTTTAAATCCTGAAGAAGTAATCATTTTAACTTTTTTTTCTTTGTCACCAAATCTTTCCACAATACCGGAGAAGTTACGTTTGGGATAGTGCTGCACAACATGATTTTTGTTGTTGTTATATCTACCTAATTTAGTTTTACCTAATATACAACAGAACTAAACATTTAAGTGATCATTTACAGAAAGGTTATATAAGGAACGTTCCGCTAGTATGCTAACTGAAAAGCTTCTTAAGACATCTACCATATACTAACTGTTGTCTAAGGGCAGACGTGGTTGGTTTTCATGAAACCAGGAACAAAAGGAAAGCCTATCTAAGGTTTTCCAGCCATTTTGTAGCATTGGACAGAAAATTGTTCATTGGTGAAATAGAAATGTTATGAATAATTGAACATGGTAAACGTAACTCGAGGTGAGGTGCCATAGTGAAATATTTGGTTTAATCTGAAAACATTCGTCAAATTATATGTGAATAACTTTTTCAGAAGGCTGCTCTGTAATTGTGCCGTTTTAGACATTTTTCAAACAGGATATATAAAAGGAACGGACTCATCAGCTCACACACAGAGGAAGTGGTTTAACCGTTGCTTTCGCAAAGGTTACTCGTTGCTCAATTTTTACATGCTGTAAACACATATGTTGAGTAGGTTGTGAAACATGACATTGATTAGTTGAAAGGTGATCGAGAGAAAGATATTTTAGATCAATAACAGCTGCATCCCAAAAGGCTCTGCATTCATTTGTGGAACTTTATATGACAGCAAATTGGTGAAAGATAGAAATCTGATTTTTTTGGTGAAAGAGCAGTGGGTCGGTTTTTTACCCGTGCTACCGCAGGCTTACATTGTCACAACAACCTAGGCCACCGAAATAAGAGTTTTAATATGAATAATTGTTGAGGTACCCTAATTGTGAGTACAATGGAAAGAAAGTGTGTGTGTGTTCTCTGGGCTATGTGATTTCATTATCTCCTGAATGCTAGCAATGCAAGTCCTCCAACAGAGGGTGTGTCAACATATCAACAGCTGTGTGTGTGTGTGTGAGTGTGAGTGTGAGTGTGAGTGTGAGTGTGAGTGAGTGTGAGTGTGAGTGTGAGTGTGAGTGTGAGTGTGTGCGTGTGCGTGTGCGTGTGCGTGTGCGTGTGCGTGAGCGTGTCTGTGTCTGTGTCTGTGTCTGTGTCTGTGTCTGTGTCTGTGTCTGTGTCTGTGTCTGTGTCTGTGTCTGTGTCTGTGTCTGTGTGTGTGTGTGTGTGTGTGTGTGTGTGTGTGTGTGTGTGTGTGTGTGTGTGTGTGTGTGTGTGTGTGTGTGTGTGGTGAAGGGCAGGGGTATAAACGACAGGAGGAGAGTTGGAGCACAGGAAGAAAAATAATAGTGGACAGTGAAACGCGATTGAGAGACGAAAATAATTATCTGGGCATGTTGAAGTTGAGGTCTCTGCCAACACACACATACACACAACTATGCTTAATATCCACTGCACATAAAAGCAGAAGTCGATGATGTAATAGGACTGCGCTTGATCCACAGAGAGGAAGAAAAAGAGACGGGAGGGAGTTAGTAACCTGCTTGCGGCATGTGTAGACAGTTCCGGTGTGCGTGAAAAAAATGGCATCCTTCCTTCCGCTTTCTCCTTCCCTGTCTCTCCCACCAATCTATCAATCTATCTTTCTGTCGCTATACATCAGCAGATGTGTATTCTGCCGACTGAATTCTGTGTGTGTGGTAATGATGGCACCACACTTGTTGTGGTTTGCAGTTCGATGGATTATATTTGTTCACCTAAATTGAAAAATTGAAAAAGATTTGGTTTCAAGTACATTTTCTAAAGCTTAAAAACAGAATAACATCTCTAACAAATATCTGTGCATGTGGAATTGTATTTCCTGTGTTTCAGGAGGATGTCCCGCCTAAAAAGTCAGTGGCAGAGTTAGCCGGAAAGTTCAAAAGTAATTCCATCCCCATCCCAACTGCAACTGACGGGGTACGGTCATTATATCAATTGTTTTCTCATTTCTTTCTTTTTCTTTATCTCTCGCTATCTCTTTTTCCTCTTTTCCTTTTGACTCTATTATTTTCTTTGTTTTAATGCCATCTCCAGTGTTAAAACACAGTCTAAAGCTACTTCACGTGTGGCTATTTGCATTTGCAAAAAGGTCCCAATTTTCACTATTTGCCAAAGGGTGTTTTCAATTTTCGTATTTTTTTCGGGTGTGACAATTATTAAGGTTTTACCACCCTGTAACCATCCAGGGGGCCTTTCTAGCGGGTGTGCAGCTATGGTCAAGCCGAAGAAGTAAGTTGATGATTCCAAAATCTACCTTTTTGGTCACAATCACAACCGCTAAGTTTGGTGAAAACCGAGCACTGCCTACAAGCAAGATAACCTTATCCCAACAGTCAAGCTTTTTCCTCTTTTCCTATTCGCTCATATTCAGTGTAAAACACAGTCTAAAGCGTGCCCCAATTTTTACTTTTTTTTGTGTTTTTAATTTTCCTAATTGCTTAGGGTGTGAAAATGATTAAGGTTATACTAACCTGTAACCATCCACGGGGGCTTTCTAGCGGGTGTGCAGCGAGGCAGCCGTGACGAATGTGCAAATATATATATTTAGTGTATATACTAAACTATAGTAATAAAACAGTAAACTATAGGGGTGTGACGAGATCTCATGCCACGATATCGCGATATTGAACGTGACAATATATCGCATGACGGGGTGTGAAGGTGAAATTTCACAGCAGATGCCCCCACCATTTTTACATCGTTTGTCTGGCAGCATTTTGGGGTTTTCGGTGGAAACAATAAACGTCGACAGAGTGACAGACAAGACTCAGAGAGTAAGTACTATAAGGAAATAGTGCTGTACCCTGCGGCTAACATGACCACTTTGCGCAAGACGGGATTGGAGCCGCATAATAAGTGCTTGCGCACACACATTTTTCAACAGTTCAACAGTTACCATGGTGTTGATGTCCAAGCAGAAACTGCTACAACTGCCATCATCAGTTTGCTGTATTAGCATTTGGAGAGTACAGCTTTGATTATGGTTGCACTTATTGTTTGAACTTAAAACAACAAGAAAAACTTAGTAGCCTACTATTTATTTTTGTCATTTATATGCGTATGACCGGGTACCCCGGGATCTTTTGTGGGAGGTGCTGCGGGAGTATGGGGTGAGGGGGTCTCTTCTCAGGGCCATCCAATCTCTGTACGCTCAAAGCATGAGCTGTGTCCGTGTCCTCGGCAGTAAGTCGGATTCGTTCCCGGTGGGGGTTGGCCTCCGCCAGGGCTGCGCTTTGTCACCAATCCTGTTTGTAATATTCATGGACAGGATATCAAGGCGTAGTCATGGGGGGGAGGGGTTCCCGTTCGGTGGGCTGATGGTCACATCACTGCTTTTTGCGGATGATGTGGTCCTGATGGCCTCATCGGTCGGTGACCTTCAGCACTCACTGGATCGGTTCGCAGCCGAGTGTGAAGCGGCTGGGATGAGGGTTAGCACCTCTAAATCTGAGGCCATGACTCTCAGCAGGAAACCGGTGGAGTGCCTACTCCGGGTAGGGAATGAGTCCTTACTCCAAGTGAAGGAGTTCAAGTACCTCGGGGTCCTGTTCGCGAGTGAGGGAACAATGGAGCGGGAGTTTGGTCGGAGGATCGGAGCAGCGGGGGCGGTGTTGCATTCGCTTCACCGCACCGTTGTGACGAAAAGAGAGCTGAGCCGAAAGGCAAAGCTCTCGATCTACCGGTCAATCTTTGTTCCTACCCTCACCTATGGTCATGAAAGCTGGGTCATGACCGAAAGAACGAGATCGCGGGTACAAGCGGCCGAAATGGGTTTTCTCAGAAAGGTGGCTGGCCTCTCCCTTAGGGATAGGGTGAGAAGCTCAGTCATCCGAGAGGAACTCGGAGTAGAGCCGCTGCTCCTTTGCATAGAAAGGAGCCAGTTGAGGTGGTTCGGGCATCTTATAAGAATGCCACCTGGGCGCCTCCCTAGAGAGGTGTTCCAGGCACGTCCAGCTGGGAGGAGACCTCGGGGAAGACCCAGGACTAGGTGGAGAGATTATATCTCCACACTGGCCTGGGAACGCCTCGGGATTCCCCAGTCAGAGCTGGCTAATGTTGCCCGGGAAAGGGAAGTTTGGGGTCCTCTGCTAGAGCTGCTACCCCCGCGACCCGACCCCGGATAAGCGGTTGAAGATGAGAGATGAGATGAGATATATATATTGTTGTTGAATTTGTGGAAAGCAGTCACATTTGTAATGTCTTAACAGACTCATGTGAAGTCATACAGAAGAGATGGCAGTCTGTTGAGTTTGTGGCAAATCCTTTTACAGTGTTGGTATATTGTTCTGTGTTTTACTGCATATGGTAATTTATACTCAGTTAGTATGGGGCTGCATTGCACCTGCATCGTTTTGCATATTGTGACTTTCAGTCGAATAAAATAAAAAATGTCCAGGCATATTTTTTGTCATTGAAGATTTCTTTTAAATATCGTCTCGATCTTGTGAACCCAATATCGTGTATCATATCGTCTCGTGAGCGAAGTGTATCGTCACACCCCTATTAACAATAATCATACAAATTACATAATAATTAACAAAATATTAAAGGGAAGTGTATATAATGTCGGTGTAGTATTGGTTGAAATGCCTTTGTGGAATTTGAGCATTTATTCATAGATGGTATAATTTATTAGAATAAATATTTTCTTACAGTTAAGTCTCATTGAGTATGTTGTTGGGGAAAGACAGCCTTTGTGTTGGGAGTCACGTAGCCAATCTCAGGAATGTTTTAATGTTTACATTGACCATCTGACATGGGGTTTGTTGTCATGAAGGAACAACCTGTATGAGGGTTTAATGTGTGGGCCTTCCGTTGCTTTTTCAATAAACCCTGGGAGGCCTTCTTTCTCCATTCAACACAGGTTTCCGTCATTTAACCACTATACCAACCGTTTTTTTTTTTCAACGCCTTTGAATTTTGCACCTCGTGATGTTTGTTTTTCCTCCAGGATAAGCATGTCAGGAGACGCCCCCCTCGAACCCTACAGCTCTCCAAGAACCCCCCACCGGAAGAGGGACAAGGGCTGAAGGAGGAGAAGGTGAGCGTGTGTCACTTTGTGAATCATTTTCCAGCTACATTAGTAATTTAAAACCGTAACAATGTACGCAGTGTATTTCTGATCAATTTTTATCTTATTTTAGTGGACAAAAATAGTTTTTTCTTAAAAAAAAAACAGGACGTTTTATGTATAAGTATATATTACAAAAAAATCCGATGCTATCTTAATGAATGAGGCCACTGTTATATAATACAGCATCAGGTCATTTTATTATATATAAAAAACAAGACGGATACAGCGATGCTTAGCATGTGTGTGTTTCACACTTCGCACATGTTTTTCAGAAACCCGACTCTCCATCTCAGCATCCTGCAAAGACCAAAAGGAACTCGGCGCTCATTGAGAAGCTGCAGGTGAGTGCGATCTGTGGGTGTTATTTTCACAAGTTAAATTTACCAACTGAAATCTGGGGATTTTAGCACCTCTAAATCTGAGGCCATGACTCTCAGCAGGAAACCGGTGGAATGCCTACTCCGGGTAGGGAATGAGTCCTTACTCCAAGTGAAGGAGTTCAAGTACCTCGGGGTCTTGTTCGCGAGTGAGGGAACAATGGAGCGGGAGATTTGTCGGAGGATCGGAGCAGCGGGGGCGGTGTTGCATTCGCTTCACCGCACCGTTGTGACGAAAAGAGAGCTGAGCCGAAAGGCCAAGCTCTCGATCTGCCGGTCAATCTTTGTTCCTACTCTCACCTATGGTCATGAAAGCTGGGTCATGACCGAAAGAACGAGATCGCGGGTACAAGCGGCCGAAATGGGTTTTCTCAGAAAGGTGGCTGGCCTCTCCCTTAGGGATAGGGTGAGAAGCTCAGTCATCCGAGAGGAACTCGGAGTAGAGCCGCTGCTCCTTTGCGTAGAAAGGAGCCAGTTGAGGTGGTTCGGGCATCTTGTACGAATGCCACCTGGGCGCCTCCCTAGAGAGGTGTTCCAGGCACGTCCAGCTGGGAGGAGACCTCGGGGAAGACCCAGGACTAGGTGGAGAGATTATATCTCCACACTGGCCTGGGAACGCCTCGGGATTCCCCAGTCAGAGCTGGCTAATGTTGCCCGGGAAAGGGAAGTTTGGGGTCCCCTGCTAGAGCTGCTACCCCCGCGACCCGACCCCGGATAAGCGGTTGAAGATGAGATGAGATGAAATGTGGGGAAGTGAGACATGCTACTCTTCTCTTTACAGTCATTTCAAGTAGTTATTTGATTATTTCATCTTTTAGAAAATGACATCTTTGCAAATCACCGAAATGTACAGCTACTCTCATCCCACAGTGATGTTAAGCTATTAAGCTGACAGCACTTTTTCTGTATTTTACCATATATTTTTTGAAATATTGGTCGGATGGGTTGTGAGCAGGTTGAATCACATGGCTAGGCCTAACATATTTTTCACACTCAAAGATGAGACATCGTCGTCATGGGCGATGGGATTAGTTAGCAGGGATGAGGCCGTTTGGCGAGGTTTTGTCAGGGGATTCGTCAGGGTGAGTCGGGGTGGGGTACGTATACGTGTGCTCCATGATGAAGGTCAGTCCTTGGTGGAAGTACTACTGTGGTGGATATTTATTTCAGAAACACCTCCAATCAGTCATAATACAGCTTTTCTAGTTCACTACCATTATCAATAGTATGGTGCAGTGATTCAAAACGCTTAGTACAAAACTTCAAACCGATCATACTTGTAAACCAGGCGATATTGCATTTAAAGCAACTTGTTTCAGAAGTATTGTGGTCATAGATGTTCTACCTTCATAATGAAAATGAGATTATCGGGTCAGGCTAACGGACAGGGAAAACCCTTACTGAATCACTTCTGACATTATCTTGTAAGTCTGAAGAAGTGGCCTCGGATATGACTGCACACATACATATATCCCCCCCCCCCCTGTCAGTGGACAGTTGCATGCAGCCAATGATATCTCATTGGGCTCGGCAGCGGACGCGTCCCTTATCGTAGAACGCGTACAGTGTGCAGTTTATAGTTTGAACCACTGCCTTGATGTCATGTTTCATGTTGAAAGACATCGCCGGTGTTCACATGGTTCGATTAAATGCTTACCAAGCTGGGTTACTACTATGGCTGGCAATCGTGTCCTGTGTTTGATTGTAGGGTTTCCGGCGACAAGCCAGAGTTCCTCCTGTGTCCATCTTACACTTTTCTTTTTATCAGCCCGTCTTCTACGAGGCTTTTTGCAACTCTGCGGATAAGGCCAGCATCTTGGAGTTGGCTCTTCACTGTTGACATTGAGACTGGTGTTTTGCGGGTACTATTTACTGAAGCTGCCAGTTGAGGACATGTAATGCGTGTGTTTCTCAAAGTAGACACTCCGTCTACAAAGTGTTTGTCCTCTTGTTCAGTTGACGATGAAGAGGTCAGAGATTCACTGACAATTTCTTCAGCGTCAATAAGGACAGGACACAACAGTAAACGGCTGCTAAGCTAGTGTTTATTAACACTGTCTGTCACACTCTGTCTCCACCTCCTGCCTTTCTTCTACCAGGCAAACCTGGTAATGTCCTCTGCTGGTCTGATGCCCTCTCCTAAGAGTCCTGGGCTGAGATTGCTGCCCCTCCCCTTCTCTCCTGTCTCTCCCTGCTCCCCCACCCCTCCTGTTACGCTGGTAAACCCCACATCCCCAGTCAGCAGGGTGCCCCTAGCTCGGTCGCAGAGCGAGGAAGAAGTGCCCACCACCTTCGAGAACCCGGCCAAACCCACTGAAGGATCCCTGCTGTCTAGCGTCAACAAGGTCTGCTTGAATGTGTGTCTGCGTGTGTGTTTACAGTCATCTACTATATCCTGTATCTCTCTGTATGTATACGATGTCAAATTCGGTATTAAGCTAATTTTGAGTGGTCTGCTTCCTGGTTACCTAGGGAAGAGCCCGTCTCTCCATCAGGCGACGGCCACCTTCAAGACGACACAGAAAGTCAAGTGAAGAGGAAGGAGGCGGGGTCACAGAAGGTGACACACCCCTATCTACACCAAACGACAACCCTGACATAGTTGGAGAGGGTGAGAAGAAGGAAGGAGGGGTGGAGGTATTTCATAACGAAGAGAAGAACGAGGGAGAAGGAACAGACAACACCCTCAAAGCAGACACAGAGCCGAGTTCCGTAACCTCTACTAATTCACAGCAAAAGCCTGTGGCGGCAGATGATACTATTACAGACCCTGACTCACTGGATGAGACCAAGTCAGGAAGTATACTACAGCCCCAGAGAGAAGAGAGACAGGAGAGACAAACCGGAGAGAAAAGAGAGACAGGAGCAACAGAGTCTAGGGCGGAGGGGAGAGAGTGTTTCCAGGAGCGGGAAGAAGAGGATGAGAAAAAATGAGATGGGGAGAAAAAGTTGTTCAATATTCAGGAAGGACCAGGAGTCAAATACAGAGAAAAGGAAAGAAGAGGTGGGGGTGAGCTGTGCTGCAAAGAGAAAGGTAGAGAGGGAGAAAAAACAAAATGAATAGAAGGTGGGCAAGATTATCTTTCATGTTTATATTGGATATGAACCTCGGATCAATACACAAGGGACTGTTCGTTTCCTAATTACTCTGCAATCCATTGCACATCATCACCACAAGTGGTAATATGCAGCCCCAGTTAAAACAAGGATATATTGTTGCGATGATGCATTTGCGTAAGAAAAACATTACACAATCGACCCTCAACAAGCTAATTTGAATTTAACATTCTGTCTGTTCATCAAAAAGGTTCCAGCGGTTTTTGTGAACGTAGATGCCGCCTCCCAAAGTTATTGTTAACTGGGAGTCCCATTATGGACTGCATACCTTCTACTGTACAAAAATTTTTCCGCGTCCCAAATAGCACCCTATACCCTAAAAAAGTAATGCACTAGTGTCGGTTGTAAATTGGGACAGCTACGACTGTCTGTGTCGGGTTTATGTCAATTCGTATCCAATGTCTCACCCTGTGTCTTCCTTATCTAGAATAGTATAATAATATGTTTTAAAATATATCACATGTAATAATTTGCAATTTATGCAACACAGAAAACGTTACTGCTTCTAAGATGCTTTACGAGCATGTTTCCCAATAATCTACATTTAATCATGTGTGACCAAAATGTGCCAAAAGTCTAAACAACCTTATAGTTGGATTGATAAATGTGCCTGTATATTTTCTTAAACAAAAATAATTGTTAAATGTCTGTAAGACATTTGTGACTGTAAAAATGACACCATTTTGTAATAAATAATACAACAGACAAGTAATGTGATTGAAATAGCGATTTTATTTTTCCAAGGAAAGAAGATGGAGCTGATATCTTTACAAAACATGAATTGTTATAGTGTACATAATAAGAATCATGGTGATAGATTTTTATTCCAACCTTCTTGTATATTTATACAGTACATACACCATCATTCTCGGATTATAAAAACATATAATACAGAATTGTTTCACTATCTGACATAATGTGACATGTGAATACAGCATGTGACTGGACTAGGTTACCTATTGGAATTGCTGATCAGTTACAGAAAGGTTGCTCCTTTAATTTAATTCTCTAAACTGACAATTTGTATATTGTATATAACTGATACTTTGTATATTTTTTCGCCTCATCTTGGCCAGGTCGCAGTTCTCAAATCCGTCTACCTGGTAAATAAAGGTTAAATCAAAAAAATATATCCTGGCAGACACAAATGCTTTTGAGTTTTAACAGCGTTATTAGTCCAGTCGTAAACTACGACAGGAATTTGTTGTACTAATGATGCATGTTCTCTGCCAGGTCATCAACCACTCTAGAGCCATGGTTCCTGATCTGAGACCTGTTGGTGGCATGTTAAGATGGACCTATAGTGTAACTTTCCCATGAGAGTACTGGCTGGGTACTGGGTTGACCTGATAAGTACTTGTTATCTGAGAGCTGGGAGCAATGACCTATAGAGGTCTGCTTTTTCTATCTGTCTTTGCATTCACCCTCTAGAGAAGTTCTGCTGGATTAGGATGGGTCCTAAACGTTTTATTAATCTTGAGGGTTGGCTGTAGAGAAGGCTACTGAGAAAGCACCAGTCCCTGTCCGAGTATCTGTCTGGGTCCTTTATCAAAGTACCAATACACTGAATGCAAAAATAGATATGTTGCAATGTAGTGCAAAGAGGCAGAACAGAACAGAACTCCGTAAAGGTCTCAGTGTAAGGGCAGGAATTGGGCCCCAGCTACCCTCCCCCACTCTCCTGTGGACTGGACTGAGGGCTTTTGTAGTAGTAGGTGTACTGGCAAACGAGCGTGATAATATTACTAAATAGTTGATTTGTTTAGTGCTGATGCACAAATTAAGACAGTACTCCCTCCATCAGATCTGCTTGGCACTAATGTACGTTGCGCACTTATTAAACATATTACAAATAAACTGAGATTTTTTTTTTTTTAAATCCACATTAAGTCTACATTTGAGAAGCAGTTCCTTTATTCCACCATTTTGTACAGTGCATACGCACGCACAAGCAAGAATTTACAAACAATGTCAAGCAAACATTCATAATGATGAAGCCCATGTACACATTGTCACTTAATAAAAACATAAACAAACCTGAAAAATAAATGCAGTTATATGTATTTGTGATTATCAATAACACAGTTTAAACGTTTATCCCTATACCATTTACTCCATTTCATTACATACATTTGGTCCATTAGTTTTTTCTCCCGTTTCCCAGACATATAATATATTCACTCTATGAAACACCCTCAGTTGTACCTGGTCCTTTGATGCAACATACCAAATGTTCAATTGACACTTTATGCACACTCGAAGATCTGCTCAGGATGAACTTGTAACACGGCACAACGTTGAAAACTACTTTCCTAGACTTTGTTTTACACCATTGAAAAATGTGTAAAATGAGGCCTTGTTTAAAAGTAGTCCACTACAATAACTTGCCATTTGGGACCTGAGGGACTGAATGCGGAGGGGCCACTTTCACTCTGTCATAGTTGTTTGGGTTTGTCTGTCCTGTCTGCCGACCTCAGGATGGACAGATAGAGGCGAATAAAGGAGTAGGAGACTCCCAGAGAGCAGTAAACCGATTTCATCATTAGGGGCACGAAAGGAAGGGTCCGCTTCCACGGCAACAGAGGATAAACAACCTCACAGGTGATCTCCAAGGCAATTAGACCCAGCAGGTAAATAACCTCCGGAGTGTTCAGCATGAAGCCCCTGTAAGAGTTTAAGAACGTAGAGACAGCTCACTGCACAGACTGGAAGGTCAAATTGGTAATATATTCAGTGGCTCATGTAAATACTACATTGTCAAATAGGCAGTGTGATTTCATGAATGAGTACTTGAGATGTAGTACTATTCTGTTAAGTTGCACACAGTGACACTGGTAATGTAAGGAAAATAAACATTGCAGTGTGAAAGATTGGACCCCTACAAATGTTCTACACTGTTGCACATTTTTTAGGTTGAATGAAAACATGGTCAGGTCTTTCCTGTGAGTAGACATATCATATATGGAGTCTGAGAGTGTAATAGAAATTACCACACAAAGACAGGTATCCAGATACTATGGAGTTGAAAATATGTTTGCCTAACGACGCCAACAACACCTAATTGTCTTGTCCAGTAAGCCTACTTTAGGCCTTTATGGCGGTCTGGTCAATATGTGCATGTGACCACAATATCACAAGCACTCAACAAATCTGGCCTCTGGGAAGAAAAGAAACACTACCCAAAAGGCAACATCAGTCTCATTTGTGTTTTATCCTAATGCACTTTGTAGATTCCGAGGCCAAGTGGTTAAAGGCGCTGCTGTCAGACAAGAGCAAAATTATTTGTCTGCTGAAAACCCAATATGTGTTTTAAGCCAAAGAACATGTTTCAGAATTATGGTAAACTTTTCAAGGAAACAGTTGGTGCCAACAACTATTATCTCAGGAATGTATTCATTTATTCACATGTACCGGTAGTATTATTATTATTTTACTTTAAACACATCGAAAAAAAAAAAGATTTGTTTTCATTTCAGGGCTAGCAGGCCATGTATATGTAAGTAAATCATTATTCATAAAAAAATTATGCATTCTTTCCTGGATAATACTGATTGAATTTCAGGGAAAACAAACCATTTTATTCATGACATTTGACTTTCAGTTAGGAAATTATTCACCCTCAGCCTGCAATTAGCATTATTAGCATTGTCCAAACTTAATAATTCAAACTGTGCGTCGCTACTTACAAAAGCTTGAGGATACTGATCATTATTTCCCTGGAAATCTTCAAACCAACTGTCATTTTTTTTGTATATTACTCAGGCTCTCTCTGATACTAAGTTTTGGTTGAAGATTACATTTTGAGCCAAAAATATGCAAACAATCAGACAAATTGCAAACACATACTTTTTCACAACAATGTAATTACAGGATGCAATGCACTTTAACCATTAACCTGAAACTTACAGGGCATGCAGGGTTTTGATCTAACCTAGCACTAATTCTCCCGATGAGACTATATTAGCATTTAAAATGTAAAATTATTTAGTTTGTCAGATTAATTTATCCATCAATACCACCTAGAATCTAGTAACTACTCCAATGTAAAAGTTAACTCACCTGTATAGATTATTTAAGGAAGTGATGCTGTACAGAGTAAACAGCAGTAACAACAGGATTTTGGATGGCGTCTCTATGACAACAAGACAGACAGACATAATTACCATCTGAATGATATGACACTTCACTGCAAATAACACAATCAATCTCAAAATAAAGATCATACACTTTAAGTCAACATAACGTGCAATTAAACTGAATCAAAAAACTAGTTCGAGCACTTTTCAAAAATGTAATACTTATTAACAATCTGAAGTTGCAGCCAATGTAAAAACAAAGTACATACAATTTTAATTAAATCGTTTAACCCCTGTTGTCAGTAGCATGTTATGCAAACTATCAACCCTTTGAGGGATATTTTTCTCCCATACTAACTATGTTTTAGGCACAGACATGAAAGCCAAAACTCCTAATAAGCATCCTTTTGTGTGTGTGGGACAATATCTTGGTGGCAATTGTTAGATTAAGCTGCTGGTTGGTTAGATTAAGCTGCTGGTTTGCTGTCACTTTAATCCGCTGGATCTGTAGCACTGCATGTGTCGTGCTTGTGCTTAGTACGTAGCGTTTCTTTATAACCTGAGGTAGGCACACTCGTTGACAGTTTAAGCCAATCCAGCTATCATGTGGAGGTTTATTGCAGTAGTGAAGCGCCCAACACACTATATCGTTCAGGCCAGATCTATCATGGCTATTGCGAGCGCCCACTCGTCATTTTATCCAACAAAAATATTTGTATTGTTGTATATATTAACTACTCATGCAATTGTTGCACTTAAAGGCGAATACCACAGAATGTGTTCATTATAATGTGTTAGACTTGAAACACAGGTAATACTACTATTGTTATAACATTGATTGAGAATCGCATACAAGACCAAGATGACATGATAAATGCCACTAATGGCAAACGTCAATAGTAAAAAGGAATGTATTTTTTTGGCTGGTAACCCGAAAAGCTAGACTGGGATTGTGCAGCTCTATTTAGACGTATCCATAATGGCTTTATTGGTACCTAGTTACAAAGGGTTTACCTGCTTCAGTGAAAAGAAGTGGAAACAGAGAGTAATGCCCCGTTGTGGCCAGCATCAGGAATATGCGAGCATCCTCTTTGCTCTCCACAGCTAGTATGCTGCCAACAAACAACAATACAATCCCATTATTACATACAAAGAGACATCATACAACCGTAAACACAGAAGCGAATAATACATATTTAAATATGCTACTATTTGGAATAACTTTGCAGTTGCAAATAAACCATGAATTACAGTTGCTTTCCAAAGACACACAAAAATACGGACACAAACGCCAGGGTTAAATTCCATTTAAATCCCCCAAAAAATATTGTTCAATTATAAACCATAGTACCTTTCAATGAGAAAAAGGTGGAATGAGAATTTTGTTTGGTTTATAAAAATTGAAGTATGTCAGATTGCAATTAAAAGTGCCAAAGTCCATATGATGATATCTAGTCGATTTCGTTGTATGCAACATGCCTGATTTGGGGTAATAGAGCCAGTAGGTCCTTATCATCACGCATATATTTGTTCGGATCTGCATTCAAATGTAGAATTTCCCTTGGGAATCACATCTTACTAGTTTTACAATCTTAGTGGTCACCACCTGCACACATACATACATACATACATACATACATACATACATACATACATACATAAATCTCTCAGACATATATACACACATGATGAATTCACCTGAGAGGCAGTATGGCCATAAGGATGGCCTTCTCATGGACATGCCAGCCAAACATGAAAGAGCAGAGGGCACAAATCACCAGGCACCGCAGAAACCCTCTGGCACCACGCGGACGACACCAGACACTCAACACCGCAGGCTGATGAGGAACAGGGAAGTCATTTCTTCAGGTTGGATCACATGATCACATTAAGGAACAGAAAGCCCCAATATGTTACTAAACCCATTTTATCAGAATGTATAAATAACCATCAGTTATCGAACAGTTAATGAACAGCATCAGTCTCTGCAGGTGGTGTGGAACCTAAATATTAATGATATCTCTAGTGAAGAATATGAGCATTAATAACCAAGTATTTACAGGGAATTAATTATATGAATGGCATTTTATCACAATTAGTTGTGGGGAAGGACAGCGTGTGTGTTTTTATTCAATCTCGAGAACGTGTAATGCTTACAATGACCATCTAGCATTGGTAGTGTTGTCACTCCTACATCCTTTGAGCGTCTATAACGATAGCCTACAGGCATTATCCTTCTCCCTCCAATCCAAACGGGTTGCATAATTCATTAATTCCACTATATGATTGGGTGTATTCCCAGAGAGGCAATGAGAAATTACAAAGAAATATGGGTAGGATAAACCAGTGGTAAGAACAGAACCACAACATACATATAACAATACATATGGGTCTAGCAGCAGGAGAATGCCAGAAAACCTGTGGTTCTCATTAACAGGTCTGATATGAATGTATTTTACATTCAAATGTTATTCTAAACTGCTGAGAAAAATGTGCATTAAAGATGATGCTCACCAAGATGGACACCAGAGTGCAGATGAGTGTGACGGATGGAGAGACAGACGGGAGAACAGAGTGCTGAAACTCCTGTACCAATCCTCCAGTCATCGAGGCCGTAGGGAGCTTCTCCAACAGCCTCAGGCGCAAACCTACGTAACACAGAACTCATTAGATGGCCAGATATCTTTTAGGTCAAGAACGCAGAGCCAGTTAATACTTGAGATGACATGGTAATCATCAAAGACCTCTATAGTGGATGGTCAAAGAATTAGCACCATAATTGAGTACAAACAACAAAAAACTGTCTGACAGATCAAGAATGATCTCGCTCTGAAAACTACTGTACCCAGAAATCCCAGAAGAACACCCATATAAAATACATGTCTTATGAACTGCACATTTTTATAAACTATTACCAAAGATTGCCAGCTGTGCATATTATGGCACAAATCAACGAATATGAAAAAATATTGGACGAGACCTAAATGCAACACACACGATAAAGATACTCTAGAAACACTGTGTAAATAATTATGAGAGACAAGTAAGGAGAAGCTAGATGTTTGTGGGAGATTGACTAAAACAGCCCGTGGGGGGCGGCACACCTCAATTTCCCATTATTAAACACTTTTTTTAGATCGCTGTCTTGGGCAATTACAGGCACTGTTAGGGCTATTCATTTTCTTTACTGTTGGAAGGTAGGGAGCATAAGATGACAATGTGGGAAACTCATGCAATATTCTGTAACTGGTCAAACCTCCATAGAATTCTTTAAAGAACTAAATGGAAGTTAAGATGTTTAGTTTTGTGATACGCACAATTATTTGTGACAGTTGACTAATATATTTTTTGAGAATCACATTTTGCATTGAGACCAGACAAATATAACACAAACATAGTGTCTTACCCAGCACAGACAGAGCTTTATCCACCACATTATATAGGGCCCAGATGTTAGGGGCCCAGTAGGCATGACAGAGACCCCTCTTAAAGGGAAAAAGTCTAGACAGAACTTGTGGGAGCTGTCCCTGAAATAAGAAAAATAAGACAGGACAGAGGCATTAGTTACCCACATTCATTATTTGTGCAGTCTTAATTAATGACATGTACCTTAACATGTACTATAACATGCACCATAACATATAACATATACCATTACATATACAATAACATAAACCATTAGATCAACCATAACATATAACAAAACATATACAATAACATATACCATAACAATGAACGGGCCGAAAGATAGCGCGCAGACAGATATTACGATAGATCCCAGAGCTATCAAACGAAAAAGACTTAAACTGCTCCATCTCACGGATCCATCTAAAAGAAAAACACAGAGAAAGTGTACACAGTCATAACGTCAGAGATAAATACAATAATTAAATATTTCAGAAACAAATAGTTTGTTTCAGAATCAAAACTATTTGAGATGTCTTAAAACAGTGTTCACTACTCCTGTTGGACAGGAAATTATTTTGAAATTGCCACCTATTTGCAATGTGCAAACTCTAAAACCATGCTTACATGTGTTGTCCTTGGTAAAGCAGTAGCTTCGCAACAAGAAGATCCCGTAGGCTGGAGCAATGTACAGGTATATGTGTTTAAGGTTCAAGAGGACAGCAAAAAGCAACGCCCCCTCCAAGTGTCTGCCCTGCTCAGAAAGAAAATGTCATGACATTGCTCCCCATGTTCGAAGACATCACTCAAACAACCACAAAGGTTATTCACATCAAAAGCTAAATGAATGTATTTTAACCTGATTTAGCAAGGCTGAGTCAAGCAGAAATATTGTTGTTGTGGAGAAGGCGGTTTTGTGGTACCCTACCTGTAAATGTCTTGCCACTGATAGCAGGAGAATTCCACACAGGAATCCATTGTACTGGAAATGAATGTCTGTGTAAAAAAACTAAGGACTTGACAGGCTAGCTGGTAAGCTACAATGACAGACGACATGATAATAAGTCATATTTATGAATTTTTCATCTGACTGATATGTTACATAGTCAGGGAACGTGGTAGTTTAATTGCCAAGATCAACAGGGAAATGTGAACAACTTTGTCTGGGTGATATTTATAGGGAACTTAGTTTGAAAATGATTTGCTAAAACAAACCAAATGAGTGCTTGTAATTGAATGTTCAATAGATGATTCCTGGTTCAGACTGTTTTCTTCCCTTTAATGGAAGGATACGGTCAACAATGAGAAGGCCATAATTCCACAGGAGCAAAACTGCCAGAATGAAAGATGGACGCCCCAGTTGATCCTTAGAGCTCTTGTCTCTCACACTTCTACAGCATCTGAAGGAAAATGACAATATAAATCGGGCCGGTAACACTCCAGCATCCAAAGTTAACACAACAAATAAGACATATTTAGAAAACTCTATGATACATTATCATTTACAATAATAACACACAGTAATAATACAGTGACATCCTGAATTTTGCAATGTAGGTTAAGATTAGGGATGGCTTTATACCCCATTCCGATAGCAATACAGATACTGCAAACTTGAGTATGTGCCAATATAAATACTAATCCAGTACCATTTTCCCCTCTTTTAAACAACTAAGCTGTTGTTTATACATTTGTTTGGATGCCTCTTGCTTAACATAACCATCTAATCTAATGTTCCAGCTAGCTATGTTCACCTGACACATGTTGCCATACGGCATGTCGCTCAATGCTTTAAGCATTTTTTCCTGAAGAAATGAAACTCACTCTCTGACGGCGAAGATAAACACCACGTCAGTTACAATGACAGACAACCTCTGGAAGAGGACAGTAGCAGGACTGGCGTAGCCGAGATTCTGAACAACCAGCATCTCCTTGTCAAAATGCTGAGCCACATGGGACAGGCCATACTCAAACCAGGCAAACAGAGGAGGGTAGTCCAGGGTCCACTCTGAGGTGTTCTACACAGAAGAAACATGGCGCTGGCTAGTGTGAAATGTATCTTTAAAAAAGAAAATCAATGATCACTAGATAGCTAAACAATAAACATTGTTGATATTACTAGGTTAATTAGTGCATACTGCTTTGCTTGTATCCTCAAATAACAGCCTCCACCAACTGAATGGTGGTTTAACAAATTAAAGCACATTTGCGAGTAAAGCACAAAGCATATTAAGCTAAAATACATTAGTATTAGCAGGCAATATTAAGAAACGACTTTGTGTTACTTCTGGGATGCAGTCATATGCAGCAATTTGCAGTCTTGGATTGCAAGCATGGTCTGTTGGTCTTTCGTCCTCACATCAATGGAATTAATTCAGCCTTAAATGTATCTGGTCAATGATCATCTCCAGACAAACTGTGTACATGTACATGTATCTGAAAGCCAAGTGGCTATCAGCTGTACTGTTGTCATGGTAATGTACATGCATCTGAAAGATGAGTGGATGTCAGCTGTACTGTTGTCATGGTAATGTGCATGCATCTGAAAGATGAGTGGATGTCAGCTGTACTGTTGTCATGGTAATGTGCATGCATCTGAAAGATGAGTGGATGTCAGCTGTACTGTTGTCATGGTAATGTGCATGCATCTGAAAGATGAGTGGATGTCAGCTGTACTGTTGTCGTGGTAATGTGCATGCATCTGAAAGATGAGTGGATGTCAGCTGTACTGTTGTCGTGGTAATGTACATGCATCTGAAAACTGAGTGGCTATCAGCTATACTGTTGTCATGGTAAGGATGGGGTGCAGGAACAATTTTATAGCCAGTAAAACTATTTGAGGCGATTTGGAAATAGTGCACAGTAGCTAGTTTGGCAAAGATGCTTTAATTGGAGATTTCTAAAGTGTATTTCCTATGAAATATAAAAGTATGCCTATGCCTCATTCAATTTAGTGCCATCTGCATTGTCGAGGTGCAACCACAGAACTGAAAATAATCTGCAGTTAGACATTGAAAATAAAATAAATAAAGTGTGAGCGACAAAGAAACCAAGACATTCAAAACATGCATTTATGTGTCATCATAATAAGGATATGCGAGAGCACAAACCTCATGGTACCATTTAGACACAGGTAGGCTGTGTGTGATGGCGAGCCAGTTCCTGTGAACCTCAAAGTCTGTGGAATGACTGAAACACACAGAAAAGCAATGTCATACACAACAAAATATACGGGTAATTCCACGCCAGCATTAAATGAAACTATCTTAAGTAAAGCCAACTACGATGCATATTTTAAATGAAAACCTGTTCTCATCGGATAAGGCCATTTTCAACCATGATAATTAGATTTGTTTTTTGGTCATTGGTGAAACAGCAATGCCCTCGGCACTTGGCACTCGATGCCAGCCGGTTTGAATCACGGATGCAGAAGTGAGTTGGATATTGTTATTATTGGGAGGTGACCAATATGTACTTTGTACTCCCCTCTCCAACACATGTTTGCTTTGTGTCAGGGCGCATGTCAGAAGACACTGGGCTTTCGTGTTTACATCGCGACGAGGTATGAGGTATGCGTGGCCCACTCACTCGGTAACCTTAAAAGCTCCGCAGAGACACCTAAGTAGGGGCTCACGGTGCGTGGCGGGGTTGCACCTTATTTTCCACAACAGGATTTCCGTAGAATCGGTACAGATTGTACCTTCATTACGTGATGAATACATCAATTCATTTGTTGTTACACAGCCCGCATATATATATATATATACCAAATGGTTTGCAACTTAAACGTTTTGTCTGGTAATAAAGTAATCCATTCTTAAACTCATAGAAACACAAGGACTCTTTAAAATGTTATTGCGTAGCCTTGCTCGAAGAAATATATTAGGGAATTTCAACAATTACTGTATTTCACTTACTATGAATTTATCATAAGACATTTTAGGAAAGAAACACCAAGTGCTAACGCAGGAAACCAACTCCAGCTGTCTGCTGTGGGCGCCGCCATGACAGTATTCTACGGAAACCCATAAGGGACTGTATTCATATGATATCACTATTTCACAAATGGTTTTAGCTGGTGCCCCACTTGCAACGCAGCCAATATTTATATTTATTTTTTACTCGTTTGGCGCCCCTATATGGATGAATGGTCCTATATGAGCTAAACGTTATTGCCAAGTACAATGTAATTTTACTGTATTTTTTGTATCGCTGCATGCTTAAAGAATGCTGCCCATAACAATACAAATATATAATAAAATGAACAATATGGAGCGTAATAGAATGACTGCTTCAGGTAAATGTGCAATTGCTTGTCTAGTACGTCCCATCCGGTTTCATGGTTGTCTGAGCGAGTGAAAACGGAGAGGAAATAACACATTTCTTTTGGTCAAAACACTCATATATAACGGTTAGCTGTAGATGTTAACACGTTTTGCTTCAACGTGAAATTTATCACTATATCAAATTCGCTGAAGTGCAACTTTTATTACTTATCAGTCTGAACAAGACTGTCCAACAATGACCAATGTTAACGGATGTGCAGCTCTGTTTCGGTCGACATTTCGACTCGGTCAGACGCGTCCGAGCATTGGCACATACAGGGGAACACAGAGTTGCAGAGGTGAGTGTTTTGGTTCAATCATAGTCAGAATTTCACTTTTAATTAACATTGAGAAAATAAATTCGAGTTTAGTTTTGCATACACATCTCTTTGTCGTATCTGCCTTGAATGCAGAAATTAATATCCAGTTGATAGGATTGAGCTTATTTCGCACGTCTGTCAAGTCATAGAATCTCAAATGTATGTTCCACTTCCAACACCGTCGGGGTTTAAGGACAATAACTTAGACGGGTCTAATGTCCAATCAGAGAATGTAAATGCAAACTGTCCACTCCATTGAGTCAACCAATCACAATCATGTCTGTCTTCTGGGCAGGTCCTCCAAGAAATATAACTCCAAATTGCCTGTGTATGTGAGCGGAGGATGGAAAAAAGAAATTAAATAAAAAATATTTTACAGATAATTTACGTTTAAGAAATATTGCCACTTGTATCCATCATAGCCTAAACAAAAACATGGATACGTTCACTTCTAGCATATTCTGCAAATGATAATAATACAAATGTCATAAGTCTATTTAATGTGTAAAATATTGAATGAGTCAATCAGTTGATGTACATTGCAAAAGTCTGGCCGAAAATTCTCGGTTCCAACTCCGCCTGGCTGGAGCTTAGCCTGTTGCTCCTCCTCCAGCACCTTGTATCAATCTTTTTATAAATGACTAAGAAGTTAGCATTCATCTGCAAAACTTGAATAAACTGTTTTGTACTACAGTTTAAATCATTATGGTATTATTGCCATTACATTCCTCCTCCAACGGGATGGGAGTCGGGTAACTATAATGAAGGTGAACTGGTATTGAAGCATTCAGATTTATTAACCCAAACGGTTCAGCTAGTGTGTTTTTGAGGAGATATTGTGGATTCAGCAGTTTAATTTTTTTCAGTGTTTCGTACCAAATGGTGTTCCGTACCAAAAAGGTTTGTCCTTATGTCTCTCTGCTTATTCTCCCTTATTGTCTTTACAGAGTTCCATGTTGCAGCACCTGTAAGAGCATTTGACCTGAGGAAAGTGGAGCTGACCCCGCTGGAACAGAGAAAACTCACATTTGACTCTCACGCAATGGTCACAGAGCTAGGGAGCAATGGTAGGTGCTAATACACCCATCCTAGCTTTGTTTAGGTTGTTTGTGAATTGGCTAACACTTCAGGCTTGCCTCCTTCACTGCGTATCCAAAGCTGTACTTTGTCTCCCTGAATCTATCTCTCTCCCCGCTCCTAAACGCCTACTCTTCCTCGTCCAACTTCAGCCACCTGAGTTTAGCTGTCAATCATTCTACAATTAAGGCTTTGATCATTGCTTATATTTACACAGGGTGCCAATATTAGTGGAGGGCATTGTACTAATGTTGACATATGTTGATAATGGAGTGGCTGTGGTGAGTATCTAAAGTGGCCGTATTTAGTGATGGTTTGTTAATTCCAGTTACATTTTTTGTGCCGTTTCTTTTAAATTGTTGTTCGAGTTTGTCTTTTGTGCATTGGTAACATATGTAATCACACGTTCAATGTTTAAAACGCCGGTCTGTGGGGGGGGAGTCGTGTCGAATTGCATTTGAGTTACATGTGTAAACACTGCAATGTCGTTCATTTATCAATTTGCACCTAGATTGCTTGCCATTTCACTTCAACACATTTAACTGTGGATTTTTTTGTTTTGTGCAATGCGCTAATATGACCTGTTACATTAAACGTATGACTTCAGGGAAACTCTGTTCTATTGAAGTCTATTTAGCAACTCTGTTTGCTCAGTAATGAAATGTAAGTCCAAAGCAATCACAGTCTTTGCTGTACTGCTACCATGAATACGAGACAGAATATCCAGGATACATCTGCAGTTGTAGGTCTAGTTCAGTAAGGTAAAAGACAGGACGAGAAGTTGTTCATCTGTTTTAATTCAGTCATATGCACATTTAAGGCATCTTTACGGTGCCCCTTTAGATAAATAAGACCATTTAAAATTACTGTAATGGCTTTTAAAGTATTCGAACTATTCTAAAATGTTGGCAGAGTGAGTTAAGGTACGTCTCTGTTTGAAAAAGATACCCCTCTCATTTTGAAATGGCTAGTGAGCAAATAGTGTTAATTGGTCCAAACTGTGGTAATGAAACTGGACAAATGATTTTATTTTGATAAAATGGTTATTGCTGCCCTTTTTTAATGATTTTCTCTTAGGTTTTGAGAAGCGCCAAGCAGAGATCATTGTAGCAGCTCTGGTGACTCTGACCACGGCCAATATGGACATTGTGTATAAAGACATGGTGACTGGAGCACACCAGGTACCATACACACACCTCACCGACACACCATCATGCCGCTATAGAGAGAGCTATACTTATAACGTTACCGTACTACATTAGCTATCTGTTATATACTCGTTACAAGCCCCAATCAGATAGGCTTTTCTTTCCTCCAATGCACCCAGTGTTTTAACTTAGGTTGACTAAAGCTGCAACACTCCAGACATTTGTATATACTACAGGTGTATCAAAAAAAATTTGATTAACATTTAAATGTTCATTTTTCCCCATAATTGAATTAAGAAAATGACACTCATATATAATTGATTGAATACACATAAAGTGGCATATTTCAAGCCTTTTTTGTCTAATTGTTGACAATTACGGCTCACAGCTCAGAAGTCACAGAAAATGCAAACGATGCTTCCGGGATGAATGTCTCACAACCCACAGTGCACCGAACACTGCTGCGTATTTTGGGATGTGTAACCACAGAACCGGCCAGAGAGCACTGACAATGGGCTCACAACCATCTAAACTGGACCTCGTAACAGCGGAAGGTTGTCTAGTCTGATGTAAAACAAAACATAATGTAAACGAGTGTGTGTATGTGTGTGTGTGTGCGTGTGTGTGTGCGTGTGCGCGTGCGTGCGCGCGTGCGTGCGTGCGTCGTTTATTTGGGGATGTGATGGAACTAGATCTAGGCATTCATGTGTACATCAGTTTGACACGTGGAGCCTACTTAAACATTATTGCAGACCAGGTACATTGCTATGGTTTTCTGTGATGGCTGTGGACTCTTACTGCACACATTGTTCAGGAGTGGTTTTAGGAATGCGATCACGAGTTCAAGGTGTAGGCCAGGCCTCCAAATTCCTCAGATCTCAATCTGATTTTGCATCTCTGGGATGTGCCGGACCAAGAACTTCAATACACAGTGGCTCCATGTCACAACTTACAGGATCTGCTGCTAATATCTTGGTGCCAGATACCAGAGGACACCTTCAGGAGTCTGAAATGAATGTGTTGGTGCCAGATACCAGATTCTTGTAGATTTGTGGCCTCAGCAGGTCTTTGCTTTGGCAGCACACAGGTGGTCATAATGTTTTGGCACTGTACATTCATCAATGGGACAATAAGGTTATATATACTTAAAAAAAAAAAAAGAATTACTAACAACGTAACACTTGAAACTGTGTAGTAACACATTTAATTCGTCCCCAGACGATTACTAGTTAAGCCAGTGCTGTTTTAGAAATAATGTTTAGTTAAAAGTTTATGCACCAGCAACAGTTGATTTGTGTTCTTCATTCCTGCATAGCTGGAAGTTAATAGTTAGGACCAGATGGTAAACTTTTAGCATGCCATTTATTTGTAGATTGTTCCTATTTCCTGTGTCTTGTTAGGAGATTGCTTTGCAGCAGATTATGTCTCACCTGGACTCCATTAGGAAAGACATGGTAATTCTGGAGAAGAGTGAGTTTGCCAACCTGCGCTCAGAGAATGCTGTACGTTCCCCTTTCCCACCCACACTCTTTCTCTCTCACACACACACACACACACACACACACACACACACACACACACACACACACACACACACACACACACACACAGAAAATCTCTAGCTGTGACTGACTCAACTTAATATCTAATTTGCACAATGGAACTGTAATGATAAGGATATGCATTCAATTTAAAAGTGGGTATGCTGTTCTTCATTTAAATGTGGGTATGCTGTTCTGCATTTAAACGTGGGTATGCTGTTCTGCATTTAAACGTGGGTATGCTGTTCTGCATTTAAACGTGGGTATGCTGTTCTGCATTTAAACGTGGGTATGCTGTTCTGCATTTAAACGTGGGTATGCTGTTCTGCATTTAAACGTGGGTATGCTGTTCTGCATTTAAACGTGGGTACGCTTTTCTGCATTTAAACTTGGGTATGTTTTTCTGCATTTAAACTTTGGTATGCTTTTGTGCATGTAAACGTGGGCATGCTGTTCTGCATTTAAACTTTGTTATGCTTTTGTGCATTTAAACTTGGGTATGCTTTTCTGCAGAAAATGAAGACCGAGTTGGATCAGATAAGGAACAGGCTGAAGGTGAGGAGTGGTAATGCAGAGATGCTTATGTCTCGTTTCTGATTCAAAGTTATAATTTCATTTTGTCTGCGTGTATCAGTTGCGGATGATGTAATTGTACTATCAGATAGTGCTGCTATAGTACGTCATGGGACTTGTGTGGATTCATTTCAAATGTTATTGTATTCCTCGAAAGCATTAATTACCTATCAGTAACTGGAAATGATTGGGCAAACTACAGAATCCTGGTCAGAAGTGCAGTAGTTTTATTTTGGAAGCAACCTATATCTTGTATCCTGTTACGTTACTTTAGGAAGAGAGTATGAAGATCCGAGCAGAGGCAAAGCTGGATATCAACCTGGAGAGGAGCAGGGTCACCGACATGGTGTGTGTTTGCATTTTACTCAAAGAAATGTGTGTGTGTGTGAAATTGTCCTTACAAGGCTAGTAGAACAAGGCTAGTAAAACAAAGTTAAACAAGGCTGGTAGAACAAGGCTAGTAGAACAAGGTTAGTAGAACAAGGTTAGTGAAACAAGGCAAGTAAAACAAGGTTAGTAGAACAAGGTTAGTGAAACAAGGCAGGTAGAACAAAGTTAGTAAAACAAGGCTAGTAGAACAAGGCTAGTAAAACAAAGTTAAACAAGGCTGGTAGAACAAGGCTAGTAGAACAAGGTTAGTAGAACAAGGTTAGTGAAACAAGGCAAGTAAAACAAGGTTAGTAGAACAAGGTTAGTGAAACAAGGCAGGTAGAACAAAGTTAGTAAAACAAGGCTAGTAGAACAAGGCTAGTGAAACAAGGTTAGTAAAACAAGGTTAGTAGAACAAGGTTAGTGAAACAAGGCAGGTAGAACAAAGTTAGTAGAACAAGGTTAGTAGAACAAGGCTAGTGAAACAAGGCTGGTAGAACAAGGCTAGTAGAACAAGGTTAGTAGAACAAGGCTAGTGAAACAAGGTTAGTAAAACAAGGTTAGTAAAACAAGTTTAGAAGAACAAGGTTAGTGAAACAAGGCAAGTAAAACAAGGTTAGTAGAACAAGGTTAGTGAAACAAGGCAGGTAGAACAAAGTTAGTAAAACAAGGCTAGTAGAACAAGGCTAGTGAAACAAGGTTAGTAAAACAAGGTTAGTAAAACAAGGTTAGTAGAACAAGGTTAGTGAAACAAGGCAAGTAAAACAAGGTTAGTAGAACAAGGTTAGTGAAACAAGGCAGGTAGAACAAAGTTAGTAGAACAAGGCTAGTAGAACAAGGCTAGTGAAACAAGGTTAGTAAAACAAGGTTAGTAAAACAAGGTTAGTGAAACAAGGTTAGTAGAACAAGGTTAGTGAAACAAGGCTAGTAAAACAAAGTTAAACAAGGCTGGTAGAACAAGGCTAGTAGAACAAGGCTAGTAGAACAAAGTTAAACAAGGCTAGTAGAACAACGCAAGTTTAAAAAAAATTATACAGATTTTCAATGGGTATATTTTTCCCAACAACGATGGAGATTTCGATATCCTAAGACAGTGCTTTGTGTTTCATTCTCACCGTACATCCTTGTTTTCTCTCCCAGTTTACAGAGCACGAGAAGAAGCTTATGGAAAACAGTACAGAATTCCACAGGAAGGTATGACGTGATATAAAATCCCTAATCATAATTCCATCTCATTCTTCAGGACATTTCTACACTGATACATACGTAGGCTGTAACGGCGGTCCTGTCTTACTATTAAGCTTTTTTGATGGATAGTCTGTATTGAGAATGCTTATTCTTTCTGGACTAATCTTAGGACTAATCTTGAAACTAATCTTAGGACTAACCTGTGTCCCATGAGGATGGTAATAGG
>CM055747.1:6439935-6532435 GCA_029465975.1 Dallia pectoralis | reverse complement strand
CTGGGGCATTCAGAGAGTGTTGTGTTGTTAAATTGTGGGTTTCTTGTGTTGTTGTTTATGTTGTGTGTTTGTTTGTAGTTGTGGTGTTGTGAGTTCGTAGAACTCAATAAAGTGTTTTTTAAAACTCAAAACTCTCTCTCTCTCTCTCTCTCTCTCTCTCTCCTGCTCTCTCTCTCCTGCTCTCTCTCTCTCTCTCTCTCTCTCTCTCCTGCTCTCTCTCTCTCTCCTGCTCTCTCTCTCTCTCCTGCTCTCTCTCTTTTCTGCTCTCTCTCTCTCCTGCACTCTCCATTGTTTGTGGTTCACCAGGAGAATTGGTCTTAACCCTGTGTCTGTGAGTGTTTATCACGTTTCTGCTTGAACACACTTCTTATCTTTGGATCACTGAAGTAAGGCAAAAGCAGAAGCTGTGGCGTTGCGTTTCGACCGATCATTTGTGGCAGTGTCAGAGCCTGGCACTTATCCATATGTCCGCCACCATAATGAACCCAGGAGGGTGACCAAGTGAGAGTTTGTGATGAGGTTTACAGCACGTTTACGGCCAAGCCGTGAAAAAGTCTTGACAAATGGAAGCAGCACAAGTCTTGCCGTCCTATCAGTTTATTCTGTTGCTTTTGGTAAAATAAAAGACGATCATCGCAGTTATCGAAGCTTTTATCCGTAACATCTGACTGGTGGTGGTCTCCATCCTCTGCTTGTTTAAAATATAGTTTTCTTCTTTTTTAATTGGCGATTGAAAATATTCCACAAGCCTGAAATGTGTACGGGAATAGTCTCAGGTGTTGTGTGATTTCAAAGGGCTTTTATTGCCTCTGGTGAGAGGTTGAGGTGAAGATGATCTGCTGGTGTGTTGCCAGCAGTGTGGAGGAGATATGTGCTTCTGGTTTTATTTTCCATCATCGTCGTGCTGTATAATCCTGTCGGAGGATTAGGCTGCGCGTGTGTGTGTGTGTCGTAGCAATCAGGCCGCCGTTTACAGTGTGTCGACGTGTGTAAGTGTGTGGGTGTCTACCAGTGTACATTCCCCTGTGTGTGTGTGTGTGTGTATATTGTTTTCCAGTTGTGTGCGTGCATGTATTAGCAGTCTGTATCCGTGTGTATGTGCTTGCATGTGAATCAGATGGCTTTCTATCTGACTGTCTTTCTTGGGCGCATGCAGCTTTGCAGCTGTCGAATTGGATCACAGTGGCTCAGTGGGTTGAGTCGGTTGTCTATCAATCGGAAGGTTGGTGGTTCGATCCCCGGTTCCTCCTGGGAAATTGTCCTTGAGCAAGACGCATAACCCCAGCTGCCTTGCATGGTAGACGCGGTCGTCAGTGTATGAATGAGTGAATGTATGGATGAATGTTACGCAGGATCTGCAAAGCGCTATATAACAGCGCAGCATTTACCATTTATTTACCTCAGCCAGTCGACCCATGGCTTTAGCGGCTATAGGTTTGTACTATACTCATACACACTATTTTGTGTATTAGACTATTTGACATGGTGCTAGCTGCAGTTGAGAGGATTTCTACATGCCTGGCAGGCACAACTGCGCTTGGATGTGGGCCGACCACCTCACAATCTTCCACCCCGTTGTCTCCCTCCCAGAGAGCCGAGAACCTTGGCTCTCGGCTAAACTTCCAGGTGGTGACGTCCTCCTGCAACATCAGTTGAGTAACACCTGGACTCACAAGGCACTGTCTCCACACGTTGCCCACGCCCTGACCTTCTAGAAAGTCTCCCATGTCACCTCGCTCAAGTGGATTGTCTCACATCACATCTAGTACAAGAACTTTGTAACAGAGCAGCAAGGCAAATGTCCCCTCCCTATGTACAGACAAATGCTCAAACCCTGCACCCTAGCCAAGTTCTTTATTCTGCCACCTCTGGTCTCTTGACCGTACCATCGCGAAAGGTGGTGGTGGGGGTGTGTGTGTGGGGGGGGCACATTAACATTAAGTAAAAAAGGGACCTGACCTGGCCACCACGTTTCTGGTTCAACTGCTGCTAGCTGCCGAGCGTCTTGGGACGCCCCTTGAAGAGCGGTGAACGATCGTCAACCGGGAATCCCCCATGTTAACGCTTTCACGACTTTCTCCATTGACTCAAGCCTCCGCCAAAGCAAACTGAAGTCATCAGGTGAATGAACGTACCTTCACACGTGTTAACCAATGTGACTTCCTAGGAGGAGTGTCAAAAAAATGCAGAATGGCTCATTTCAATTGGGCAAGCTTAATGCAATCAAAACATCTTCAGTATCCATTACGGAAAGAAATTTGATGAATTAGAATCTGTTTTGTATAACAATATTATTAATTGAGGAGAAACTCTGCATTTAAAATGTTTTGCCTCTGACAACTACAGTACATACCAGAGCAAAAATATTCAATTGGTTTCCACATTGTCAGTATTCGCTGCATGAACTGCTTCTCTGGGCTCCACTAGTGATTATAATTTTCCAAAACCATGCGGTCAGTTTGACTTTCAGTCTTAGTTTGTGTCGGAGAATGCTTAAATGGATACAGGCAGTCAAACAAATACCACCGGGTTTTCCCCCTAAACTCAGGCTGTTTCTCTGTGTCATCAGGTTCTGACTGGAACCGAATCCGTCCCAGCCGGAATCTGCACAAGATTTATTTACATAACACAGAGTAACCTAATTATTCCTGTCGGGCGATCTGCATTTCGATCAGGTACAGGACAATCAGAACCGGGATCGCCTTCACTCTGGGTGTTCGTGGCGGCGTGCACATGTTCATCGTGATCTTCTGTATCCTCGCTTTGTACTTTAAAAATAGCCGCGGATCCGTAACGGTCTTTACCGAATATAGATCCTCCAGAGATGGAGCCGGTACCCTGCAGCACTCCAATTAAAACCCAATGATACGATATCACACTTCCCCATCTTTACACTGTTATATTAAAACTCCCTACGGCCTGTCCTCCGTTTGATACCCGTCATTATGCCAGTCTGCCACCGGGGGCTCGGCGATGTAAAACTGTTTAGAATAGACCCTTCCTGATGTGGAGACGCATTTATAGTGCTGTAACTATTCTTGTCTGATGCAACAAATAAGAAACATCAAACTCATCTGCGAGGCGCACGGTTTTGTTATTTTTTGATCCCGTGGGGTTCATTGCTGTGTGTGTGTGCGTGTGTGCGCGTGTGTGTGCAGATTTGATACGTGTGAGTTCATATGTGCGTGCCTTTACATGTGCATGCGTGTGTTATGCTTAGAAGAAAGGGTGCACTCATTGAAGTGTTAAATATTGATTCCTCCTCCATTTCCTCTCTTTCCTCTTCTTTCGAGAGCCTCATTAAGTCTAAAATACTTGAAAAGAGAGAGAGAGAGAGAGAGAGAGAGAGAGAGAGAAGAAGAAAGACACAGAAGACATAGAGAGACGGTTGGCTCATGCAGCAGGTTTTCTGACAGGTACAGATTGTCTTCGAGCACCCAAGTTATTCGCTTTTAATTGCTAAAATGTAAACCATTTAGAAATGACAACATTATATGCATATTTCAGGGATACACACGTATTTGGACTGATTATTGGAAAGTCCATACTAATTGTATCGAATATCTTTGCAAAGTTTTGTCATTTGTAAATAGTAAAAATCTGTACACAGACGCAGAGATTATTACACAGATACACAGATTTGCTTAATTTCAAAGTAACCTAAAGTAGAAACATAATCGACTGACCCAATATTTACGGGATGTGCCGTATTAGATTTTTTTTAAAAGTTATACCACACACACACACACACACAAAACACACACATTATTGTATAAAAAAAAATCCATAGCAGTGAATTAAAGTGTCCCAGCGATTAAAACAGCAATAAACAAAGCTAGTCTATATAAGTGTTTCTCACACAAACATTATTCATGGTCAACGATGCGGTCTGTGGGGCGGTCTCTTAAAAGTGGTATGTCTATAAGACTCTTATAGAGTGTAAGAGAAAAAAGTGTGAGATGAGAGAAAGAAATAGAGAGAGAGAAAGAAATAGAGAGAGAGGTAGAGAGTGTCCCTCTGAACCCGTTAATCCCCCGAGCATAGCCCCGAGACGAAGTACCATCTATGCTGCCGGGCCTCGTGTGTGTGTGTTCCCGCCTGCCAGTACGTTTCAAAGAAAGAGAAGTAGGGAGAAAATGGGAGCAGGTGTGTGTTTTTCACCCCGCTTATAGTGTGACACGCACTAAGACATGCAGACATCATCACTAACACACACTCGGGCGCACACGCAGCATCTCCAGAGTACGACAGAAAGAAACGAGGCAATATCCTCCACGTTGGTTTTAATATTTCGATGGAACCCTTTTGCTTCTGCATTGTTTTATGTTTTACTTATTGGCTGTTTTGAGACGGAATTGCCGCTGGGAAATGACAATAATTGAATTAAGATTTGTTATAGAAGACGGGATGTGGGAGACGTTTTTAAAATTTAGAAATGATTTCATCGGCAGCACGCTGTACCTTTTATGTGCTTGTACATAATTAACACAATGAAAACAATCCAGAATACACAGACACTCAACCAAAAAACAAATCATGAAATGATCCCCTCAGACTTCCAATAGACCTGAAAAAGAACTCATTGCATTGTGGGAAAATAAACATTATCCCAGTCTTTCAAGCAGCACCACTCTGAGGATAAAATCTTCAAATTGAGTGACAATGTTAACAACATATTCCTCACAAGAATTATCCAGTTTTCTTAGCATCAGTTGCTAACTGCACAGCGTATGACTGGGAACTAAAACGTGTTCAGCAAATCCAGACTACGGTGTGGACTGCCAAATGAGTCTGACCCCCCACACGAAAGGGCCACCCTCTGGGGATGATTACAAATGCTGAAGAACACCACAAAAGACCTCCCAACCAGCGTTCCCAAATATATATACCAAAACAATAATCTGTGTGTATGGATGTTACAAATACTCGGTGATGCAGCGGTTTATCCGTGGTTGAGCAATTTAAAACAACTTCGAAATAAATAGACCACCCTAAAGGACTCACTTTGAATGACGAAACAGAAAAGGGCGACACAAAGAATATGTCACCTGAACATATTCGTCTTTTTGACAGCTTTCACCTTCTCCAGTATATCATTGTCACAAATGTGATTTCTCTCAAAGTCTCACTGAGATCTGCAAGTAACAAGAAAACAGATTGGGTAAATAACCTGGTATGTCCACACCCTCCCGGAGAGTTTCAACCGAAACAGATGAAGGCCCTTCAATGACTGCGACAGCACACAGTTTGGATCATCAATTACAGAGGACCTTGGAAACATCAGAGAACTCAGCCGGATCCAGAGCTTTGATTCAGCCCCAGTTCGACCTCTCCCAGTTTTACTTCCGAAATATCCAACACTGCAATATCACTCAGGCCTGGCGTTACCGTGGTCCCCACGATGTCTGAAATTACAGGTTTCACAAACAGCGAAGACACACTACTAATCACCCTTTCACACACACACCTCCTGTCCAAACCCCAAAACAACCAAACCAGCATTTACCTTTTTTTGCGGATCGACGGCACTGCTGCAAGAACTAGCGTCCTCCAGTTTTAGAACATCCACCTACCAGTCCATCTTTCCTTCTGTAACACTTCGATTACACCAACCTTTGCTAATTGGCATAACCATATTGTGACACGTGCCACTGGTGCCCAACACTTGTGTATGACCGCCCCTCATAGTTACAAAACGAACAACAACCAAATCCTGTGTTGTTCACTCTAAAAACACGTTTACTCGTTGACAAAAAGTTAGAACATGCTCAAGTCAATCATCTGTACAAGATCACACCGTAACATAATTTTGGCACCAAATCACTTTCCAGAATTCACCACCCCGCCGCGTTCAATGTCAGCATCCTGAATAAATGGGAAACGCATGATGTGGTATAGGTGAAAAATAGCGTCGTAATTGGCACGAACACCACCTTCACCCACACCTCTGTCTCAACCGACTAGAATAATAAATAAACCAACCTAATTTGGGAACACCACTGTAGCTTTCGTGATAATGACACGAAATGATCTCGGCCTGGACACACAACTTCGTACACAGTAAGCTGGACATCCTCGACTGATGAATTAGACCATACCGAAAATGTAGCATCTGGGTACCCCCTGCCAACAGTTCCCACTCACTACCTCCCAGCTGACAACCAAACTCCCAGCATCCACAGAGAGAGAGAGAGAGAGAGAGAGGGAGGGAGACAGAGGGAGGGAGACAGACAGAGGGAGGGAGACAGACAGAGGGAGGGAGACAGACAGAGGGAGGGAGACAGACAGAGGGAGGGAGACAGACAGAGGGAGGGAGACAGACAGAGGGAGGGAGACAGAGGGAGGGAGACAGAGGGAGGGAGACAGAGGGAGGGAGACAGAGGGAGGGAGACAGAGGGAGAGAGACAGAGAGAGAGAGAGAGAGAGAGGGAGGGAGAGAGAGGGAGGGACACAGAGGGAGGGAGAGAGAGAGAGAGGGAGGGAGACAGAGGGAGGGAGAGAGAGGGATAGAACAGCTGCCTTCAAGTTAACTTATGCTGGTTGTGATTGATATGAGTTATTGTTGCTGGTTCGATCATAATTATGATTGAAGCGTTGTCAGAAAGGTCAAGAGGCTTCCGGAAGCCCAGAGCATGAGTGCTCTCACATTAGCCGGTATTCTCGTCAATCTGGACGGAACTACATAAACAACCATACTCAAGTACCAATCACAGGAGTGACTATTGTAGCTGTATGACTGATCGCTGCACGCCAATGACCTTGACAGGTAGCAGAAATTCCTGAGGGGCTTAGATAGCATATAATATGGTAATTGGCTGTCATTGGCTGTCAAAGACAAGACATTAGCATGTTAATCGCAATTTTTACCACACATTAATCTTTAATGCACACTAGTTTTAAGAGTTTTAAAAGTGCATAACACAACACATAGTATTGCTGACATCCTGTTTCTAGCTGACATCATTTCAAAGTAATGCATTTTGCAAGCGCTCCACATAATCTGTTTGAAAAGTATTTAGACAGTGACATTGTTTGACTCAAGCGTCGGTACTTAAGCACTTCTAAATGTCTACGGGGTTGTAGACGGTCAGATTTATTTAATTAATTCCGGAAAAACAATTTCGAAATGACTGCATGTTATGTAAATGGTTAACTCACTTTAGGGTACCAAAAGTATTCGGGCACTTGTCTTCATGACTGTTTCTAATTGGGGCAGTTGATTTGCGTCATTGGTGCATGACGAGTTCTGATAATAGACTTTGCATTTGGAATTGGAATCTGTTCTTTGTGTCTGACCACATCCAGACTAAACAGTTAATACCAAGTCAATATGGCCATCATGATGTAAATAAATCCATATACGTCGATCAGACATATTGCCAAAATATTAGGTGTGTCATAATGTACTGTTTGGTACTGTAAGAACAAAAGTCTGGTAAACTGAGCAATGCTAAACAACTGTTCCAAACTCCTTGGCTGCAGTGCAGATGAACCCGGTCGCAGATCAATAGTATCTTCCATGGGTTTAATTATAACAAAATTTAAGTCACCGGGTCTTGGTGAACGGTGTTGGTTATTGTTTCTGCCTCACATCATATTATAGGTGAGTGTTTAGTGTTCGGGTCTGTGTTTGAATTATTATTTGCCATCTATGCGCAGTTTTGTTTTCATTCACAGCTTGTGCTTTTCGTTTGTTGTGTCATATTTGTTTTAAGTTCAATAAATATCACAAACGAGTATGAAGCTCTGCGTCTAGCGTTTCCTCTGCACTACACCTGGGCTCGTGACACTGGTAAACCATATAAGGCCTTTAAAGTGGAAGACAATCAAATGTTAGTCTTAATTTAAGAAAATAAAAAATAGGAACACTTCTCAGGTGGTAAATGTGGATGTGTCGTCTACCACCATCCACAGAAGACCACTTCAGACGAACTAGAAGCTGTATTGCAAGATCATAGATGTATGTAAGATCTAAAATGTATGGAAAACAGCCTGCAGAGATATGGAAAATGGTCCAGGGAACACATTAGACAAAGATGAGCATATATCAAACAGATGGCACGAGGAAAGTGTGAAGAAAAAAGGCACTGGCTTACCACCTCGTCTATTAAATATGTTTTTGGGGGTGTTGGAATGGCTCTTGTGTCGTCATTTATGATGTAACTGCTAATTGTGACTGCTCAGATACATACTGATGAGCCAAAACATTGTGGCCACTCACATACAGTTGAAACCAGATATTTACATACACTTCAGAACACAAAAACTTTTATTTCTTTATTTTATGACAATACATTAAATCAGAGTAAACGTTTTCTGTTTTAGATCAATACAAATTAACTTGCTTTTTGCATTTGTTAAATGTCAGAATCAAGCGAGGGAGACCTTTTATTTATTTTTTATCACTTTCATCAAAGTCATAAGTATACATACACTTCCATAGTATTTGGTAGAATTGCCCCGAAACTGTTTCACTTGGGCAAAACGTTTTGGGTATCCTTTCACAAGCTTCTACAACTGTTTTCTGGAATTTTGGCCCACTCCTCTTGACAGAACTGGTGTAACAGGGTCAGGTTTGTAGGCCTTCTTGCTCGCACTCGCCTGTTCAGTGTCGCCCACAAATTTTCTATGGGATTGAGATCAGGGCTTTGTGATGGCCACTCCAATACCTTGACTTTGTTGTCTCCAAGCCACTTTGTAACTAATTTTGAGGTATGCCTGGGAAGACCCATTTGCGCATTTGGAAGACCCATTTGCGCACAAGCTTTAATTTCCACAAAATTTTATTTTCTCATGATGCCATCTATTTTGTGAAGTGCACCAGTCCCTTCTGCAGCAAAGCAGTGTTCTGAGGCTTCAAAGCTTCGCCCTTTTTCCTCCAAATATAGGCCTACTGTTTATCATAATGGCCGAACAGTTACATTTTGTTTTGTCAGACCACAGGACATGTCTCCAGAAATTACGATTTTTGTCCCCATGTGCAGTTGCAAACTGTAGTCTGGCTTTTTTATGGTGGTTTTGAAGTAATGGCTTGCTTCTCCCAGAGTAACCTTTTAGCTCATGGTGGTACAGGACTTGTTTTACTGTGGATAATGACACTGTCTTACCAGTTTCAGCTAGCATCTTCACAAGGTCTTTTGCTGTTGTCCTGGGATTGATTTGCACATTTCGCACCAAAAAAAGTTCCTCTCTGGGACTCAGAATCCGTCACCTTCCTGAGCGGTGTGATGGTTGTGCATTCCCATGTTTTTTATACTTGCATATTATTGTCTGAACAGATGAACGTGGGACCTTCAGGCATCTGGAAATTGCACCTAAGAATGAGCCACACTTGTGGAGGTCCACAATACTTTTCCTGATGTCTTGGTTGATTTCTCGTGATTTTCCCATGATGTCAAAGAAAGAGGCTCTGTGTTTGAGGTGTGCCTTTATATGCATCCACAGGTGTGCCACCAATTAACTCAAATGGAATCAATTAACCTATCAGAAGCTTCCTTAGCTCAGAATGGAATCATCTGGAGTTTTTGTTTTGTTAAAAGACACATGAAAACGTAGTGTATGTATACTTCTGAATTTGATGAAAGTGATTAAAAAATACATAAAAATTCTCCCTCGATCAATTCTGACATTTAACAAATGCAAAAAATATGTAAATATGTATTGATCTAAAACAGAAAAAATGTACTCTGATTTAATGTGTGACAGTAAAGAAATAAAAGTTGTTGTGTTTTTTTCTGAAGTGTATGTAAATATCTGGTTTCAAATACACGGATGAGCCAAAACATTGTGACCACTCACAGGTGTATATACACTGATGAGCCAAAACATTATGACCACTCACATACATACACTGATGAGCCAAAACATTATGACCACTCACATACATACACTGATGAGCCAAAACATTCTGACCACTTACAGGTGTATATACACTGATGAGCCAACACATTCTGACCAATCATAAGTGTATATACACTGATGAGCCAAAACATTATGACCACTCACATAGATACACTGATGAGCCAAAACATTATGACCACTCACATACATACACTGATGAGCCAAAACATTCTGACCACTTGCAGGTGAAGCCAAGATGGCGCGCCATAAAGAAATGTCGCACTGACAAAGGCTCTGCATTTCTGACATATCTTTCGTTTAATACTGTTTATATTGTTTTTGTCTGTGTACTTGCCACACTGTTGCTTATGCAATCGACTAGCACTTTTAAACATTTACTCAACTTACTGTGACCCCTCTGTCCTGAAAATAATCAAATGTGCCGGTATCCTACGCAGATCTCCACAGAATACGGCAATCCGCCGGTACCGAGCATTTTACTTGCAAATTATTAATCACTGGACATTTAAACCTGGCTAGAACCAATGGTGCCTGATTTGAATGTTACTCCCGCTGGCTTTTCCATCTACCAGCAGGACAGAACTTTGAATTACGTAAAACATAGAGGCAGAAGGGGTCTGCTTTATGGTTAACTCTCACCGGGGTACGGATGATGCAGCACTTTTGTCACGCTGCTCACCGGGCCTGGAGCTTCAATCCATAACGGTACATCTCTCCTATCTTTCGTGGAAATTCGACTTGGTCAATCATGCCCTTATTCTCAGCATATATCTCCAAGTGCATTGGGAATGTTATCCCAAAGTTAAACGTTGGAAAAAAGCACCGGGTTAATGTTAATATCTGAGGTAAGTCTACAGTTCTGGGGACCTGGGGGCTTTGAGCGAAGGTCCAGATATTACCTCCGGAGGGCCACCAGATTCTAACTGGTGGCCCTCCTGAGGTAATAGCTGGTGGCCCTCCGGAGGTAATATCTGGTGGCCACCAGATTCTAACTTCCTCAGCTCACGCCACAGACGACTAAAGGAGGAGTAGCCGTGATGCCCCGGCCTGACGCCTCTTTCCCCAATGAGCTCAACACGTTCTACGCACAGTTTGAAGCGACCAACACCGTTCCATCTGTGAGTCTAGCTAAGGAACAAGTTTGCTGCACTATATCCAGAACGACATTCATGTAATACATGTTGTATTGCTGTATTGCATATTCTATTTTGCATATTCTATTTTGCGTATTCTAGCTACGCATGGTCTATCCTGTACACCTTTTTTGTTTTTCCTCAAATCTCCATAAGTCATCTCTACAGGTCACCTGAACTCTAACAAGTCATTTGCATAATCAAAGTGCTTTAAATTTAAACACTGTGTATTCTTAGCTGGGCGGGTTCTTCCTTGTTCGTATTGTTCGGACTGTTGGTATTGTCAGGATTTGTCCTTCAATCTTTTAGTTAACGTTGCGGATATGAGTCAAGACAAATTCCTCGTTCGTGAAAATGAACTTGCCGAATAAAACGCTCTCTGATTCTGATTCTTTCTGATCGCCGACATCAGGAGATCTTTTCAACTAGCGAACCCTTGGAAGTCGCCAGGGCCAGATGGCATTCCAGGCTGTGTCCTCAAGTGGCACGCGCACCAGTTCTTGGAGGTATTCACCTCTATGTTTAACCTCTCGTCAAATCAGTATGCACTCCACATCTGCCATTGATTTCATCCAAAAGAAACCCTCCATCACCTGACTGAATGACCACCACCCTGTAGCACAGACCTCCATCACCTGACTGAATGACCAACACCCTGTAGCACAGACCTCCATCACCTGTCTAAATGACTACCACCCTTGGCTTTGCTCAACCATCTGCGGTCAGCCCTGTTGCTTGTGCACTATTTTCTACCACGTTTTTCTCATCCAGTCAATTTTTCGTATAAATGCTTTTATACAGCACTTTGGGAACAGCCAGTCCTTTCCGTAATGACCTTCCTGGTCTTACTCTCCTTGTGGAGGACGTCCATGAGGGTCTTCTGGACAACTGTCAAGTCAGCAGTCTTCCTCATGTCAGCAGTCTTCCTCATGTCAGCAATCTTCCTTATGTCAGCAGTCTTCCTTATGTTACTGATCATGCATGCTGAACCAGACTGAGAGGTTGAAGGCTCAGTAAACAATTTGCAGGTGTTTTAAGTTAATTCGCTGATTCAAGCTCTTCTCAGGTCGACCTTTCTGTATTATAAATTCTTTATTCTAACATTTCCATGAGCTGTAAGCTGTAATCATCAAGATTAAAACAAAAACGGCTGGAACTGTTTCACTTCATGTGTAATAAAGAATATATAAAAGTGTCACATTTTAAATTAAATTACCGGAAAGAAATTGATTTTATATTCACATTTTTGTAGATCTGTATAGAAATAGTGCTTCTTCTTGACTATTAGGTTTAGTTTATTGTTAAAACAAAATGTTAACTGTTCTTTTCTATACACCAAAGTGCAACAGATTCAACTTTACCAAAATATCTGTTTATCATAGTGCTCTTCGTTTTCTTCTTTTTAATTCTTACATTGTATTTATCCGTTATTTAAATATTTGCTTATACTTTTTGCAGCATCTTTTACCAAAAACGTGGACCTTATTTATGACTGGTTGACCACTGCACTTCTCTCTGTGTGCTTATAAAGCTTGTCTTCTTTGGCTCCCAGCTTACTTGTCATCCCTGTTGAATCAGTCTGGGATTATTACACCAGGTCACGGGGTTAGTTAACATTACAGACTTCTTTGGTAAACCCTGAGCTTGGTTCATCTGCTTTGGCGGTTTCCTGTTTAGTATTGCGTCTGCCTGTTAAGGGGACTGTTTCTGGTTGTTTAATATTGTGTCTTACTGTAGGGTTTCCTGTTTAGTATTGTAGGGTTTCCTGTTTAGTATTGTAGGGTTTCCTGTTTTGTATTGTGGGTTTCCTGTTTAGTACTGTTGGGTTTCCTGTTTAGTATTGTAGGGTTTCCTGTTTTGTATTGTGGGTTTCCTGTTTAGTATTGTAGGGTTTCCTGTTTAGTATTGTAGGGTTTCCTGTTTTGTATTGTAGGGTTTCCTGTTTTGTATTGTGGGTTTCCTGTTTAGTATTGTAGGGTTTCCTGTTTAGTATTGTGGGTTTCCTGTTTAGTACTGTAGGGTTTCCTGTTTAGTATTGTGGGTTTCCTGTTTAGTATTGTAGGGTTTCCTGTTTTGTATTGTGGGTTTCCTGTTTAGTATTGTGGGTTTCCTGTTTAGTATTGTAGGGTTTCCTGTTTAGTATTGTAGGGTTTCCTGTTTAGTATTGTGGGTTTCCTGTTTAGTACTGTAGGGTTTCCTGTTTAGTATTGTGGGTTTCCTGTTTAGTATTGTAGGGTTTCCTGTTTAGTATTGTGGGTTTCCTGTTTAGTACTGTAGGGTTTCCTGTTTAGTATTGTGGGTTTCCTGTTTAGTATTGTAGGGTTTCCTGTTTAGTATTGTAGGGTTTCCTGTTTAGTATTGTGGGTTTCCTGTTTAGTACTGTAGGGTTTCCTGTTTAGTATTGTGGGTTTCCTGTTTAGTATTGTAGGGTTTCCTGTTTAGTATTGTGGGTTTCCTGTTTAGTACTGTAGGGTTTCCTGTTTAGTATTGTGGGTTTCCTGTTTAGTATTGTGGGGTTTCCTGTTTAGTATTGTGGGTTTCCTGTTTAGTATTGTGTCTGCCTGTTAAGGGGACTGTGTCTGCTTGTGGGGTTTTCTATCTGCAGCCTGCAGCGATATACATCCACCTTCCCCACTTCACTCCTGCCTGGAATAATTTATACCTTTTTTTCAATCTCTCGTTCTCAACCGGTCTCTGTCTCATTCCTCTAGGTTTTCTTTTCTCCCTCCCTGTCTCACTCTTCCTTCCTCTGTTTCTCTCACTCTCTCCCTCCCTGTCGCTTCCCCCTCGTGTTTCTCTCTGTCCCTCTCCTTTTCCCTCTCTCTGGCCCCTTCACTTAAAGGGCCTCTCTCTTTTTTCCAATTTCCCTGCGTTGTTTTTCCTTCCATTCTTCTCCCCTCTCTCTTTCGAGCAGTTTAACTCGACTGCCTTCTCATTATACTCCAAAGGCCACCTTTCTTCCTCCTCCCTGTTAATCTCCCCTTACACCATATTCTTCCGCCCGCTCCCTCCCTCCCTCCCTCCACCACAGACATTTTTAACACTTCAGAGCCCGTCTCTCCCTGTCTATCAGTATAGTTATCCATCTTTACCGTGTTTGTCTTCATTCATTTCCCCTCCATTCCAGACTTTGTCCATCACACTGAAGACCGAACCCTTCTCTTCCCCTATAGGTACCCGGCGAGGGGAGTCTTCCGATAACCGATCGCAATCAGCGTCGGTAATTCCACGACAGTGGGCACATGCACACGGAAAAACAACAAAAGAAGCCCGAAATTGAATGCACGCGAGAACACAAAATCTGTGTGCCGCGGGACCCGAGGTAAGTCTTAGTTACCATAGCAACCCTGACCACCGGCACAATCCCAGGTGTCTGATTCCATGCTTGGGGCCCAGCTGGGTTTCTCTCGTGAAGGGGTTTCAGCGCTGCCCTATGCCGTACCCAGTTAAGCCTCCCCGGTCCTGCCCGGATAAAGGATTAGAGACGGAAAGCTACTCCACCTAATTTTTTACACCACTTAGCAGAAAAACATAGTCGCAGGCAGGGTTTTGAGATCATCAAGAGTCGGAGGTTTGAACACACCGGCCCGGTTTTAATGCAGTTGTCTATTTTAAACTGTAGCGGCATAGAATATTGCCTTTTTTCAAGACGGGACACAAAGTTCGGCTTTAAATCCAGTGTTGAGCTTTAAATCACAGAAGCTGAACCATTATACGTAGTGTAAATAATGTATCGATTGCGTAGTCATTGTGAAATGGCTTTAGGGAGGTCTAAAGTGCACTATCCAAGCAATAGAGCATTTGTTTTTAAAGTGTGGGTCTTGACCCAAAGATGGGTCGCATTAGAATTCTGGTCACCATGGAAAGTCTAAATCCCCACATAGAGAAATCATGGCCCTTGAGTTATTCCTTTCCATATACTTTTGGGCTCAGCGCATTTGCACCGAAGAAGAGGAAGAAGAGGAAGAACCAGTGCAGGATTTCAGAGCCGATGAAGTGGGCCGAGCCTCTGCTAACTCTGTACATCGGGTGTAGATTAAATGATGGTGTTACAGAGCTTCCTTAATGGACCCGAATGGGTCACAGCTGGGCGTTTACTTATAGGCAGCCACATCTCCACGTTTAAAAACAGTTCAAAAAGTGGAATTTTTTTACCCTGACAAAGATAAAGCACATACATGTAATATTAGGACCAAATGAGCATGATCTGAACTAATCTTGTTCATAGGACGGTGAAAACATTATTGACTGATGAAGATGATAATAGATACAAAAAAATATTGTTTCAGTTAAAACTATTAATAAATATAGTAATAACATTACAATGAATGCTGTTCAGTTTAAAAATATGCTTCTGGTCTGGTGTTATGCGAATCGCGTAGAAATGGTTTGTCATTTAGAAATATTGGACAGCCTGAAAAAATGTTTGATAACCACTGAAATGAGAGGCTTCTCCTTGTCCTTCCGGTTGTCCCCTTCCTTGGTGAGTCAGGTCAAGGAGGGCTGTGTTCGTTCCCAGGTCTCCTGGTCCTGTGGTTCATCCTCCGACCCGTGGGCTCTTTTGGCTCGTCTCAACGTGGCACAAAAGGGCCGCGGCATTCCTAATGTCGGCGGCTAATCTGCGGTGTCAGCTTGCGTTAACGCCGCGCCGCCAAATCTGAGGGCGCACGGGCCCGTGGAATATTCAGAACCCCGCCGGCGGAATTCCTTGGGTAGACGGATGGGGGCACGGGCACGGGCACGGTGAAAGGATAAGAACAGGGCTTGGGATCAGCTGACGATGAATGCTGAGCTGTGGGCTGGCGGTGTTTACCGTAACGAATGTGAGGACAGAGGACATGATGGTGGTGTGTGAAGGAGGCAGGATAGGTGACAAGGGATGGTGAGGTAGAAGACATGGAGAACATTGAACATCTTGACCATAGTCCAAGAATTAGCGCATTATGTTGTTGGTTTACG
Source organism: Dallia pectoralis (assembly GCA_029465975.1). NCBI lineage: Eukaryota > Metazoa > Chordata > Actinopteri > Esociformes > Umbridae > Dallia > Dallia pectoralis. The sequence continues at coordinate 6,516,482 of CM055747.1, read as the reverse complement.
TTGTTCCGGGATGTGTGCAGCTGGATTCACTCTTCTCAATTAAACGAAACATTTTGCACACACCAGTTGCACTTTCAACATCAGTTGCAAAAAATTTAATTATGTTTCATTATTTCAAATGCCATATCTTGCTAGTTTATGTTATTAGCTTAATGTTGCCATGTTAGTATCCTGGTAGTACCCTGTTTTCAGACATCCCAACTCTCGCGGAAGTTCCCCGAAGTATCATGTTATCCTTCTAGTTCCCTGATATTATCATGTTATTTTGTGTTAATATCCTCTCTAACATTTATTTTTAGCATCATGTTGTCCTGCTAGTTTCTGTTAGCATCATGTCATCCTGCTAGTGACTGTTAGCATCATGTTATCCTGCTAGTGATTGTTAGCATCATGTTATCCTTCTAGTTACTGTTAGCATCATGTTATCCTTCTAGTTACTGTTAGCATCATGTCATCCTGCTAGTTACTGTTAGCATCATGTCATCCTGCTAGTTACTGTTAGCATCATGTCATACTGCTAGTTACTGTTAGCACCATGTTATCCTCCTAGTGACTGTTAGCGTCATGTTATCCTGCTAGTTACTGTTAGCATCATGTCATCCTGCTAGTTACTGTTAGCACCATGTTATCCTCCTAGTGACTGTTAGCATCATGTTATCCTGCTAGTTTCTGTTAGCATCATGTCATCCTGCTAGTGACTGTTAGCATATGTTATCCTCCTAGTTTCTAGTAGCATTATGTTGTCCTGCTAGTTTGTGTTAGTATCCTTTTATACCACTATGAAATGCTAGTATCTATCCTGCTATTTCTTGTTAATATCTTTTATGTTAGCTAGTTTCTTTTAGTATTACATTTTCCTTGTATGTTGTCTCCTTTCGTTACGGTAGCAGGTACAGTGTTACAAACACAGTGAACATTACATGTTCTTCGACTCATGCCTAGAGAGTTCAGGTGCCTAAAAAATGCTAGTTCTAGGTTGCAGGTTACATCCTAGGAAGGTGCTCTCAGGCTCTCTAGTGCACCTGCGACAGCCTGTAAGACTTAGATTTCCTGCAAAAAATGGCTCTGTTTTGGCAACCCAATGCACTGCATTTCACTAGGCCCCATTCAGAAGTAGAAGACTATATAGGTTAAACAGCACCATTTTAGGTACGAATCAATCAGTCTCCAACCGCTCCAACTCAAATCAAACTGAGTTTTTAGCGAGGACACTGTGGCGACTCCATGACCTACATTTTTGTTGTCATCTGTGCTCAACCCCTCTCGAGTGATAGACAGAGGAAAGAGAGAGTGATAGAGCAAGAGAAAGTCAGTGAAAGGGGGAATAAGACCGAGGTCAAGCAGAAGTGAGAGCTGGAGAATTGTGACAAGGGCAACGTAAGTATGCGTCAGCGGTACTGGTGTCTAGTGTATGAAGGCTTTACGTTTATAAATCTGCTTTTATCTCAGATCACTGGGACTTAATGCAATCAATGCAGTCTTTGTACTGATGGATTGGCCATGCCATAGAGGAGCAGAGCTTAGCAACCACCTGGCTCAATATGCAAAAAGACTATACAGTAAGCTCATTAGATTAGATTCAACTTTATTGTCATTGGACAGTGCAAGTACAGTACAGCGAAATGCAGTTTGCATCCAACCGGAAGTGCAAAAGAGCAGTGCAAAAAGATATGGAGTACAGTGTGATGATGTGCAATAGACATGGATGAGTAAATGTGCAGGTATTCAGTTCAACAATGTAGCAAATTGCCAATGTGCTGAGGGCAACAACAGTCAGGATCAAACTGTTCCTACGCCAGCTGGTGCGGGGGAATATAGATCTGTATCGTTGGCCTGACAAACAGTGCTTGTGCTGGATGTCTTTGGGAGCTGGGCATATATCATGCACTGGGCGGCTTCCATCACTCGCCGCAAAGACTTTCAGTCGGCCACAGAGCAACCGTTGTACTAGACTGTGGAACAGTTGGTTAGAATGCCCTCGACCGTGCAGCGGTAAAAGTTTTCCAGGATGTTAGTAGATTCCCTAAAAAATTCCCTAAAAAGTGCAGGCGCTGTTGCACCTTTGCACCTTTCTGTTGAGGGACCAGGATAGGCCGTTGGAGATGTGGACACCCAGGAATTTGTCGCTGGCCACACGTTCCACCGTGTTCTCATCAATGAGAGCTGGGGAATGTATACCGTTATTTGTCTTCTTGTAATCCACAATCAGTTCTTTGTTTTTTTTGGCATTGATTGACAGGTTGTTATCTGCGCACCAAGCACTAGGTGCTTGATATCCTCTCTCTCGGCTGCCTCGTTTTTGTCCCTTATCAGAACTACTGTGGCGTCATTTGCGAACTTGACGATGGTATTGGAGATGTGTACAGAGACTCAGTCATGGGTGAAGAGTGGTCTTAGCACACAGCCCTGTGGGATACCGATGTTTAGGGTAAGGGTTTAGGAGGTGAGTTAGTCCAACCTGACAGACTGAGGTCAGTTGGTAAGGAAGTCTAGGTGCAGAACAAAACTCACCATTTGTGACAGTCATTGGTATCCTGAGTGGCAAACAGAATCCTGTGTTGAAACTGCAGCTGTTGTGATGAGTCTGACCCCTCGGGCCACTCATTGACTGTCCTTACCTTTCACACGCTTGATGATGGGTAGATACTTTGGTAGCATTAGCAGTGAGCGGTGTTCAGATTGACCAAAGTTGGGGAGAGGGTGGCTTTGTAAGCCTCCAGAATGTTAGTGTGCACATGGACGGGTGTATTCTCCTCTTGTCAGGCGGGAGACATTTTGGTGTAATTTGGGGAAAAGGGGCTTACGGCTGGAGTGGGTAAAATTCCCTTGCAACAATTAGAATGGCATCGGGATGAGCAGTCCGTTGAATGCTAATAGCAGCCAGCAGCTCTTTCATGGCTAGCTTAGCCTTAGCATCTGGTGGAATGTAGGCTGTGGTGACAACAATAGACGTGAACTGTCTAGGCAAGTAAAGGGGTCTGCAGCTAATCATTAGATATTCCAGATTGGCAGAGCATTGACTCCCGATGTGGTTATTGTTGGTACACCAAACATCATTCACGTAGATACTCAGTCCGCCACTCCTGTTCTGCCGTACGATCAGCGCGAAAGACACAGAGGTTTTCTAGCATACAGAGGCAGCTTAGTTGAGCAAACTTTCCAGTGTTTCTGTTTACGGTCTACAATTTGGGGGGTGGGGGACAAGTTGATTGCGTTTACGTTCGATCGGAGCGCATATGTCGATCACCTTTTGTCCAATCTGAATGACATACATTTATTTTGGCTGTATCCAAACATAACAAAAAGGCCAAAGAAAGAATTGCCTTGAATGCATTCATAAACATACAAATGTATGCAATGCATTTCATGGCGCAGACCTCACTGGGAATAAAGCTCTCCTGGGCACCGGCGGGTGGGGGGTCGTGACTAGGAGTAATAGCATTTCCCGTGGAGTGTTTGGCTTTTCACACTACAGCATACAAATCGCAGAATACCGTACAAGTTCACACGCAGGGCCATCAAAAGGGATCCGCTGAGTGCTGCCACGGTAACAGCGGTTTGTACTGGCGCCGGCGGATTTAACCGACGAAAACGCAGACCCACATTGACCGAGCCCAGGTACTCCAGGCCAAGGCTGAAGAGGCATCTGGCTACTCCTAGACAGAGGAGATGGCTGCAGGTGTTATGTGGCCAGGCAGACAGAGCAATTAGACTGACAAACGAACAAGCAGCCTGACAGACAACCTGTGTCAGTGTCATCCGAGCCATTTGGAATGATTTAAGGCGTCTTACTTAGTCGGGCGACAGGCGCTTAAGTGTGGTGAAACATGAACATTCAAACTGAGGTAACGTTCTTGAATATGTGAGAGGTCAGGAGGGATGCTGACATTCCTGTAGTTTTCAATTCCTGTAGTTTTCAATTCCTGTAGTTTTCAATTCCTGTAGTTTTCAATTCCTGTAGTTTTCAATTCCTGTAGTTTTCAATTCCTGTAGTTTTCAAGAGAAGGAAAAATTGGTTGCAATACAGGACACATTTTTTGTTTCAAAAATCATCTGTCAACAGGTGTTTTGCTCTCAGCTTGTACTGGATTGATTAATAGGTCACTAATTGGTTAGGTTCTACCCCTCACCTGGCTGTTTGGGTCTGAACTCTGACAAAAACAAAACCTGAGTACACTAGGCCCTCCGTGGAACCGGTTTGACACCCCTGTTTTACATTGATAATTCTGTCAGCACCCAATATTGTATTTTATGGATTGTATCAACATTTAAATGTTTAATGTTGTATCGATCGTTGCTACCTCATTATTCAGGTCTCCCAATGCAAAATGTATTGATTCGCAATGGATTTCTCTCGGTTAAATAAACGTGAAAATGAAATGAATTAATCAAACTTTTATTGTCAGAATTAATTAGCACTTTTATTGTCAGACACACCATTCTTATACTACCAATGAATTATCACAAAACATGCCTGGGTTTCATGATGATGTCTCACTTATTACGACTGGTCATTGGTGAACAAAACACAAGAAATATGCTTATCTAAGTGTGTACAGAGTTGTTGCATTGTATACTTAGTTCATGTTTTATAACTCGGCTATTTCAGCGTGCCGGGTAAGGCAATGTACACAGCGTTACTTGACTTATGTACAGACTGTGACTTATGTCCACAGACTCATGTTCAGCAACAATAAGCGAAGCAGCCAACGCCTGTGTGGGTGTTGGACTAGACCTTTCAAAAAACAAGTATCAATCGTAAGCAGTGCCCTGCAAATCTGTGTATACAGCAGTAGACCAAGAAAATGAAACCTGTCCACATCCCTTTGAAATCATTCAGTGACACATATTTGAGTTTGCAAACCACCTGTTAGGAAACACTGATTGAACACGATTTTAGTTTGCTCATATGAATAATAAGATCCCATTTGTAACTACAGGCTAAAGCGCAACATCTTTCAGGATAATATTGACCAGATGTATTCTCTTTGTATATCCAACAGGGCATGTTTTGAGGTCAAAATTACACACCGTGCAATCCTGCATGTTAAATAAGCTTGTAATGCAGCCAGATTGATAGACGAGAAAGAGAAAGAAAGGGATAAAGAAAGACAAAGAGAGAAAAATGAAAATAAAGGTAGAGTGAGGAAGGAAGGAAGAGACAGACAAAGAAACGGGGGGGAGAGAAAGAGAAAATGAAGGAGAAAAAAACATCTCCAGTGAAAAAAAGAAAAAGGCTAAAGAAAGGAATGGGAGAGAGAAGGGAGAAATAGTGACAGAGACAGAGAGAGAGAAATGGGAGACAGATAAAAAGAGAGAGACACCCCCTGCCCTCCTCCCTGTGTTTCCAGCAGGGCTCGCTGTCTGGCCCAAACGGTACCTCAAGCAAAAGGAGAAAGTGATAGCTCTCCCCTCCGCGCACCGCGTCTCAACATTCCTCCTCCCTCCCTCTAGTCTCCTCCCCTCCACCATACCCCCCCCCCACGAGAGAGGCCCTAAGGCGGTGCAGCACTGTCGGGTCAACGAGTGCATGCCGTTACCCACAATGCCTCACGGTGCAGCCTACATTTAAATATGCAGTGCTGCTCCTTTAACACACTGAAACAGGAGTCGACTGAATGCACTCGGACTGAGACAGAGCGGCAGCCAAGACGGAGAGAGGGGACGAGAGAGATCGAGAGAAAGCTAAGACTCCATTAGGGGGAGGGAAAAAGGAGAAATTAATTCCTTCCCTGCCCCCACTACAAAGCCGTACGGTCGCCATTATTCATGTGGTAATATTATGGGGTGTCAGTTTGCTCACCGCGCCGCTCTAAAGAATAGGAGTCGCTGTTGCTAGGAGAGAGGTGCCGCAGCCTTCTCCCATTGGCCGACGGGATGCGTCAAATGGTCCAATGAGAGGCGTCCCTCTGCATCAGCAAAACAGCGGAGCGGAGCAGGCCTGATTAATATGTCAGACATGTTTTATGGGTAATAGAGAGTCATCGGCTAGATGTATTGAAAACAGTGTGGTGGGGTGGGAGGGCACCTAGCATGGTGTCGCATTAGCATCCGTGCTAGTGTGGTGCTGTGTCCGCGCTAATGTAAAGGTCCATGTGTGTGCACGAGTCCTGTCCACGTTCACCCAATCGCTCGCGGAGAAAGTAGGGACTTATGCTAAGCTCAAACGAACAAGCACCGCCAGCCGCACACACACACACACACACACAAACACACACACAGTTTTACTGTAGCAAACGAGGCAGACTGAGTTCCTCACGTGAGCTAAGTCATGAGTACCGTCTGCAAAGAGACACAGATGTCAGTGCATTAGGAGGTCACGAGCTTATTGATGTAATTGAGTTGTTTTGCGTCATCAAGCTGACTGTGGCCCAGTCCAGATTTGTACTCCTTGGACTGAACTAGAAAGGAGGCCCACAGGGTTGTGAATACTTCCTCCACAGCTTTTTGTTTTTTTTTGCTGCCAAGTTCCATTCGCGCTCAAAGTTCTTTGGGTTCGGGACTTGCATCTGTGAACCCACAGCGCACATCCTTCTAGATAGCTCGGCTCTGGTCTATGTCCTCAGACTGTTCATTTCTCAGAACACACCACCGGGCCAGCTGGCACCAGGACAAACCCTCAATGTGATGAAGACCTCATTGTCAACGTTGTCGGTCGCTATGGTCTGGAGAGTAACAATATAACAGAGGCCATTATCCCGTTTCGAACTTGGCATTGTGCGTTTCAGGCTGGGAAACGTCCGAACCCGTCGTACCAATGTCGAAGCAGTGTCTTAATTGACAATACTCGTCCCGTGCCGGTACTTCTGAATTCTAAAAAGGGAATTCGTACCTGTGGGCGGGGCTTTAGGTTCCCCGGGGTCATTTTGACCAATGGGAAACAAGAGCTGTTGTGTTGTGACCGCAATGTGCGTTTGATTGAGTTCAGCCCGAATGTACTCATCAACCCCTGTTGTCATGTCGAAACCAGTCGTGGAATAAATGCGCTGCAGTCATACCAGAGTAAAAGTCAAGAGATCGTAATTGAAAATGATCGTAAGTGAAAATTAGTCACCCAGTATAATAGAAATTGCACAATTTGCTTTCTCCAATAATAAGACCTTTATTAAAAAGAAATTAGGACAATTTTATCATTAAGCTGGTCTTCTTTACCCATACATAATTTTGGCAATGTTACAGACATGAGACGAAAAGTGTGTTAATCAGTGAGCTGGGAAAATGTTAGCGATTCCCAGAACCTCATGAGCTAAATCGACACAAAGACCCATTGCTTTTCATTTTTGGCTCGGGGTTTCCGGTGTGACCCCGTTTGAACCCTCTGAAACTTTCTTTGAAGAGTTCTCCCGGGGAACATGAGCAGAGCCATTGCAGGGAGACGTAGTCCTGTAATAATTTCTCATTAGCTTGATGGTTTGTGTCCTTCGTTTTACCACAAAACTCCCCTTGAAAGACGGATACAACCCTTGCCTTCTAAAGGGTCAAAAGATCGGGATCGGGGTGAACGACCACGATTTCGAATGTCTGCCTCAGTAGAATCTTGTATCTATTCCCCTCTAGTGTACAGGGCTGCTGTGGGGCAAACTCAACACTACACTTGGCAAACCAACTGAGAAATACAATAACAAACAAATGTTGTACGTCGCAAAACACAAAGTGGTACAGCAACGTAACACACAATTGGATTTTTTACCCTAACATTTGAACCAATGTTTGTGAACTGAGCTAAGTTGGCACAGGAAACCCAATTCCTCCCACAGGTCTCAGTGGCAGACGACACTGAATGTGGTTATTTGACAGAGAAGATGCGGCCATCGTTAACAGGTAGCTTTAGTGCTCTGCTTCTTAAGTGCTCGAGTCCTGCAGCTTTTCTCTCAGTGGTAAGAAAACGAGAGAAAGCCCCCGATCCTTTCTGCTCGGTTCTTTTGTTCGCTCCTCTGTGGACATGCGGTTCCGTCCTGTGTGGCGGGGCGTGTTTGAAGTCATGTGTGTGTGGGTGTGTGTGTGTTTGATGTGGTGGTAAGATAGCAGTAGGGGGTCTCCCAGTGCAGGTGTTTGTCAAGGATTTGCATGGAGCACACACGCGCACATACACACACATACACACATAGACACACATACACACACGCACACACACACCAACACACACGTACACACACATACACACACACACAGTAATGGCAAGCTCCCGCCCAACCTTAATTCTTCACGGCCAGATCCTGAAGAACTCATTCTTTTACGTTGCTTCCTTTTATAGTTCATTCTTTTATTCATGGGGACCCCCCGACCCCGCGACCCTCCTCCCTCCCACACCCATTCAAGTTTAACACCGTCCACATCCCGCGGCTTCGTGAACACACGCCAGGTTTGGGGCATCTTGTATGTTGTCCCTACTGAATGTGTGAACTTTATTCTGAGCAGAATCAGACGTCCTCCTGCCGCTTCTAGGTCACAATGATCCACCCCCATACTATAAGGATGTGTTCACAGTTAATAAACACTTCCGATGTTTGGGTTTTACGTTTAATGTTTCTGGGTTGATTTTAACCGGCGCAAAATACATGAACATAAAGAGAAAAAACACAATCCGATGAACAGTTTCCGATTGCCGCCAGATTATATTTATTTTTCATTTTCGTCAAAACGTCCGACAATCAACCTGAAAAGGCACTCGTGTATCTTTTACACGTATTGCGCACAAACCCAGAAAACATGGTTTAGTGGGAATTTTGTCCATACGTTAAATCACTGTACCACCATCCAGCCAGCTCGAATCTGTTCCCGAAGATCTACAAACCTTTAGGTTATCTCTCCAACCCTAATTGAAAACACAGATTCCAGTCTTTTACTGGATGCAAAGCGAAATCAGGTTAATCACAAATGGGGTTGGAGAGAAAACCACTGGTTTGGGAGGCCCTGCAATACAGCATATAAAGTGTTAATTACAAATGGAAATACGTTTGTGAGGATAGAGAGAGGCGATATATTTATTCCTGGCCCAGAGCACAGGTCAATAGCCAGACTCTGTCTTTGTCAATCTGTCTGTCTGTCTGTCCGTGTGCCCGTTTGTCTGCGCAGTTGGTCGGTGGCACAGCCAGACCCGGACTCGGCTCTCTGACTCGTCTCAGAGGTACGCGACGCCTGCCTGAGACCCAGCCTGATATACGGGTGACAATGGCAAGCGGAAATAACCAGAGTGATTGACTCTGTCTGGCTCTCTGTCTGGTTGTCTGTGTTTGTTGCCTGATACAGCAGAGGCAAGTGAGAGCACTGCCGAACATGAACAAATAGAGAAGGGAACTATATTCTGCTGCAAGTTGATTTTTGTAATCAATATAACATCAAGCCATTTGTGCATCGGAATTTGATTAGAATTAAACCCAAAAAGAGGTATGTCATCAACATGTTGCAAATACATTTCTGGAACGCAGTGATGTTCATGCATAGCTGGTTTTGGAGCTGGGTTCCACTGATGTTCATGTATAGCTGGTTCTGGAGCTGGGACCCACTGATGTTCATGTATAGCAGGTTCTCGAGCTGGGACCCACTGATGTTCATGTATTGCTGGTTCTGGAGCTGGGACCCACTGATGTTCATGTATAGCTGGTTCTGGAGCTGGGACCCACTGATGTTCATGTATTGCTGGTTCTGGAGCTGGGACCCACTGATGTTCATGTATTGCTGGTTCTGGAGCTGGGACCCACTGATGTTCATGTATTGCTGGTTCTGGAGCTGGGACCCACAGATGTTCATGTATTGCTGGTTCTGGAGCTGGGACCCACTGATGTTCATGTATTGCTGGTTCTGGAGCTGGGACCCACTGATGTTCATGTATTGCTGGTTCTGGAGCTGGGACCCACTGATGTTCATGTATTGCTGGTTCTGGAACCCACTGATGTTCATGTATAGCTGGTTCTGGAGCTGGGTTCCACTGATGTTCATGTATTGCTGGTTCTGGAGCTGGAACCCACTGTTGTTCATGCAGTAACACTGTATTATTAAGGTGTAACAGTGGGTTGTTACCCTCAGTTACAATACTTTCATATTTTCATCATTACATAACAATTATCAGCATCCAAATGTAAAGACATGGATATACTGCTTCTGGCGCTGTACGGCAATTTATTGGAAGCATAAAGGGGGGAAATCGAAGCTGTGTTGGCTGCATCCTCTTGTCTATCGTTTCACCAGTTTAAAAAGCTAACCAGCTATCTGGAAAAGCACCCACCTTCAAGCGAGGGAACAACAGTTGACAAGGAGGTTGGACCCCCTGCAGACAGAAGTCGTTACAAAGCCCAAGGAAACCCGTCCATCCTGCAACGTCGTGATCGATGAGAACATTTCGTTGGGGGGAAATCCAACGGCTCAATTAAACAACGCCTACCATAGCGTATGATCAAACAATTGACAAAAACGCAAAGGACAACACATTTGACACTAACAGTGGTTTTAGGTCAGACGGCAGGCTCCGGCAAACACTGTCATTTGTTTAACTTTCCTGGTGCGAAATGTCTAAAGCACTGTTCTGGTACATAATTACTGTATGTCTGAACACATACATACACATAATTACGTACGGAGGTTGGATTTTCCCTTTAATTCCATTTATAAACGATCACATAATATACTTGGAAACAGATTCATTAAAAGCAATTAGTTATGTTCCTGTGATTTTTTTGTGTATTTTCTGAAGACTGTCTGTTGTAAAACAGAATACATATATTTTTTGGATTGTGGTCGACCACAGAAACTGAGAAAGGAAACGTTTTGATCTGTCTCCATTACTGTCTCTCTCCCCCGATCACGCAAATATGTTCCTACACATATAGCAACATCCCGAGATAATGTGTTTCTTATTTAGACACAAACAAGCCAGTCTCGTTGGTAATACATGTGATCGAGACTAAAGCTTCCCAGCTTAGAATGCCATTTGACGTCAAAGATCAGAGGGAAATGTAAGTGCTTTCATTTACAGTGGACATCAATTATTACAGCCCTAAATGACCCCTGGGCCTGGTTTAACATGTCTGGCATTAGATCCCAGCACTAGACTGCCATTATTCCAGTCATGTACAATCACAGAGCAAAAAAAACCCGGGACCAGGACGAATAACACATGGACAGTTGGTTTGAATCCCCGGGTAACATGATGAAACGAGTTGGCCAAGGGCGTACTAACAAATCACATGCCTTGACTGTGTCACGTGACCATTAGGTCGTTTGCGTGATGATGAAAACATGGCGTTCATTTTTGTTAGGAGAGCATTGCCCCCTTGTGGGCATTCTGTGCAATTGCTCAAATGCCAGTATAATATTCAGAAACATTTACTACCGCCTCTATCTAACTGTCATTACTAATATTTTACAATAACTGCTTTTATTTAACACAATGTTTATTACTGCATTTATGTACTATTAGTATGTTCTAAAAGGCTAAGATAAGAAAAGAAAATGGGCCGTAGATCAAAACATGAATGTTCTCATAACACTCTCATCTGTCGCTAGATTTCAAAACACTCACTTCAACATTGCACACTTTTACCGGGGTCTCCTCAACAACTAACAATCACCCAGATTTTGCTCACCTCAAAATGCAATTGTCGGCCAATCGCTGAAATCAAACACGTATGTCTCAACATCAGAAACTAAGTGGAGTCAACCACAACCTTATTCCACTCTACAAGAGTAGCTCCCTTCGTCTTCGTCCGTAAGCAGACGACAGTATCTAGTATGCATCGAGGCCATTGTGCTTAGTTACCATTCAACATACCTTTAATAACATACAACGAGCATTCCTTGAGTCACAACAAACATCGTTGTGTTCGATCAATCTGAGTTAGAGTATGTCAATGCCTGCAATTATGTATCTTGGAGTTTGGTTGGTCCACTCACTTCCTTTCCAAACCCCAATCAGCCGTGCGCCGTCTGAATTCAAACGTACAATTGGTTTGTCGTTTTAAAAGAAAGCGTCCTTTTAGGACTACCCTTCCGCCCCATTAGCGGACACCGTTTGTTCCTCAAGTCAAAACATCTTTCGGCCGCCATTCTCTTCTGTTCTCCCGCGCCGATGGCTGGAACGAAAACGCTACACATCAACGCAGGTTTCTAGGTTACCATTCCATGATGTAACCAGGAAGTCGTGTTCGAGTGAGGACAACGTCTCAGATGAACGATCATAACTTGCATCAACACAAACAGCGTTCGGTGTTTTGTAAATGCAGAGCTGTAGTTGAATTAATCAAAGATTTCCACAATTTATATGCAACGGATAAACAACAACTCCCATGAAGACACCCGCTGAAAAATGGAAGACTGACCTTCTGATGAGGAAGATCAAACTTGAAGTAGACGTGGCAGAAACCCATGATGAAGTGAATGGTCTGTACAAACTAGAGTGCAGTGAAACGCCTCAAATCCAACATGGGGGAAGGTATTGGTGGAAAAACTGTTGTTGGAATTAAAACCACAGGAAAATATAATGTTCTCCAGGAAACCAGATCGTGGAAAATCCTGAACTTCTGGTCAAAGATTTCATGCAAAACACCTCAAAGCTGACACCGGAGACAGCTAAAATAATTTCTTTTCAACAGGCATGTTTCCGGAGAGGCGCCGAGCACAGCACGTTGTTTAAGGCCCCCTCATGCCACAGAAGGTGCCGTGTGCCTGCCGCCCTCCGGACTTTCCCTTAGCCTCTGGGAGGCTGGAGCATTCCAGTTCCATAGGGACAGGAGCAGCTGCTGGTGTGGGTGGAACCAAGAGAACCTCTTCATTCCGGCCTCGGACCATCAGGAGGCTGTCGAGTCGAATATCCCGGACCGCCAGTTGACGTCCATTCGGTGGCTGCGCGGGAATTGGTCGATCAGGGCCTGCTCGTTCCACCCACAGCCCGCAGCCACAGTGCAGAATTCCAACTCAAACTCTTGGGACAATCTGGGGCCCTGACAAGGCAGAGACAAGTGCACAGTGCTGGGGTTTAGCGTGGCCGCAGGGCTGCAGTGTTCACCAGGCTGGTCAGCTCGGTGGTTCCTGCTGAATACATTCTTGGGGCCGTTATTGTGAGGACCTGAGGTCTATCCCTCCCTCTGTCCCTCTCTATGCCAGTATTGGCACTTCCCCTGTCAGCAGAGAGACAATCAAGGACATTCACTGCACCTGAGACTTCTCCGCACCTGTGTTTGGTTGGGCATTTAGCCCCTGTATTTAACCCTGCCTCATTCTGTTGGTGATTGTGGGATCATTGTTTGTACGTGTTGGATGTACGTACAGAGGTACGTTCCTGTGTTCTCCTGTTCGGAGTTTCTGATCGTTACGATCGTCTGTTTGTTGTTTTCGTGAGACCCAAGTGTTTTCGGTGTTAGTCTGAGTAAATAAAGACTTTATTATAGAATTCTCTGCGCATGTGTCCGCTTCCTGCTACCTGCCTGTGAGCCAGACGTGACAGTATGATCCCACCAAGAAGGACGCAGCAGAGGAAGCAGAGCTGTTTGCGGGGATGCGAACAGTCTGCGGAGGCACCGGCTTATCTGCGCCGGTGCGCGATACGGGAAGGACCCCGCTTCCTCCGCGATCATCCGCCCCACCACCCATCTGGGTGCCGGGTGATTACGGAGCGGAGTCTGAGGAGTCGGAAGAAGAGTGGGAGGACGAGTCGGAGGACGAGTCCGAGGAGGATGCCTTCGGCTGGGATGCGTACATCCGGAGGGATGCCTACATCCGGCGGCTGAGCACCGCATTACCTCCCGGAGCTCTTCCTGGCAACCCGGGCCAAGATGGCCACCACTCCACAACCCTGGAGGGTTGACACCCCGCAGCCCAAGATGGCTGCCGAGTTGCCGTATCGTCACCTGCCCACCCCGCTCAAAGGTAGAGCCATTGCCTTTTCTGGACATTCCCAGAATTTTTTTGGGGGAGGGGCGCAGATCCGAGGCCGAATTGGAGGTCCTGTTCGGTCTTTCTGTCCTTCCCGAAACTGGGTCTCCTGCCGACCCTGAGCCTGACCGGTACCCCGAGCCTGACCGGTATCCTGACCGGTATCCTGACCGGTATCCTGAGCCTGACCGGTATCCTGACCGGTATCCTGACCGGTATCCTGAGCCTGACCGGTATCCTGACCGGTATCCTGACCGGTATCCTGACCGGTATCCTGACCGGTATCCTGACCGGTATCCTGAGCCTGACCGGTATCCTGACCGGTATCCTGAGCCTGACCGGTATCCTGACCGGTATCCTGAGCCTGACCGGTATCCTGACCGGTATCCTGACCGGTATCCTGACCGGTGTCCTGACCGGTATTCTGACCGGTACCCTGAGCCTGTCTCCGCCCCTGTGAGCCTGTCGCCGCCCCTTGTGAGCCTGTCGCCGCCCCTTGTGAGCCTGTCTCCGCCCCCTGTGAGCCTGTCTCCGCCCCTGTGAGCCTGTCTCCGCCCCTGTGAGCCTGTCTCCGCCCCCTGTGAGCCTGTCTCCGCCCCCTGTGAGCCTGTCTCCGCCCCCTGTGAGCCTGTCTCCGCCCCCTGTGAGCCTGTCTCCGCCCCCTGTGAGCCTGTCTCCGCCCCCTGTGAGCCTGTCTCCGCCCCCTGTGAGCCTGTCTCCGCCCCCTGTGAGCCTGTCTCCGCCCCGGTGAGCCTGTCCCCGCCCCGGTGAGCCTGTCCCCGCCCCGGTGAGCCTGTCCCCGCCCCGGTGAGCCTGTCCCCGACCCCGGTGAGCCTGTCTCCGCCCCGGTGAGCCTGTCTCCGCCCCGGTGAGCCTGTCTCCGCCCCCTGTGAGCCTGTCTCCGCCCCCTGTGAGCCTGTCTCCGCCCCCTGTGAGCCTGTCTCCGCCCCCTGTGAGCCTGTCTCCGCCCCCCTGTGAGCCTGTCTCCGCCCCCTGTGAGCCTGTCTCCGCCCCCTGTGAGCCTGTCTCCGCCCCCTGTGAGCCTGTCTCCGCCCCCTGTGAGCCTGTCTCCGCCCCCTGTGAGCCTGTCTCCGCCCCCTGTGAGCCTGTCTCCGCCCCCTGTGAGCCTGTCTCCGCCCCCTGTGAGCCTGTCTCCGCCCCCTGTGAGCCTGTCTCCGCCCCCTGTGAGCCTGTCTCCGCCCCTGTGAGCCTGTCTCCGCCCCTGTGAGCCTGTCCCCGTCTCCGAGCCCTTTCCCGCCTCTCCGAGCCCTTTCCCGTCTCCGAGCCCTTTCCCGCCTCCGAGCCCTTTCCCGTCTCCGAGCCCTTTCCCCCGTCTCCGAGCCCTTTCCCGCCTCCGAGCCCTTCCCCGTCTCCGAGCCCTTCCCCGTCTCCGAGCCCTTCCCCGTCTCCGAGCTCCTTCCCCGTCTCCGAGTCCGTCCCCGTCTCCCGAGCCCGCCCCCGTCTCCGAGCCCGCCCCCGCCTCCGAGCCGTCCCCGTCTCCGAGCCCGCCCCCCGTCTCCAGTGTACCTGTCCTCGGTCCCGTCCTGTCACTGTCCCCGATCCCGTCCTTTCCACTGTCGTCGTTCCCGCCCCACTCACTGTCCCCGATCCCGCCCTAGTCCCCTCTTCGATCCCGTCCTAGTCCCCTCTTCGATCCCGTCCTTGTACCCGTCGCCGCCCGTCCATGCTCCGACCTCCGTCCTCGCTCGACCTCCGCCTTTAGCTCCGCCCCGCATTCGTCCCTTCACCCGCCCCCGTCCTTGTCTTCGTTCCCGGTCCCGCCCTTGTCTCTCATCCCGGTCCCGTCCTTGTCTCTCATCCCGGTCCCGCCCTTGTCTCTGGTCCTGCTCCCGTCCGTGTCTCTCCTTCTGTTCCCGTCCGTGTCTCTGTGCCCGTTCTCGTTTGTGCCTCTATGCCCGGTTCCACTGTCATGCCTGTGTCTGTCCCAGTCCCCGAGTCTGCCCCAGTCCCTGAGCCCGTGACCCTGCCCGAGCCCATGATCCTGCCTGAGCCTGGTTTCCAGCCTAAGACTGTGCCCAGGTCTCCGCCCGGTCGACCTCCCGACCTGCATCCGCCGGGGCGACCTCCCGACCTGCATCCGCCAGGCGACCTCCCGACCTGCATCCGCCGGCGACCTCCCGACCTGCATCCGCCAGGCGACCTCCCGACCTGCATCCGCGGGGCGACGTCCCGACCTGCATCCGCCGGGCGACCTCCCGACCTGCATCCGCCGGGCGACCTCCCGACCTACATCCGCCGGGCGATTCCCGACCCGTCTCTGCCGGGTCGACCTCCAGACCTGACCGGCATCCTGACCGGTATCCTGACCGGTATCTGACCGGTATCCTGACCGTATCCTGACCGTATCCTGACCGTATCCTGAGCCTGACCGGTATCCTGAGCCTGACCGTATCCTGACCGTATCCTGACCGTATCCTGACCGCATCCTGACCGGTATCCTGACCGTATCCTGAGCCTGACCGTATCCTGAGCCTGACCGTATCCTGACCGCATCCTGACCGGTATCTGACCGGTATCCTGACCGGCATCCTGACCGGTATCCTGACCGGTATCCTGACCGGTATCCTGAGCCTGGACTGCATCCTGACCGGTATCCTGAGCCTGACCGGCATCCTGACCGGTATCTGACCGGTATCCTGACCGCATCCTGACCGGTATCCTGAGCCTGACCGTATCCTGACCGCATCCTGACCGGTATCCTGACCGGTATCCTGACCGGTATCCTGAGCCTGACCGTATCCTGAGCCTGACCGGTATCCTGAGCCTGACCGGTACCCCGAGCCTGACCGGTATCCTGAGCCTGACCGGTACCCCGAGCCTGACCGGTATCCTGAGCCTGGACTGCATCCTGACCGGTATCCTGACTGCATCCTGACCGGTATCCTGAGCCTGACCGCATCCTGACCGGTATCCTGAGCCTGACCGTATCCTGAGCCTGACCGGTACCCCGAGCCTGACCGGTATCCTGACCGTATCCTGACCGTATCCTGAGCCTGACCGGTACCCCGAGCCTGACCGGTATCCTGAGCCTGACCGTATCCTGAGCCTGACCGGTACCCCGAGCCTGACCGGTATCCTGAGCCTGACCGGTATCTGACCGGTATCCTGAGCCTGACCGGTATCCTGAGCCTGGACTGCATCCTGACCGGTATCCTGAGCCTGACCGGTATCCTGACCGTATCCTGAGCCTGACCGGTATCCTGACCGTATCCTGAGCCTGACCGGTACCCCGAGCCTGACCGGTATCCTGACCGGTATCCTGACCGGTATCCTGAGCCTGACCGTATCCTGACCGGTATCCTGACCGTATCCTGAGCCTGGACTGCATCCTGACCGCATCCTGACCGGTATCCTGACCGGTATCCTGACCGGTATCCTGACCGGTATCCTGAGCCTGGACTGCATCCTGACCGGTATCCTGAGCCTGACCGGTATCCTGACCGTATCCTGAGCCTGACCGCATCCTGACCGGTATCCTGACCGCATCCTGACCGGTATCCTGACCGCATCCTGACCGGTATCCTGAGCCTGACCGGTACCCTGAGCCTGTCTCCGCCTGTGAGCCTGTCGCGCCCCTTGTGAGCCTGTCTCCGCCCCTGTGAGCCTGTCTCCGCCCCCGTGAGCCTGTCTCGCCCCCTGTGAGCCTGTTCCGCCCCTGTGAGCCTGTCTCCGCCCCCTGTGAGCCTGTCTCCGCCCCTGTGAGCCTGTCTCCTGCCCCCTGTGAGCCTGTCTCCGCCCCTGTGAGCCTGTCTCCGCCCCCTCAGAGCCTGTCTCCGCCCCCCTGTGAGCCTGTCTCCGCCCCTGTGAGCCTGTCTCCGCCCCGGTGAGCCTGTCCCCGCCCCCCGGTGAGCCTGTCCCCGCCCCGGTGAGCCTGTCCCCGCCCCCCGGTGAGCCTGTCCCCGACCCCGGTGAGCCTGTCTCCGCCCCCGTGAGCCTGTCTCCGCCCCGGTGAGCCTGTCCCCCGCCCCTGTGAGCCTGTCTCCGCCCCTGTGAGCCTGTCTCCGCCCCCTGTGAGCCTGTCTCCGCCCCCGTGAGCCTGTCTCCGCCCCTGTGAGCCTGTCTCCGCTCCCCTGTGAGCCTGTTCCCCCGCCCCTGTGAGCCTGTCTCCGCTCCCCTGTGAGCCTGTCTCCGCCCCTGTGAGCCTGTCTCCGCCCCTGTGAGCCTGTCTCCGCCCCTGTGAGCCTGTCTCCGCCCCTGTGAGCCTGTCTCCGCCCCTGTGAGCCTGTCTCTGCCCCTGTGAGCCTGTCTCCGCCCCCGTGAGCCTGTCTCCGCCTGTGAGCCTGTCTCCGCCCCTGTGAGCCTGTCCCCGTCTCCGAGCCCTTCCCGTCTCCGAGCTCCTTTCCCCGTCTCCGAGCCCTTCCCCGTCTCCGAGCCCTTTCCCTGCCTCCGAGCCCTTCCCGTCTCCGAGCCCTTCCCCGTCTCCGAGCCTCTTTCCCGCCTCCGAGCCTTCCCCGTCTCCCGAGCCTCCCGTCTCCGAGCTCCTTCCCCGTCTCCGAGTCCGTCCCCGTCTCCGAGCCCTTCCCCGTCTCCGAGCTCCTTTCCCGTCTCCGAGCCCTTTCCCTGCCTCCGAGCCCTTTCCCTGCCTCCGAGCCCTTTCCCTGCCTCCGAGCCTCGTCTCGTCTCCAGTGTACCTGTCCTCGGTCCCGCCCTGTCACTGTCCCCGATCCCGCCCTTTCCACTGTCGCTGTTCCCGCCCCACTCACTGTCCCCGATCCCGCCCTAGTCCCCTCTTCGATCCCGTCCTAGTCCCCTCTTCGATCCCGTCCTTGTACCCGTCGCTTCGCCCGTCCATGCTCCGACCTCCGTCCCTCGCTCGACCTCCGCCTTTAGCTCCGCCCCGCATTCGTCCTTCACCCGTCCCCGTCCTTGTCTTCGTTCCCGGTCCCGTCCTTGTCTCTCATCCCGGTCCCGTCCTGTCTCTCATCCCGGTCCCGTCCTTGTCTCTGGTCCTGCTCCCGTCCGTGTCTCTCCTTCTGTTCCCGTCCGTGTCTCTGTGCCCGCTCTCGTTTGTGCCTCTATGCCCGGTTCCACTGTCATGCCTGTGTCTGTCCCAGTCCCCGAGTCTGCTCCCAGTCCCTGAGCCCGTGACCCTGCCCGAGCCCATGATCCTGCCTGAGCCTGGTTTCCAGCCCAAGACTGTGCCCAGGTCTCCGCCCGGTCGACCTCCCGACCTGCATCCGCCGGGGCGACCTCCCGACCTGCATCCGCCAGGCGACCTCCCGACCTGCATCCGCCGGGCGACCTCCCGACCTGCATCCGCCAGGCGACCTCCTCCTGACCTGCATCCGCCGGGGCGACCTCCCGACCTGCATCCGCCGGGGCGACCTCCTGACCTGCATCCGCCGGGGCGACCTCCCGACCTACATCCGCCGGGCGACCTCCCGACCTGCATCCGCCGGGGCGACCTCCCGACCTGCATCCGCCGGCGACCTCCCGACCTGCATCCGCCGGCGACCTCCCGACCTGCATCCGCCGGGCGCCTCCCGACCTGCATCCGCCAGGCGACCTCCCGACCTGCATCCGCCAGGCGACCTCCCGACCTGCATCCGCCAGGCGACCTCCCGACCTGCATCCGCCAGGCGACCTCCCGACCTGCATCCGCCGGCGACCTCCCGACCTGCATCCGCCGGGCGCCTCCCGACCTGCATCCGCCAGGCGACCTCCTGACCTGCATCCTGACCGGTATCCTGAGCCTGGACTGCATCCTGACCGGTATCTGACCGGTATCCTGAGCCTGACCGTATCCTGACCGGTATCCTGACTGCATCCTGACCGGTATCTGACCGGTATCCTGACCGCATCCTGACCGGTATCCTGACCGGTATCCTGACCGGTATCTGACCGGTATCCTGACCGTATCCTGACCGTATCCTGACCGCATCCTGACCGCATCCTGACCGGTATCCTGAGCCTGACCGTATCCTGAGCCTGACCGCATCCTGACCGGTATCCTGACCGGTATCCTGAGCCTGGACTGCATCCTGACCGGTATCCTGAGCCTGACCGGTATCCTGACCGTATCCTGACCGTATCCTGAGCCTGGACTGCATCCTGACCGGTATCCTGAGCCTGACCGGTACCCCGAGCCTGACCGGTATCCTGACCGGTATCCTGAGCCTGACCGGTATCCTGAGCCTGGACTGCATCCTGACCGGTATCCTGACTGCATCCTGACCGGTATCCTGAGCCTGACCGTATCCTGAGCCTGACCGTATCCTGAGCCTGACCGGTATCCTGACCGGTATCCTGACCGGTATCCTGAGCCTGACCGCATCCTGACCGGTATCCTGACCGTATCCTGACCGCATCCTGACCGGTATCCTGACTGCATCCTGACCGGTATCCTGACCGCATCCTGACCGGTATCCTGACTGCATCCTGACCGGTATCCTGACCGCATCCTGACCGGTATCCTGACTGCATCCTGACCGGTATCCTGACCGCATCCTGACCGGTATCCTGACTGCATCCTGACCGGTATCCTGACCGCATCCTGACCGGTATCCTGACTGCATCCTGACCGGTATCCTGACCGCATCCTGACCGGTATCCTGACTGCATCCTGACCGGTATCCTGACCGCATCCTGACCGGTATCCTGACTGCATCCTGACCGGTATCCTGACCGCATCCTGACCGGTATCCTGACTGCATCCTGACCGGTATCCTGACCGCATCCTGACCGGTATCCTGACTGCATCCTGACCGGTATCCTGACCGCATCCTGACCGGTATCCTGACTGCATCCTGACCGGTATCCTGACCGCATCCTGACCGGTATCCTGACTGCATCCTGACCGGTATCCTGACCGCATCCTGACCGGTATCCTGACTGCATCCTGACCGGTATCCTGAGCCTGACCGCATCCTGACCGGTATCCTGACCGTATCCTGAGCCTGACCGGTACCCCGAGCCTGACCGGTATCCTGACTGCATCCTGACCGGTATCCTGACCGCATCCTGACCGCATCCTGACCGGTATCCTGACTGCATCCTGACCGGTATCCTGACCGCATCCTGACCGGTATCCTGACCGTATCCTGAGCCTGACCGGTACCCCGAGCCTGACCGGTATCCTGACTGCATCCTGACCGGTATCCTGACCGCATCCTGACCGGTATCCTGACCGTATCCTGACCGTATCCTGAGCCTGACCGCATCCTGACCGGTATCCTGACCGTATCCTGACCGGTATCTGACCGGTATCCTGACCGCATCCTGACCGGTATCCTGACCGGTATCTGACCGGTATCCTGACCGGTGTCCTGACCGGTATCCTGACCGGTATCTGACCGGTATCCTGACTGCATCCTGACCGGTATCCTGACTGCATCCTGACCGGTATCCTGAGCCTGACCGTATCCTGACCGTATCCTGACCGGTATCCTGACTGCATCCTGACCGGTATCTGACCGGTATCCTGAGCCTGGACTGCATCCTGACCGGTATCCTGAGCCTGACCGTATCCTGAGCCTGACCGGTATCCTGACTGCATCCTGACCGGTATCCTGACCGTATCCTGACCGGTATCCTGACCGGCATCCTGACCGGTATCTGACCGGTATCCTGACCGCATCCTGACCGGTATCTGACCGGTATCCTGACCGGTATCCTGAGCCTGACCGTATCCTGAGCCTGACCGGTATCCTGAGCCTGACCGGTATCCTGACTGCATCCTGACCGGTATCTGACCGGTATCCTGAGCCTGACCGTATCCTGACCGGTATCCTGACCGGTATCCTGAGCCTGACCGTATCCTGAGCCTGACCGTATCCTGACAACACAACATGTAGTAATACCACTACTAATGACACGCCCAAAACACAGCATGTAGTAATACCACTACTAATACCACCCCAGAACACAACATGTAGTAATACCACTACAAATACCAAATCTGGCGCTTCATTCCGCAAGCCGCTCACATGACACTTATGCAACCAGGTTATTGTAAGGTTTTTATTTTTATTTTCCCCGCTCAAATATTTCAGTTTGTTTTACATGTTCACGTTATAGGTCACATTACAGGCGGAAAATGTTCAGACGGGATTCACCATCTTATTTTTTCATCACATCACAAAAACCTGGCATTTTAAGGGTTGTGTAGACTTTTTATATCCACTGTATGTTATTTCATTTCTCTTATATGTATGCATGGAAATCATGCTGAGACCAAAGCCTCTTTTACACTTGAGTCCTCCTGTTTTACAGCAATTTAAAACACACATAGAGCAGAGAATGACCATGAAACAACAATAATCACACAACGTCCTCCGGAACATCTGTTCTGGTTTTATTATCCATCCCTGGTTCGGCTTTATCAGCTCGATTTTCTGGTCCATACAAAAATAAAAGAGTAGCTCTGTGAGACTGACCATGTGATTGAGACCCCTGATAGGAATTGTTCATCTCTTGTAATGTGACGTTAATATGCCGAAGCTGTATCATGACAGAGATGCCCAGCCGGTGCCTGAGGACATAGCAGAGCCTGCTATTTATTCTGTAGTGTGTATTTTGTATTATTTTGTGAGTATACAGGCTCCCCTGACCTCCTCCTCAGTGTTCGTCGTTGTCCCACGGGTAGCTTCCGCTTAGAAGTCTTGATGATTTCCTTACTTCGCTGATAATACAGAGTATTGTAGTTATTGAGTAATGCAGTTCTTTCATCGCTAGCTTAGCCGTGGAATTTAGGGTGTGGACGTGAAATCTCCTGGCAGGTAAATGGGGTCTGCGGCTAATTATGAGATATTCCAGATTGGTAGAGCAGGGAGTCCTGATGAGGTTAATGTTGGAACACCACGTTTCATTCCCGTAAATACACAGACCACCCCCTCGGTCTTACCGGAGTCGACTGCCGTTAGATTAGCGTGAAAGACACAGAGGTTTCCAAGGCTGACAGCATTATCCGGTATATAAAGATAAATATTTTTTTAAATCTAAACACAGCAGCTGAGTATCTGGACGTGTGCATAGTATATGTAATGCAATTTCTTTATAAAAGTTGGGTATAATGCATGAACTAGTCTAGAACCTGTGAGTTTGTGGTCTGCTTTATTCCTGATTTTAATTATTCACCAATGTGTACATAGTGTTTGCCTTGTGAGTTTGTGGTCTGATTTATTCCTGATTTTAATTATTCACACGTGTGTACATAGTGTTTGCCTTGTGAGTTTGTGGTCTGCTTTATTTGTTTTCTTTTTGTTGGCGCTGTCTGGTTTGTTTGTGGGAGAAGGAAAATGTCAAATGTATTGGATGATTAGTAAATATCTATATTTCTATTTTTAGATTTAAATACATTAGTAATTATATATATTTTTAGATTCTATATTTAAATATATTAGCTAATATCTATATATGTAGATTGGACTGTGGAATCTTGACTGCCCTGCTAGAAGGCACATATTCAGATGACAGGGATTTTGTTATTTGTGAATTGTAGATATATCAGCATTCACGTACAGTGCCTAAGTAAATATAGACATAGGAGAAGTTGGTAGCTCAGTGGTGGAACGCATGCTTGTATGTATCATGTCCTGGGTTTAATCCCCAGCCTCTCCACCAGGTCGCTGTTACACAGAAGAATATGTTCTCAATCGGCCTACAAGGTTAAATAAAGGTTAAATAAATATAATAAATAAATTATCCCAGTCAGATGAAGGTATTTTGTATCAGGAAGTGGAGTTGAAAGCCCCGTGAAAGCCGTATGGAATGTTGACAGGCACCTTGGCTCCGCCCAGCTCCTCCCACGTCCTTGCATCCAGAACGAGGAGGAATGTACACTTGTCCTGCAACGTCAGAACATTCTAGATGATTCAATTATTATTGTACATGCTGTTCTACATGTGAACACTGGAGTAAGAGTACATTTGAACTTCTTAGGTAGACCTCTGTGTACTTCCCCTTTGTGAAGGTTTGTTATTTGGTAATATATTATGAATACTTTACATTAAAAATGGCTTCCATCTGAACACAATATAACAAAGAAATTACAAAGCAAAAAAAGCCAGTCTACATGAGAATTACAAACAGCAAATATGTTCCCAGACCCTTTGCCTCTCCAAATTTACCTCAGATGAACCCTCTGTCCCTTTATTTAGCACAAATTAAATCGATTAAACATGATGATTTAGAACGACCAAAAAAAAAGAAATCTGGAAAAAGATATTCACATTAATGTAAATGTAGTTTTGACCCACAATCACCTATGTTGTAAAAAGCTTGCAGAAATCCCTGGAATCCACATGCCTGTGCCCAAACGCGAACGTCGGCACAGAAACAAGGGCGGTTTCACACGGCTAAACACCCTAGAACTGTTACCTCAGCAGGCGTGACGACCACAGACAGGATGACACCGTCGTCCTCATCCACAGCTTCCGGCGAGGGGACGAACACAGGCTCTGAGGGAAACATACCTTTCTTGTACCACACCTTGCGAGAAAGATTGTGTGTGCGTTAGAGAGAGCTAAAGAAAATCGTTTAAACGTTGGATCAGATAGGTCCCTTAGAGACAGGCCTGAACTGGTGAATACATAGTCAAGTGTCTGTGAGTTTCTAAGGATAACGAGTTAAAGATGCTGACACTTGCTAAGCACAGACCCAAATGCCACTGGTAACCAGCATAGTAACCTGCCTAATAAACAGCATAGTAAACAGCCTAGTAACCTGCCTAGTAACCAGCATTGTAACCTGCCTATTAACCAGCATAGTAACCTGCCTATTAACCAGCATAGTAAACAGCCTAGTAATCTGCCAAGTAACTAGCATTGTAACCTGCCTATTAACCAGCATAGTAACCTGCCTATTAGGGAACTGACCTTGAGTTTCTTTCCCTTCAGGTCCATCTTGAGGAGCGAGTCTCCCACCAGGTGCCGAAAGCCACAGCCGTAGAAGTAGCGATACCGCCGGGTGTTGAACTTGCTGTAGTTGATCTGAGGGAACTCCAAACCTCCGTACTCAAGAAGGTCATCTCCATGAAGATTCTCAAAATCACACACCACCTGGCAAATGGCCGTCATGATGGTTGAATTAATGAGCCAGTTAATAAAAGGTCAAACGTAGCAACTTAATTATTTAAGAAATTGTTTTCAAGGTCTTTCATGCTGAAATACAGAGCTATATTAATGGGCAAATCTTTATAATTTAGAATCATCATTAAGAGAATGACCTTCTGAATATTTGGCAATATGCAATAAATTCAAATATCACCTAAAAATGTAAAAATACTTTAAGCTTTTATCGGCAGTTTACTGCAATGTGTTCACAATGCTGTTACACGGATGCTGTTCAGGCATTAAACTAGAGCTGTTCTGACTCTAAAGCACTACTTTATCACTGTGAACTTACAAATTCAACTACGGTCTGGGAATAACTGAAGCATTATAGTTAAGCAAAAGGTTCAAGTGGGTGTGGTTTATAATATAGCAGAAACCTGTCGCAAAAACATATCACCAGCCTTTGCACATGGGCGAAGTACCTTGTTTTTGGATGTTTTGACAGACGTGGCAGAGCTCCCTAGAAGGGTGTTCAGGTTCACGCCAATTGGTGTGTCATCGTTCACGTTGAGGGGCAGAACGAAGCGGCGGGGGAATGCTCTTGGCGTGGCGTTGTATACCTGGCGAAGACACGCCGCTTAAGAGATTTGTTTTGGTAGGGGCTGTTATGAGATCGTGTGTGTTAATAATGTGTGCCCTTCTACTTCAGGATTTAAACACCTGTTTCGTTTTTATGTGTTTTGTAGCTACGCTGACCTGATCCAGGGCCTCTCCTGACTTGCGAAGGTTCTGGATGAGGTAGTTATCGATGCTGTCACCGTTGTCATAGCAACACATGTCCAGTACCATGAATCCGTTGTCCTCATAGGCATTGATCTGGTGGAACACTGACAGAGGCTTGGTGTGGAACTTTGTTGAGCTTGTCTGGAGGAAATGAGAGAAGATTCAAATGAAAACAGAATGTTACCACAATGGCAGATATAGTTGACGATGGCTAGATTACATAGTGAAGCACTGGCACTGCTGTACTTTACATTCAGAAAAAAATCTTCAAAACCTAAGGCATCAGGGTTTCCTCCACTTTAGATGTTTCTCTTATAATACTAGCTTAATAATTCATTTCAATTCATTTCATGGGGTTATGAATTCAGATTTTTCCTTGGTGTTGCAAGCAGGTTTTCCATATACAAACATGCTAGCACACTTGTTATTGGACTTAATCCGTCTTTGCTTGTGCCAATCTATTTCCATCTATGTCAATTCCGGCTCTTAACAGCAACACACCTCATTCACCCAAGTGATTATTTAAAAATTAATATTTCAAGCTTTTTCTACAAATTGATCTTAGTGCTTGTGTGAGGGTTGGGAACTCTAGTCCACTTTATGTGGGCCATTGAGGGTTACAAGGGCATGGAAGCCTTCTAGACTTTTGCGTTTCTTGTTGAGCTGCCCTTAATTAGTGGCAGCTGTCTTGTGTTGCCCTTATTGGGGAGCCTATTATTATTTTTTATTTAAGTTCTGTGTTTGGACGCCACTTCTGTGGTTCATTGTCTCTGCCTGAAGGAATAATAAAAAGCAATAAAAATGCTAACTGCAATAAAACAAAATTTGGAGACGAAAAAAGGCGGAACAAAATCATATCAATCGCAACAGGAAGGATTGAACCAGTGACGTTGCGAACCGGGGGAATATTCCGGTTGCGCTACAGTATAAGACACATTTACTTGGTGTTTTGTCTTAACTCATTTGTGTGGTGTGGTGTATTGCGTTCTTTTTTGAAAAGAGCTTGGTCAAACAAAGCTTCGGACGATATTGATCACGTGATCATGTCACACTGAAGCTGTAAACTTTGTGTGACTCTAAAGACTCTATGAGTTCTATGACTACTCTCAAATTACTAGCTCTATTCTAAGACTTTCTTGATTAACTTTCTCTCTCCAATACTTCTCTATAATTTCTGTTCGGATGCGTGTCTTATTTCTCACTGACAGCTCTCGGAGTGAACCGATTTATTCAGCCCTTTAAGTACGCAGTTTCGAAACAGCCGCTCGGAAAACGACACCTGTTGGAACTAGAAGGTGATTTTGTGACTTCCGAAGCTTCAACTGTCACGTGGTTTTGTAGATCGAAGTGAGCTTCTGGTACACTGCATCGAAACAGTAGAGCCCGGAAAACTGAACGGTGCTTCGGAGCTTTGTGTTCATTCGTCCTATCCCTTATTCACACACATGTTTTAAAACATTTGATGGTCAAGAAACATTTTGATGTTATATTTTTTTTCTCTCTCATCTCTCATCTCATCTTCAACCGCTTATCCGGGGTCGGGTCGCGGGGGTAGCAGCTCTAGCAGGGGACCCCAAACTTCCCTTTCCCGGGCAACATTAGCCAGCTCTGACTGGGGAATCCCGAGGCGTTCCCAGGCCAGTGTGGAGATATAATCTCTCCACCTAGTCCTGGGTCTTCCCCGAGGTCTCCTCCCAGCTGGACGTGCCTGGAACACCTCTCTAGGGAGGCGCCCAGGTGGCATTCGTACAAGATGCCCGAACCACCTCAACTGGCTCCTTTCTATGCAAAGGAGCAGCGGCTCTACTCCGAGTTCCTCTCGGATGACTGAGCTTCTCACCCTATCCCTAAGGGAGAGGCCAGCCACCTTTCTGAGAAAACCCATTTCGGCCGCTTGTACCCGCGATCTCGTTCTTTCGGTCATGACCCAGCTTTCATGACCATAGGTGAGGGTAGGAACAAAGATTGACCGGTAGATCGAGAGCTTTGCCTTTCGGCTCAGCTCTCTTTTCGTCACAACGGTGCGGTGAAGCGAATGCAACACCGCCCCCGCTGCTCCGATCCTCCGACCAATCTCCCGCTCCATTGTTCCCTCACTCGCGAACAAGACCCCGAGGTACTTGAACTCCTTCACTTGGAGTAAGGACTCATTCCCTACCCGGAGTAGGCACTCCACCGGTTTCCTGCTGAGAGTCATGGCCTCAGATTTGGAGGTGCTAACCCTCATCCCAGCCGCTTCACACTCGGCTGCGAACCGATCCAGTGAGTGCTGAAGGTCACCGACCGATGAGGCCATCAGGACCACATCATCCGCAAAAAGCAGTGATGTGACCATCAGCCCACCGAACGGGAACCCCTCCCCCATGACTACGCCTTGATATCCTGTCCATGAATATTACAAACAGGATTGGTGACAAAGCGCAGCCTTGGCGGAGGCCAACCCCCACCTGGAACAAATCCGACTTACTGCCGAGGACACGGACACAGCTCATGCTTTGAGCGTACAGAGATTGGATGGCCCTGAGAAGAGACCCCTCACCCCATACTCCCGCAGCACCTCCGACAAAAGATCCCGGGGTACCCGGTCATACGCCTTCTCCAGATCCACAAAACACATGTAGACTGGATGGGCATACTCCCAGGCCCCCTCCAGGATCCTTGCGAGAGTAAAGAGCTGGTCCGTGGTTCCCGGCCAGGACGAAAACCGCATTGTTCTTCTTCAATCTGAGGTTCGACTATTGGCCGAACCCTCCTTTCCAGCACTTTGGAGTACACTTTACCAGGGAGGCTGAGGAGTGTGATACCTCTGTAATTGGCACACACTCTCTGGTCCCCCTTTTTAAAGAGGGGAACCACCACCCCGGTCTGCCACTCCTCTGGCACTGTCCCAGACTTCCATGCAATGTTGAAGAGGCGTGTCAACCAAGACAGCCCTTCCCCACCCAAAGCTTTTAGCATTTCTGGACGAATCTCATCAGTCCCTGGGGCTTTGCCACTGTGGAGTTGTTTGACTACCTCAGCGACTTCCCCCAGGGAAACTGACGATGACCCTCCATCAGCCTCCAGCTCTGCCTCTGTACTAGAGGGCGTGTAGGTCGGATTCAGGAGCTCCTCAAAATGCTCTTTCCAGCGCCCGATCACATCATCAGTTGAGGTCAACAGTGTCCCATCCTTACTGTACACAGCTTGGATGGTTCCCGTTTTCCCCTTCTGAGGTGCCGAACGGTTTTCCAGAAGCATTTTGGTGCCGACCGAAAGTCCTTCTCCATAGCTTCTCCAAACTTCTCCCACACCCGCTGCTTTGCCTCTGACACGGCAGCGGCTGCAGCCCTTCGGGCCTGTCGGTACCCTGCAACTTCCTCCGGAGTCCCCAGGGCTAGCATATCCCTGAAGGCCTCCTTCTTCAGTCGGACAGCTTCCTGACCACCGTGGTCCACCACGGTGTTCTAGGGTTACCACCCCTTGAGGCACCTAGGACCTTGAGACCACAGCTCACCGCCGCAGCTTCAGCAATAGAAGCTTTGAACATTGCCCACTCAGGTTCAATGCCCCCAACCTCCACAGGGATGCCTGAAAAGCTCCGCCGGAGGTGTGAGTTGAAGATCTTTCGGACAGGGGCCTCCTCCAGACGTTCCCAGTTCACCCGCACTATCCGTTTGGGCTTACCTGGTCTGTCCAAAGTCTTTCCCCACCCTCTGATCCAACTCACTACCAGATGGTGATCAGTTGACAGCTCTGCCCCTCTCTTCACCCGAGTGTCCAAAACATGCGGCCTTAGATCAGCCGATACGATCACAAAATCGATCATTGACCTTCGGCCTAGGGTGCTCTGGTACCATGTACACTTATGCGCCTCCTTATGTTCGAACATGGTGTTTGTTATAGACAATCCGTGACTAGCACAGAAGTCCAATAACAAACGACCGCTCGGGTTTAGATCAGGGAGGCCGTTCCTCCCAATCACGCCTCTCCAGGTGTCTCCATCGTTGCCCACATGTGCGTTGAAGTCTCCCAGCAGAATGATGGAGTCCCCTACTGGAGCCCTATATAGGACTCCCTTCAGGGTCTCCAAGAAGGCTGAATACTCCGAACTGCTGTTTGGTGCATAAGCACAAACAACAGTCAGAGTTTTCCCCCACCACCCTTAGGCGTAGGGAGGCAAACCTCTCATCCACCGGGGTAAACTCCAACACCGCCGTGCTCAGACGTGGGCTCGTGAGTATCCCCACACCAGCCCGCCGCCTCTCACCCTGGGCAACTCCAGAGAAGAACAGAGTCCAACCCCTATCCAGGAGTAAGGTTCCAGAGCCACGGTTGTGCGTAGAGGTAAGTCCCACCAGATCCAACTGGTATCGCTCCACCTCACGCACAAGTTCTGGCTCCTTCCCCCCCAGTGAGGTGACGTTCCACGTCCCCAAAGCAAGCTTCTGCCGCCCGGGTCTGATCCGTCGAGACCCCCCACCTTCACTGCCACCCATATGACAGCGCACCCGACCCCTGCGGTTGTTCCTGTGAGTGGTGGGCCCACAGGATGGAGAGGAGAGAGATGCCACGTATCTCGTTCGGGCTGTGCCCGGCCGGGCTCCGTGGCAAACCCGGCCACCAGACGCTCGCTTTCGAGCCCGCCGTCTGGGCCTGGCTCCAGACGAGGGCCCTGGGCTTCCTCCAGGCAGGGTCTCGCTCCTTTTCCCTCTATCTTTCATGGGGTCTTGGTGAACCATTCTTAGTCTGGCCCCTCGCCTGAGACCACTTTGCCTTGGGAAACCCTACCAGGAGCATAAAGCTCCAGACAACCCAGCCCTCAGGTTCATAGGGGCACACAAACCTCTCCACCACGTTAAGGTGATGATTCCCGGGGAGGTATTTTTTTTTTATTTTATTTTTTTCTGTAACTTTTAAAAGACCAGAAAATAAGACACTGAAGCAAGCGGCAGATATTGAGGCTGATCTCTCTCATTCTGGAAATGGACTATTCAGAACTCTACCCTCTGGCAGGAAAATGTCGCTGGTACCAAACTGACTTTAGCATGCTCTCTCTGGACAATTGCACAATGCACCATACATATTTTTTGTAATTTGTTGCAGTCTATGTTTCTATTTGTTTCTTGCTTGTGTTAACGGTTGCGCTAGCAGGCCAGAACAAATTCCTTGTTTGCTTTAAACTTACTCGTCAGTAAAACTCTTTCTGATTATGATTTTTGATTCTCTAGATCGCTCCTTTTGTACTGTTGTCCTGTTCATACCTGGGATATCTGTTTATCGACCACTGCCTGTACTCCTGACCGAGTCCAGTGCCGGCCTCTGGATTTGTTCATAAAAACTACCTTTGCACGCTCTCCAAATCGAGCCAAACATCTTCCTCCGAGTTATATTCATACGTTTACAGACGAACAAGGAACCAGTTCCATTGTCCCCCTTCCCCTAACCCTTCCAGTGGGGGAAAAGAAAACACAAACTATTGGACTATATGAGTAGAGTATTTTGAAGTATGCAGGCTTTAAAAAATATATCTAGCACTTACCTTGCCCGTGTGTTTGTCAACCAGGTGAAAGACTGTGTCTAGTTTAGGGTCCCAGTAAATCCCCTGGTTGATTCCCTTTCCCCTGAGCTTAGATGTGACAATCTTCAGTAAGTCCATCTTGATAGGTTGCTCAATGAACAACACATAGTTCTCCGTCATGGCTATAAAAAACAGTGAATTGACAGGTCAGTAGGAATTGTTCTCGTTAGCGTCGTCAGAATAATATAGACTCGGACAAAAAGCAGTGTTGCTCCTGAGTAGGGCACATTTATCTATTTATTCTTGAACAGTAGCGTCTGTTTTATGAAACAATTGAAATATATAAGCTTTGATCATTTTGTTGGTTTACCAAAGCTGTGATAATAGGAGGGTTTGGACGGGTCTGCAGGGATTATGGAGCAAAGCACTTTGGCACCCTCCAGGGTGTCGTCAGTGTGGTTCTTCGTAGGGGGTACTGTGATGATGTTATACAAGGCACCTTATGTCAACGAGACACAGTTAGTACACATCTATGTGATACAATACATTTATTGTAATTATTTGGAGCGATTGTTTAGATTCACCTGTCCCTTTGCAAAAATCTGAGCCTAACTAATTATGAATAAACTTGTGGAACTGCCATAGATAGTAATAGCAAAACAATTCATGCAGTAAGTAAATCTAGTAATTAAATGCTTACTTGTTTGCATTAAAGGTAACTGATTTTCATTTACACCAAATCACATTGTGTACCGGTTATATTTTAAACCAGCAGGTTTCTTCAGTATTCAGAAAAATATATATCTTAGAAGTTAATCTTTTTTCCCATTTGGCCAAATTTGTACACATTCTGCACCCATACAATTCAATATGACAATCTGTATAGCCATATTAGAACATTGTGTGTGCCTAACAGATAAATTATGAAATGAATGGACATATTTGGACTGATGTGTTCCTTTTGATTATCTTATAAGAAAATCAGTGCAGTGAGCTTGATGACTTCTCCAAGAGGGCCTAGCTATCTAAACGAACCTTTGGCACCATAAGAGTTGCCCATGTTGTATGCTGTGCCATCTGGTTCGATATGGGGGTGGGCGGTGGCCATATTAACAGCCACAAACTTGCTCCAGTCCACCTTTGGAAGAAGGACACGTGTCAGACAAACTAAATCCTCTCTACATTTGCATTTCACAATGTGTCACACATCAGAGTCTGTTCTCTTGTTTCAATGGCTAAACGATCACGTGAAGTTGTTGTAAAGTAAGTTTTACAATTATCCCTGCACCCCTAAACACATTTCGATACCTTATCCATTGTCTCCAGGCTCTCCGGGTCCACCCTGTGCATGAAGTTCGACTCAGTGCTGACATAGCAGTCTCCCTTGTATTTGACAAAACTGATGCTGGCGTTGTCAGTCGCCTCTGTGGAAAGAAAACAGAACACCTGAATGCACAAACTTTACGTTTTGATCAGGCACACTTTTATCATCCCTAGTTACAGCTGCAAGCAATCAATAGTCAGCAAGACAGCCTGCTCACTGTTGCTACTTGTTTACTTCCTTTTTATTTGAGAGTATAAGTCTACACAAAAGGATTAGTCAGTTATGACGGATTTGGTGAGGGCTTTGAGATTGAACCCAGGTATACAGAAGCTGTGTCGTGTTGCTTCTTTTGACTGATTATTCTTCATTACTAAATACTATGTGATTAATGTAACAATATTTGAGACCTAGAGTTGCTTAGAGTTAGTAATAATAGAAGGGTACATGTGGCAAATTAGACAAATAATTCACTAAAGGTCAATAAATAATAAAGGAAAGAGAAGCTGGTAATATCTCTGGACACTAACTAAGTGGAGGTTATGTAATTAAGAGAAGCTTCTAGCTGAAAAAAGGTAGGTACTTTTTCATTGTGAGGTACCTCTTCACTGTGACATTAAGACTGATGCTTTGCCGACACTATTTAACAGTTTGAGGACTGTGACGCGTATGTTTTTCAATCTAGACACACTAATGTACTTTTCCTCTTGCTCTTCTATGCACCGGGGCCTCCCACTCCTGTTTTTTTCTGGTTAGAGCCAGTTTGCACTGTTCTGTGAAGGGAGGAGTACACAGCATTGTATAACATCTTCAGCACATTGGCAAATTTTTGCGTGGAATCCAGATACTCCTCACTACTTTCAAGGTCAGTTTTATATTTTCTTTAATCAGCACACCAGTTTTCAGCTGGGCTTACATTATTGGAAAAAGGATTTCTAATGACCAATCAGGCTTTTGAAAAGATACATTTTTAGCAAACACAAGTGCCATCCGTACACAAGACTGATGGCTGCTGATAATAAGCCTCTGTATGCCAATGTAAATAATCCATTGAATATATGTTGTATCCAGCTACACTAGTCACTTGGGCCTTTCTAGTTGACCCCAAACATAGTGTGAAAGGAGATTATATATATCATTCGTTATAGGTTCTAACCTACCATTGTAGTTTTTTATTGTGTACCATAATTTTTATTCGATGCTAGTATTCTACATTATTGTTAGTCAACATTTTTGGTAATGCATGATAATTAAAGTAAAAAATATCATTTAGGTTTGTGTTTTTAGATTTAGAGTAATGTCCAGGATGGTTCAGAACTGGTAATATCAGTGTTCAGATTGACTTAAAACTGCTTTGCCAAAGCATCCCTCAACATATAACTTTTTCAGGGCAATTTAGGCAAATATGTTACGCATGCGAAAATGAAAAAAGCACTGTTTGACATTTCCTTCAAATTGAAAGACTTATTGCAAAACAACGACTGGACTGTGTTGGAAAAAATATAAAAAAAACATACGGGATGATATGGGTAGATATGGATAAGGGTAGATTATACTATTTTGTAGATTTTAAGACGTGTTTAGGTGACAAAGATGCATGGTTCTTGTGATTGTTATTGCATATTTCGATCAGTGTGCACAACTTAGTTGTTTTCCGGCCGTGCTGCTTACAATTACTTGTATTGCAGGCTACTGTATCGAACTCTAGCCAAGTCCCAAGGCCACCGACTGGTACCTCAGTACAGCACATCAGCTTGAGTTCCCCAGTGCGGTGAAAGTAATGGGAGAGCGAAGAGCGTACCAGTTGATCATAACTGCACCGTCTCGCTCGAGAGATGGCAAGCCGGGCGACTCACCAATCTTTTCGAAGCGGGAGAGGAACCGAAGAAAGAAGTTCTTACAGGGGTCGGGCATGGACACTGTGCCGTACTCTGACACCATAATGCGGTCCCGCTCGCTGTTCTTCTTGTACGCGTCGCTCCGTAGAAAGCTACTCCTGTAGGTAACACTGCCGTCCACAATGTTAAACCGGTGCAGCATGGCCATCCCATCAAACCAGTGGTTGTAGCTGAACAATAAAGAGGACGGGGGAAGATTAGGATAAGGAACCCGAACTAGGATTACGGAGACAGTTCGGACCGAACAGGACAAAGGTAACACTTGTTAGATAAGTTCTTAAGAAAGGGTAGGTTGATTCATCCACTCTATGATTGTGCGAGAGGGAACAAAGGTAAATAACATATAAAATGTATATAACACTTAAATAACACTATCACTATGTCCCAAACACGGAAATAACAGCAGACTATGAATTCAGACTTGAGAGTAAGACGGAGAAGTGTTCCAAGTTTACAGAATAGCAATTGGTTGTACAGTTGTACTTAGTGAGATGAGCCTTTTCACAGACACAGATGGAAACAGTGCTTTGGTCAGACTCTCGGGCAGACAGGGGTTCAGTTACATTTTATTATACGGGTTAACTCATGCATTTCAGTGGTCAGTGGTCATTTATGAGTACATCACTGTTGGGTCTCTGTCCTAGCAAAGAAGACGGGTTAGCGTATCCTGTTGCCCAACTCCCATTGTTCCGATCAGTTAATCTTCCATCTTAACACAGAGTGATTGAACGGTCAACCCTTTTCATATACCATATAGACGATGTCCCAACACAGTGATCAAACAAACTACTCTATTTTACTATTCAAACACCACATGATCTAGAGATTTCCACAACAGCGATTAGGTCGGACGCCAGACACCAGAGGGGCACTGTGTATCCATTGCATATAGCCTGACTATAAATACTGTATTGTTTTGCAGTCCAGACATATTATTTGCACAGCACGACGACTGGCGGTTAATCGGAAACCATGAACCAATCTGGGGACAAGCTAACCTTGGTCTATTTTCACAGTCGGCCTTATTCTCTCGGTACAGTACAGTGAACGATACTAAGTGGCCGAAATCTCAACTCACTGCTGGTTTCCGAACTCGAACTTCCCGGGGCCGTTGCGGAGGAAGTTCCCCCGGATCCATGTTGGGATGGTCCCAAACACCTTAGTGGCGATCGGCTCCGGAGTCTCCTCCACAGACTGTACCAGAGGGCCGATACACTCCAGATACTTAGGGTGTTGTCGTTTACTGAGCCCGTTCAGCTCGCACTGACTAGTTGTCGCGTTTGTCTCATCTGCGTACACGGAATACAATGAAAGAGAGTAGAGTGAGAACATAATAGATAATACAAAAGAGCATGACAGAAGAGATACATTTCTTCTTTCTTGCACCGGTAGCATTTAAGCTAAATATTGCTGTTGATCTCTGGGTCATGGTTCATGGGTGTTCCCGTGTGTTCCTGTGTTGTGGTGTGCTTCTTTGTCTCCATCTTGTGGGTGTTCCTAGTGTTTCATCCTGGTACCTTAATTTCCCCTATTACCTTAATTTTCCCGCCCTTTTTCTCGCCTGTTGCCTGTTAGTCCTCGTTATGTTTTGTATTTAGTCTTCCCT
This sequence comes from Dallia pectoralis, assembly GCA_029465975.1. Classification (NCBI taxonomy): domain Eukaryota; kingdom Metazoa; phylum Chordata; class Actinopteri; order Esociformes; family Umbridae; genus Dallia; species Dallia pectoralis. The sequence continues at coordinate 6,480,496 of CM055747.1, read as the reverse complement.
GTTTTCCTGTGTGTTTGTCGGGTCATTGTCTTGTTAAGGTATGTGGGTTCTGTTTCTCGTCTGTGCTAATGCGCTGCTTGTTATTTCTTTGGGTGTAGGAATGTTTCGTGTCAGTATTTATTCCTAGGCTGGTTATTTTGTTATGTGTTTGTAGGAATCTTTTGTGTCAATGTTTTCCTGTACTGGTTAGTTTTGTCATTGGTAGGGTGGAGTAGAGGTAGGCCTGTATTTAAGGGGATGTGATCTGTTTCTGTTCTGATGTTTTGTTTCTTTGTCTTGTTAAGTTTCCAGTTCTGGTGCCTGTTTTGCCTGTCCTGGAGATAATAAATACATTTAAAGGGATTCTCTGCGCCTGTGTCTGCTGCTTGTCGTCTGCCCTAAGGGCAGATCGTTACACTCTGGAGCAAACCTGTACATTCAGTGACCTGCACTAAGGCTATTGTTGACCGTGCTAATACAAAACACAAGGTTCTTCGCATTCTAGAAAACATTATAACTTTGGTTTGGTCAAATCACTTATTCAGATTAAGACGTTTGTCCTGGTTTGAAATACAGCTGTGGTTTTGGTAAATGTCAAGGAAGAGCCTAACTTCCTGTATTCTGTATTTCCTGCTCACCACTTCTCACCACTGACATACGCCATGAATTAAATCGCTCACACAATTCTCAGTCCAACTTAACATTATCTTCAAAAACTAGTAGATGTATGGTATGAATATGCCGACTAGGCATGGTCTCTTGTCAAACTGTTCGTGTGCTTTTTAAATGTGTGTTGTAAATGCTGCAGCTAGGAGTCGGAAACAAATTCCATGTGTGTGTAAACAGACTTGGTGAATAAACCTGATTCTGAATCTCTTATGAATACAAATCTGGATATTTATCAGAGATATTGCATATTTCTAAGAAATTATCCATATGATGAATGGTTTTGGCCCAATGCTGAGCAATGCCTGGTTTCCTTAAGACATGAGCTTTTCATTCTGGCCAAAAATGACGATCCTGTCTTTTCTAGACCAGATTATCTCAATTCTAATGGTCTGAGTCTTTTTGGTGCCTTTTCACAAACTTCAAGTGGGCCATATACTAAGGATTGTCTTCCGTTTGGTAAATCTTCTATATACGCCTGATGGCCGTAATGCAGTAGAGATGTTTGTCCTTCTAGAACGTTCTTCCTTCTCGACAAAGGATAATTTTCTGTGTTTTTGGTTGCCCCTCTGACTAACTCACTGACCCCCCCGATTACTCAGTTTAACCATGGCCAGCTTTAGGAAAAGCATCGGTAGTTCAAATCAAGGTGAAGAATCATCCCACTGAAAACATAACCGTTCATTTTAAATTTTGTAGCAAAAGGTCTCAACTTCTGGATCTTCATGTTTCATATTCATAATAATAGCACAAATGTTTCGCTTGGTGATTATGGGATTCTGCACGAGTATTGGTGAGGATGACATTTAGTGTTAATTCATTTTAAAATTACGTGGTGACGTAACTGTTATCAGATTATTTTAGATCACTCAGTAAGGAATGATTGGATAATGTTGGAGATAAGTTTCAGTCTCAGGACTTAAGGAATAACTAATGCGGGAGGGTTGTGTTTTGGTTGCAATTACCCTCTTATTTCTATTGTCTAAGCCATGTAGAGCACAGAGAAAGGAATGTGAGAAGTAGGTGGAGATGAGGATCAAGCGGCTGTGACTGATTGTGAAACTGACCAACTATCTTCTTGTTTAAACCTGTTCAATACTGACCAACTGTTAGATCTGGTTAGAGGTTCATGTCTGGTCGAAGGGACTGGATGCGGATTTCTCCGTCTCATAGGAGACGGAATGTTCTGTAAGATTCTATAATAAACAGAATTGTGGAAGAGAATTGTTGTCTCTTGAATCCTAACTGTAACACAAGGTAGAAAGAGCCCAGGTGTCTGAAGATTTCCCAGATGCACTGCACTTGCCAATAAGATGATAATAACTGTTCTCCTTTACTGTGCAAACGGAGATAAAAGATCCTTAATAGAAAATGTAAACCACATAAAAAAGCTATACACAAATGTCATCGGATACGAAGGACGGAAGCTATACTTAGCACAGGTCATGCAAAGCTTTTCTGAACATCACAGTTGTGATCTGTGTCTTAATTAAATTAGAAAATTGACTCTGCAGCCCTTCTACAGAAATATCTTGTGTATAAGAGCCAGTTAAAACTCCAGTGGACAATGTCATAAGATCTGTTTTGGTTGCAGTTTTTCTCGGTTGAATACACAGAGAAAAACATCACATTGCTGGCGACCATTCAGGCAATAAGGCATTATTCAGGCATAAGTAAGCGATGTTCAAAAATGTCAACAGGAATAAGTGTAGCCTGACACTGGCTGCTGATACAGTGCATTACATTTCTATGGGCAAACTCTTTTTAACTCTTTTTAGGTACAGGAAGCCAACAGGTTAAAAAGAACTAGAAAAAACATGCAAATTTAGCTGAGGGAATAAAAGCCTTTAAAACAACTCTCACGTGAATCTCAGCTGTTGGCAAGAAGACAAACTCATTAGGCCTATGTTTAAACCAACATTAATCTGCAGCTACCGAACGCAGTAAAATACAGCCAATAGAAAAGCACCTGACTTCCGACAGCTGTAGCCTAGGCAACGGCAGTAAAGAGGGCATGAGGCTGCTGGATGATGGGACAGAATGTAGATGAACACAGATAAAACACGGTAGCCTACCTGAGACCTCTAGGTTAACCCATGACATGGTTCGACTCGGAAGACTGGAGCCGCGCTCCTGAACGACAGCTGTCTCTTTCTAAAAGAACTCCGGTCCTCCTCACGCTGTAATCGACTAAGTGCACACAGTACTGTCAGTGAATATGAAGGTGGTGTGTTACGTAAGCCTGTTAGACAACCAATGGCAGAGCAACCACAGAAGCGAGGGGGGGAGTGGCGAGTCAGCATCATTTAGAGAGGCGGTTACAGGGACAATAGAAAGGTCTCTGTAATGTCCTGAAAACAGGGTCGGGGGTCAAGGTATGCAGATAAACACAGCAGATGGTCCTATTTCAGCACCATTACAGATGGTCTATGTAGAGTGCCCTCGAGAATGAAGACCTAGTTTAACTGGTTGGAAACTGCAGTCTGTATAACTCAGGCGGGATGGATAAAGAGTTCAATCATGCATTGAGAAAGGTGTCTTCTGTTTATGACATTTTTAAACAAGGAGTGATCAACACAGCCATGAGGCAGGAGAATCAAGTATATCAACAACTCTTTGTAAAAATAAATTCAAGTAGAGTCAAAACAAAACAATAGCTGTATGTCGTACTCTAAAACACTTTAAATTTAAATTGTCCACTACAGCAGTGTACAGCACAGTAGTGTGACAGGCACCTTGTATCTGCTCCTAAATAAGTGCTCGGCAAGGCAAGCGTGCAAGACCCGAATAGAGTCAGACACAGAGTAATCAGTGGACTCGGGGGTGGTTATTGGGGTGCGTTCTGGGTAGGGGTGCCAATAATTAGGATTTAAAAAATATATATTTATGATGATAATAAGTAAGTTACGTCTTAACGGACGACCCGTCTTGATGAGAGGTCTGATGGATTGCATATACGTACATGATCAAATTTTGTTCCTAACAAAAAGCCTGGTGACTTGAAACTTAAATTGCATTTGACCGGAGGCGCTTCTTAGCTTACTGCATTTGAATATTGTCCACTGTAATGGGAGTAAGTCTTTGAAAAATGAAATGTAAACCTGTCATTGCATTTTAATTTGAATATTGTCTCAATAACACTGACATAGATTGAAAATTATAATTCATAATTCATTTTTCACCATAGCGTTTAATATTGTACTCTACAGAGCTCTGGTGTACATTAATGTCATGGAGGCATATATAATAGAATAGAACATATTTTAATGTCATCGAGCCCCTATAAATTAAAATGTAGGGATCTGGCTGCTATCTGACCTGGAACCTGATCCAAACCAGCTGTATTGGAGGAAAAAACTAATACTGTATGAAATGCTCAGGATATATGCTCACAATATACTGGACAATCATGAGGCACTATGTAATGTCAATTGATGGTGCCGTTTCTCTAAAAGGAGCACACTGCACCAATAATTGGTTTATTCCTGTCGTAATATCTAGATATTTGCATATATTGGGTAATTCGCATTAGCGGAATATTTTCGTAAACAAGTAATGCCTGTATTTTGTATCAGTTTCGACCAAATACAATGGCCACTTTTGTTTTGAAATCTTCGAAATGTTCGTGACCCGGAAAAGCTTTTTTACGCTGCTCACACATGCCCGTGTGGAAGAGTGCGGTTATTTGACCTGGCGCCCGGTTATACTTTAGTAAAATAATCCTGATTAATAACATGTCTGATATGTATTCAGGTAGTGACCTGTCCTCTGCAAGTGCATCGGAAAAAGCTGAGGCTGCGGAACTTCAGAGGATGGTCGCAGTCGAGCAACAGAAAGCGCAGTTTCATGCTCAGGTAGATCATCCAACAACGCTGGCTAAATAGCCAGCTATATAACAGTTAACGTGATTATATTTCAAATGTTCCTCTGTTTTTAAAGCGTTAGTTTCATTACCGTTTGTCACATTCTTAAACGAACGAGAGGCTGTGCCTCCAACTTCCGATTTTTTTATGTACAATTTTCTCAAGGTTATACTGTATTGTTCTAGGCTATACTTCATAACAGATAGGACTACGGACCTTTTTATAAAGTCTGCATAATGTTTCACTATTGTTTGATGTCGTTTTATCATTTTGTATTGTAGGTTCACACATTCACCGATGTGTGCTGGGACAAATGCATTGACAAGCCGAGCAGCAAGCTGGACTCCCGGGCAGAGACGTGCCTGGTCAACTGTGTGGAGCGCTTCATTGACACCACGCTTACCATCACCAACCGCTTCACCACTTTGGTGCAGAAAGGGGGCATGCATTGACTTAGGTCTGTCCCAGAGACAATTACATAAGGATTGATTTGTTTTGTTTTCAGTCTGTCATTATTGCAGACCTTCAAGATTCAACCTGGCACATTAAACACATATTCACCAGAACTGTGTGCAATTATGTTCCAGAAATGGTGTGTTCTTTTGGACTCCATGAGGCTGGACTATTGACTTTGTGTGTGTCACATTGTTCGTTTTTCAGCCATTTATCCAGATTTGCGTGATCTATAATGTTCTGTAATTGTATCCTGCTCTGAATATGGAGAAAGAATCGATTAAAATGATGACAAACACATGATCACTTTTTTCATAGCAGTCAGTGATGTGTTTTTATACAGTACATCACATAGGACAGATTGGTATATTTGACCCAGTCTCCTGAGTTAATGGAGAAAATCAGTAAAAGCAATACAAGTTGGCTTCTGTGTGATGGCCGGTGAGTACTTAACGATTAAGTGATCAGGTTGAACAAGTAATTAGGATCTTAGACTGTATGAAAGAACATACAGCATACGCAGGAGTTTGGTTGGGCTTTGCATTAAGTGTTAAATGTATTTCTTTGGCACCTCATAATTGCCCTTAACCTATGACACATTTCCTTTCAAGAAATGTTAGGCTCCTTGACTTTTAAGATATTATGAGCAGGTGATTATTATTTTCAGTGTCGGTTTTCCAATGTCTAAATTATTATATTGATCCTCAATTGAGGATGGAAACCCAAAGTGGCTTGCTCCTCCGGTCCGGATTGAGGTACATGGGTGATTCTCACGAAATCCAGATTTAGAAGGTGTCCAGCATCAGAATTTTTAAAATGCCCTTGAAGCCAATTTTCTTTTTGCACATATAAGATTAAGGTCGGAACTTACTAAGACCATTATTTTTAGGAGATTAAAAAAATATTTCCTATATAATTATTTAAATTTTTCAGATGAAGTCCATAAAAAAGTATCATTACCGCAACATGACATTACATTAAATATATGGTTAGAAACTTATATTTTTGGCTAATGTTAAAGTAGACTTTTATTTCTCATGCTCAAAGCTATGTAAAACTCTGGAGAGATTACTTTTCATATTTATTATGTTTTGTAATTTCCTTATTTTCTCTCATTACCGAAACATACGTGATGATTTACAATTTCTTTTATTTAATTGTTTTACTAATAGATAACATACACTTTTGTTATGTAGCAGACCTTAAATAAGTAGTGTTGTATAAAACATATATACATTTTAAAACAAAATATGATTATCTTATTATCACTTAATTGGTAAAAAAGATACATGTTGCGGTAATGAAAATGCCATTTCGGTAGTGAGGATCATTGTTTCGGAAATGAGATTTAGCTCACACATTCACTGTTGACAAAGGGGTTTTATGCCTACATATTTAAAACGCATACAATTTTTTAAAGAACATTTATTTCCCTCGTCATTATTCACAACCCAATAAAAACAAACCAAGCCACCCCCCCATGCTATCTGCTATCCCAACTTGGGTGAAGCGTTGTCAATGATTGTGTGTGTGTGTGTCTGTGTGTGTCTGTGTGTGCAAGTGATGGTCAAAACAATGAATCCAAGTTATATTTCTCCCTATTATCACCCTGACCCCTGACCCCTCTCTCCTTTCCCTATTATCACCCTGTCCCCTGACCTCTCTCTCTCTCCTTTCCCTATTATCACCCTGACCCCTGACCTCTCTCTCTCCTTTCCCTATTATCACCCTGTCCCCTGACCTCTCTCTCTTTCCCTATTATCACCCTGACCCCTGACCTCTCTCTCTCCTTTCCCTATTATCACCCTGACCCCTGACCTCTCTCTCTCCTTTCCCTATTATCACCCTGTCCCCTGACCTCTCTCTCCTTTCCCTATTATCACCCTGACCCCTGACCTCTCTCTCCTTTCCCTATTATCACCCTGTCCCCTGACCTCTCTCTCCTTTCCCTATTATCACCCTGTCCCCTGACCTCTCTCTCTCCTTTCCCTATTATCACCCTGACCCCTGTCCTCTCTCTCTCCTATCCCTATTATCACCCTGACCCCTGACCTCTCTCTCTCCTTTTCCTATTATCACCCTGACCCCTGACCTCTCTCTCTCTCCTTTCCCTATTATCACCCTGACCTCTCTCCTCTCTTTCCCTATTATCACCCTGTCCCCTGACCTCTCTCTCCTTTCCCTATTATCACCCTGTCCCCTGACCTCTCTCTCTCTTTCCCTATTATCACCCTGACCCCTGACCTCTCTCTCTCCTTTCCCTATTATCACCCTGACCCCTGACCTCTCTCTCTCCTTTCCCTATTATCACCCTGACCCCTGACCTCTCTCTCTCCTTTCCCTATTATCACCCTGTCCCCTGACCTCTCTCTCTCTTTCCCTATTATCACCCTGACCCCTGACCTCTCTCTCCTTTCCCTATTATCACCCTGTCCCCTGACCTCTCTCTCTCTCCTTTCCCTCTTATCACCCTGACCCCTGACCTCTCTCTCTTTCCCTATTATCACCCTGACCCCTGACCTCTCTCTCTTTCCTTTCCCTATTATCACCCTGTCCCCTGACCTCTCTCTCCTTTCCCTATTATCACCCTGACCCCTGACCTCTCTCTCCTTTCCCTATTATCACCCTGACCCCTGACCTCTCTCTCTCCTTTCCCTATTATCACCCTGTCCCCTGACCTCTCTCTCCTTTCCCTATTATCACCCTGACCCCTGACCTCTCTCTCTCCTTTCCCTATTATCACCCTGTCCCCTGACCTCTCTCTCCTTTCCCTATTATCACCCTGACCCCTGACCTCTCTCTCTTTCCCTATTATCACCCTGACCCCTGACCTCTCTCTCTTTCCTTTCCCTATTATCACCCTGTCCCCTGACCCCTGACCTCTCTCTCCTTTCCCTATTATCACCCTGTCCCCTGACCTCTCTCTCCTTTCCCTATTATCACCCTGACCCCTGACCTCTCTCTCTTTCCCTATTATCACCCTGACCCCTGACCTCTCTCCCTATTATCACCCTGTCCCCTGACCTCTCTCTCTTTCCTTTCCCTATTATCACCCTGACCCCTGACCTCTCTCTCTCTCCTTTCTCTATTATCACCCTGTCCCCTGACCTCTCTCTCTCTTTCCTTTCCCTATTATCACCCTGACCCCTGACCTCTCTCTCTCTCTCCTTTCCCTATTATCACCCTGTCCCCTGACCTCTCTCTCTCTCCTTTCCCTATTATCACCCTGACCCCTGACCTCTCTCTCCTTTCCCCATTATCACCCTGTCCCCTGGCCTCTCTCTCTCCATTCTTCTGTAATCCTCAAGTAACACTGGATTACTGTGTATTTTCTCCCTATGCTTTGCCAGACTGTTTTTCGCTGATGCCCTTTTCCTTTCAACTGTCTGTAACAAAATACACAATTGCCATCTTGAATGTAAAATTTTGTAAAAAAGAAAAGAAATACATTGTTTCACAGTAAAACTATGAAATAGTAAATAATATTGCATTAATAATAGGTGGCCTATACTGCATTCATACTGCTTTTTGTGGAAGCATTTAAAAAAAATAATAATAATTAGTGACCCCTGCTGGGGGGGTTGTAATAGCTATTTTGTTTACGCAATCTGTTCAAGAAGCGTTTAAGGCAAATATCAAGTTATATTAAAATGAGCAACAGTTATAGTGCACGTGCCTCCTTCATAAGGCTGTTTCTCACTACCGAAACATTGAGTATCTCCACCGCAACAGGCCTTCAATTGTTGCGGTGAATGATAGGGGTGTTGCGGAGGATGAGCGACCTTAAACATTCTTGCTAACTGTGGAAGCTAAATGAGAGTTAGCTAAACATTCCCTATCTTTTTATATTTAGACCATAATGGGGTATATAGTAATCAAAAAAATTTAACTGCAACATTTTTTATAACTTCACAAACACATGTTTCAGTAATGAGAACTAAAAAGTCGTGTAGGTACTATGACACGCCAAATTTTTACTTTTATCTGGAGAGAAAAAATTATAACTGGTTACTTGATAGCCATCTTGAGTGTCACAGTCATTTATGTCCCTTACAACAAATTCCTTAAAAAATTATAGTTCCTTGAGCACTTAAACAATGATTGAAAATTGTTGCGGAGGATGAGAAAATTGGTCTTGGACACATTTTTATTCCTTATTATTGTCACTACATTTACCAATGACCACCAAATACCACATGTTTCTTTACTGTAAATGTTTATATTATAACATGCACTGAAGCTTTTTATTTTTTATATTTTTTAAATATGAATAATTCCATCTCAAAGGACCAAAATCCAGTCATGGACACGTTGCGGTAATGAGAAATTTCCCTTTAAATGTTGAAAAAAAAAAATAATTCGTATTCATGATTTCATTTGAAATCATGTGCAAAATCGTACATGAAGAGATGTTTATAACGGTATCCTTCTTATTTTGATAGCATTTACTTTTATCATCAAAATGTTTTATGACACCTCATAAGTCTAATTTCGCGAGAATCACCCACATGTCCATGTGTCTGGACCTTAAAAATAGAACGGAAAGTGAAATAACAGTTGGAACGAACAAGGAATCAAAAGTGAAAGTGGAGTGATCAAGTGCCTACAGACGTCTGCTGTTGGGTTCGTACACTTTTTAAACTGTGTTTAACTTTGGAATTGGCAAATATGACTACGTTATGTAAATGGAATAATAATTAAAAATAATGTTTTTTTTCGCAGACTATTAATTGCGCGTTCGCATTGACTATGGAGGTCACATTTTCTGGTTGGACTGCGGTTGAGGACAAGAAACTGCATTCAGGCGAGGAGCCACAGAATGAAATAGTATACACGATGTACCATGGCACAGACCTCAAGCATGCCCAGGACATCATCACCAACGGGCTGAAGCGCTCCACGGATGGCATGTTAGGACCAGGCGTCTACGTGAGCCGCAATATCGACAAAGCCAAGTGTTACCCGCTAAATGCAGATAAAAAAGACAAAATAGTGTTCAAGTTAAAGGTGCGTGTTGGCAAAGTGAAAAAGATCGACACCGATAACCATCCTCTACAGAAGGCTTGGCACCAGAATGGGTACGACAGCTGCTGGGTGCCACCTAACAGCGCTATAAGCTCTATTAAGTCCGGACGTGAGGAGGACTGTGTCTGGGATCCCGCTCGGGTTCTGGTGGTGGACGTGGCCTGCTGTATGGACGATCAACGCCGCCGGGATTTCCGGAAGCAAATACAGGAGACCCGTGCGTCTAGGCGAGGCGCAAATAACGCGTGCGACCGGTGCCAACAGAACACCGTGTATGACCAGTCTCACCCGATCCAAAGCTGCTGGGCCTGCACCGAACAGATATGCCCCTTTCAACTGAAACATGTATGCCATAAATAAGAAGACCCACTTCAGGTGTCATTTCTCTTTCTTACCACGAAATATCCTTCTCTGATCCACGTTGTAAAATATATATTGTTAAATATTAGCCTATATAGCCTAATTGTCTTTGGAATTTGATGTCACACATGGAAGGAAACTGCCAGATTGAATAAATGTGAAAATGTGCATTACTGATGATAGTTTTTTGTAGCCTTTTCTTTTGCATGCTGCATGGTTTGGTAAATGTTTCATTACAGAGGAGCCAGCTATGGACTACTTTTGGGTCACAAGAAATTGCAGACATTTTAAGAACTGCAAAACAATAAGTGAGTGTCAAAAATACAAATCTGAAATCGCAAACAATTTTTAATAAACAATGCAAAAAATAAATAATTGTATGTATTTCTTCTTGTGACCCAAAATATTTCCAAAATATTTCCATACGAGATACGTTCAGATACGTACTTGGCTTTGTCGAAAGCGCTTTGAGTTCCCAGGAAGAAAAGCGCTATATAAATGTAATGAATTATTATTATTATTACGTTCAACGAGGCCATAGCCTTAAACGAAACTGAATTATAGAAGTTATTTAACAGGGATTTGAGAGTCCTGGTGACCAGTCAAATTATCGCAGCGCAGTGCACCATCGCGACGGTAGGTGGCGTTCACATCATGGACTCCTGTTGAGATTATTTCGAAGCCGCTGCAGGAGAACCAGGAAGTGAATGTAATCGCATTGTATTGCATAGAGATTAGAGGCAACGGATTTGAGTTGTTGAGCCCTTTAAGAAGCAAAGGTAGGAGATCTTTTTCCACGTTTCTGTGGCTGTATGCTTGTATTTCCGATGTTGACCACATGTTTCTATACCTGAAATTGAAAACAATAGTGGATTCTTCTTGATTTAATGATGTTTAAGATATATGTAGAAACCTCATATGAGTCTAATTTTGGTTGGATTTTAAATAAATTTGCCTGTTTCTGCCTTGTTTGGTATGGCAAAGCTGTCCATCAGCACACTTAAGTTTGCACTGACCCTCAGCATGTGTAAGGCCAGGATAGTGTGTTCAGTTCCCACAGAGCAATATGAATATGAAAATATGCAATCCTTCTGTAAGCAACCTGGGCTAAGAGTGTTTGCTGAATGACTAACATGTGACTTTTTTCTGCATGACATATGTACATTGTCACACACAATATGTCCTCAAATTGGTTCTGAGGATATTGACTGGCATCAATCATTTATTTGTTCAGGTTTCTTCAGGTTTCAGCACAAAGGGGAATGCCTCCACAAGAGGGCCATGGTCCTAACTCTCACCCCTGGGCCTGCTCAGAGCTACTAGGCCAAAGGAGGCTTGTGGTATTGGGGGTGCTGCTAACATGGATGGTCCTCTTCCACCTCCTGGTGGATGTGTGGCTCCTCTGCCTCTTCACCAGCCTGCTGGTGGTGCTGGGTGGCTGGCTGGGGTCCCGTGCTGCCCTGGATGCAAACAGCCTGCTGCACCTGGAGCACTTCGTACACCTAGGTCAACACCGGTCCGCCCTCCCTTCCCCGGGGAGAGAGAGGAGGCTGGACCACGAGATCCGTAACGCGGTGCAGAAAGCGGTCCGGGACTTCGTGTCGTCATGGTACCACGCCATACTGTACGAGGGGGAGAGGGAGGGGCCGGGGGAGTTTGAGCACATCATGCGCGACGCCATGTTGGATTCGGTGATGGAGCTCAAGGAGAGGGCTCGGTGCGTGGACAGGAGGGCGCTGGTTCAGAGAGCTTTGGGGCTGTGCGGCTGCCACCTGCAGAGCTACATGGCGGCCAGGGAGAGCATGAAGCAGGCGAAGGCACGACCAGAACTGCAGTGCAGAGATGCCTCTGTCGGCCCCAGTCTATGGGACCTGTACAGCCAGTCAGACACGCCACACCCAGCCCTGGCAAGTCCGGCCACAGAGATCAGCTACACCCGGGCTCTAGTGGACCTGCTGATGCAAGTCCTGGTCCCGTTCCCTCACCTGGAGACCCGGACCGGGAGATACGTGGTGGGAGAGCTGATCACCTGTAACGTCCTCCTCCCGCTGGTCGGCCGGGTGTCCGACCCGGATTGGCTCAACCTCACCATTGTCGACCTGTTCACCAAATCCAAAGTGCCGCCGGATGAGACCCTGGACGAGCTGCCGGAACATTTAGCTCAGCTGCCTCGGAGTCTGACCCAGCAAGAGCTCTGGGCCCGTTCTCCGTCCCGGCTTCATACTCTGAGAGACCAGTTCAGCAGCAGCCTTGGTCTTCACGATGTGGCGGTTCCAGACTCGCCAGATCCCACAGAGTCTTGCCGCACCGCGCTACCAGAACCAAAGGATGAAATCGGTCGGGTCCCGCAGATGCCGTGCATTTGTCCGCCCGTCCGGACAAACAGTTTTCCGGTGTCTCTGGACCTGCTGAGGTCCTGCAGCGGTGGCAACCGCCTGTATCAGGGCCTGGACTCGGACCTGGAGTCCTTGTCGTCAGAATCCAACCAGCTCTCAGTGGAGTCCCTGGACCAGCTGGATTCTGAGGAGGAACATGCAGACAGCTTCTGTGACTGTGCCTCCCCAACTACCTTCTGCAGTGTGTTTGAAGATGAGCCGTCTGGTTGCCTGGGCAACCTGAAGGTCCTGGGACCCAAGGTCTGTTTGCTCGTTAGTACATTATGTGGTATTTTTTGGAATCCTACGTGGTTTTAATAGTGCACATGGTTGCACTGTTGATATTGCCACAGTCCCCTGAAAAAGATTGATAGAACACAGTGGCTCCATCACAAACCCGGTTAAAATGAGGCAGTCATCAGGTGTGCATATATAGGTAAATCAGACGTGCATATATAGGTAAATCAGGCGTGCATATATAGGTAAATCAGGTGTGCATATATAGGTAAATCAGGCGTGCATGTATAGGTAAATCAGGTGTGCATATATAGGTAAATCAGGTGTGCATATATAGGTAAATCAGACGTGCATATATAGGTAAATCAGGCGTGCATATATAGGTAAATCAGACGTGCATATATAGGTAAATCAGGTGCATATATAGGTAAATCAGGCGTGCATATATAGGTAAATCAGGCGTGCATATATAGGTAAATCAGGTGCATATATAGGTAAATCAGGCGTGCATATATAGGTAAATCAGGCGTGCATATATAGGTAAATCAGGCATGCATATATAGGTAAATCAGGTGCAGATATAGGTAAATCAGGCGTGCATATATAGGTAAATCAGGCGTGCATATATAGGTAAATCAGGTGTGCATATATAGGTAAATCAGGTGTGCATATATAGGTAAATCAGGTGTGCATATATAGGTAAATCAGGTGCATATATAGGTAAATCAGGCGTGCATATATAGGTAAATCAGGCATGCATATATAGGTAAATCAGGCGTGCATATTTCGGTAAATCAGGCGTGCCGGAGGTCATCTGGAGAGAGAAAGATCACTGCCGTTTGTTTCAACGGACTAATCGATTGTCCTGTTTTTGTATTGCAATGTCAGTCTTTAGCTGGAGAGAAACAATTCCAATAGATGATCATGTGACTTTACTGGGCCTTTAGAAAACGTTATTTTAAATTGATATAATATGTTAAATCATCATGAGCGTTGAATAAATAGCAGGTTCCTACGTCTGATTGGTTTTCCTATAATCTGACGGTGCAGGTGTCTGAGCAGCCTCACTGGCCTGTGGGCGTGGAGAAGGAGCTGCACCCCCGTCGCTCTGCACCTCCCGGGGGGCTGTGCCTGGCCACCTTCAGCTTTGAACCCCTTGTCAGCCCAGATGGACCGGTCTTAATCCAGAACCTGAGAATCACTGGGGCTGTAACAGCCAAAGAACACTGCAGCACCGGTTCACAGCCCTATACTCTATACACAGTTAAGGTTAGACACACCACTATACTCTATACACAGTTAAGGTTAGACACACCACTATACTCTATACACAGTTAAGGTTAGACACACCACTATACTCTATACACAGTTAAGGTTAGACACACTGCTATACTCTATACACAGTTAAGGTTAGACACACTGCTATACTCTATACACAGTTAAGGTTAGACACACCACTATACTCTATACACAGTTAAGGTTAGACACACTGCTATACTCTATACACAGTTAAGCTTAGACACACCACTATACTCTATACACAGTTAAGGTTAGACACACCACTATACTCTATACACAGTTAAGCTTAGACACACCACTATACTCTATACACAGTTAAGGTTAGACACACCACTATACTCTATACACAGTTAAGCTTAGACACACCACTATACTCTATACACAGTTAAGCTTAGACACACCACTATACTCTATACACAGTTAAGGTTAGACACACTGCTATACTCTATACACAGTTAAGGTTAGACACACCACTATACTCTATACACAGTTAAGGTTAGACACACCACTATACTCTATACACAGTTAAGGTTAGACACACTGCTATACTCTATACACAGTTAAGGTTAGACACACCACTATACTCTATACACAGTTAAGGTTAGACACACCACTATACTCTATACACAGTTAAGGTTAGACACACCACTATACTCTATACACAGTTAAGCTTAGACACACCACTATACTCTATACACAGTTAAGGTTAGACACACCGCTATACTCTATACACAGTTAAGGTTAGACACACCGCTATACTCTATACACAGTTAAGCTTAGACACACCACTATACTCTATACACAGTTAAGCTTAGACACACCACTATACTCTATACACAGTTAAGGTTAGACACACCACTATACTCTATACACAGTTAAGCTTAGACACACTGCTATACTCTATACACAGTTAAGGTTAGACACACCACTATACTCTATACACAGTTAAGCTTAGACACACCACTATACTCTATACATTATAAAGGTCAGACACACTCCTTTACTCTATAGTTCGTAAAGGTCAAACACATTATGTAACCAGGTTATTGTACGTTTTTAAAATGTTTCCCCCTCGAAGATTTGAGTTTGTTTTTCAATTGAATTGTTCACGTTATAGGTCACATGAAAGATGGAAAAACAGACTTTTTATATCCACTGTATGTCAAAGACACTTGACTCTATACATCACTCTTATCCATCATCCCCAACACGGTGTAACTAAGCCTGACCCCTTGTCCTGTCATGGTCTTTCCACGCAGGAACGGCCTTCACATACCCTGTGGGTGCAGCTTAACAACATGCTAGATACGTCTCTAATTATGTCACGCGTCCATATTAGAGCTTCAACATTCAGATTTGAACGGTCTTGCTTGTAAAAATCTGTTCCTGCATTTCTTCTGCAGTATGAGACTGTGCTGGACTTGGAATCCCAGGGCAGCCTGCAGCCTGCAGCCTATCACACGGTAAACAGGCGCTACAGCGAGTTCCTCAACCTGCAGACGCGCCTGGAGGAGAAGCCTGACCTCAAGAAGATAATTAAGAGTAAGAAGTTCATCCTGAGTTTCTATACTTGCAGCGTTGTTGCTACGTGCATTCTGGGAGCAGCTCAGTTCGCGTAGCAAGCCCAGGCCTCTCTCTGCATTTCACCTTTTCCGTTTCAGATGTTAAGGGACCCAAGAAGATGTTCCCTGATCTTCCATTTGGAAACCCAGAAATTGACAAGGTGGAAGTTCGAAAGGGACAGCTGGATGCCTTTCTTAAAGTGGGTGTGGCACCTGTTCCTAGCGAGATAGAGAACGTCCTACAGTATATTCAAAGTAAACAACAGCTGTTGCTTAGTGACCATAAGGTGCCTGGCAGCCTGGTGTTTATCGAATCTCTGCATTGACAGGGTGAAGTTTTCCAATTTACTTGAGAAAAAACGATATTGTTATACTGTCGTTTGTCGCTCTGTTGCTGACGTTAGTCGGTCTGTTTACTTTATTCCAGCAACTGTGTGTGATTCCTGAGACGGTCAACAGCACTGAGTTGCACGAGTTCCTGGCTCTCAACACAGACGCTGGCACAGCCTTTGAGAAGAAACCGTTAGTTAAGTCCAGGATTGATAAGGTCGGTAAGGACGTGACCTAAAGTTTTTATGCAATGCGTTGTAGAATCTGTCTGTTCCTACTTATTTGTCTGGCGTAGATCATGGCGAACGCTGTAGGTACTCTGAAAACGGCGTTCCCGCGCACCGAGGACGACCTTGATGGGGAGCCTGCTGATGGGAGGAACGCCCCGGAAGGAAGGAAGCGGTGGGACTGTCTTTGTCTCTCCCCCATGTCTCTCTTTATCTCTCTGTCATTCTTTCTCTGTGTCTCTCTGTCTTTCACAACTATTGTTTCTGAAACAAACGTACTTTATGATTCATGTGTCATGACAAACTGCATGTAATATGGTATGACAATTGTGCAATTGCATTTTTGGTGTCAGGTCTGTCCGGGCGAGGTTCTCCAGCAAAGTTGCCCCTACCCTGAACATTCCGGAAATCCAGCCCAAAGTCATATACTGCTTTAATAAAGGGAGTACTGTAAGTTAAGCAAAAACATTTTCCAATGGTTGCCGTTTTCAGGAAAATCCACAAGACAAAATAATGTACAGCATTTCAGAGAATAAACTGTCTTATTTTATGAATAACAAACACGTTTCTTTAATCTATTCTTCTTGTTTTAGAGTTAAATATTGGAGTAAATGAAGTGAGGTTACTGCTATCAATATTTGCAACACAATTAAATTGTCGAAAGTGTATGATTTCAGGACAACACAAATGCGGAACAGGTCTCACAAGAGTGTTTTTTTTAATTACGCATGTACGGTTCTGTTTTCTTTTTCAAATTCATTATTTCAATATGCCTAAGTGTCGTGATTTATTTCTCCAGGTTTTCCAGGGCCTGTCTGTGTCCGGACTTGAGGACTTTATAAAGGATCGGGAGACATTGCTCTATGCTCCCCAGGAAAGAGAGGCTGACAGAAGGAGGTTTAGCGTGTTGCCTGGAAAAGACCGGAAGGACGTTGGGGTTCAGGAGAGAAAGCCAAGAGTGGCAGGTTTGCCTAATGCCTTCAGTGGCCTTTTATATCACGGCTGTAACCACTATAGATATACACAGTATCCCAATAGATGTATACTTTTTTTGTCCTTTTTGTAATGAGCAGAACGTAGATCCTTGCTTGGCCACTGGATGGCAGTATCGTGCCACTCTCTTTGAAAACACTATTTACAGTGTAGGCCCATTCCTATTTGGACAGTGAAAGACGTTTTTCTGTTACGGCTCTTTTTTGCGACAATGGATATGAAATGAAATGACAACGAGGTTAAAATTGCGGACCTTACATCCATTCCGTGTCAGCTACGCAGACCTAAAGCACAAGAGCCCTCAATTGTACGGCCACACATACGTTGCTTTGACATGTTTTTTTCTTCTCTTTTCACACTTTCTTAACAATGGCCATCACTCTAATATCAACTGTTAACGGTTGTATAATCTGTCCACGATACCTTTATCCAGATTTTTCGCGACAGCGTTTCGAGGATAACTGATGTTTCCTCCTCACGGTACCCAGTCTCTGAGTTTCAGATGATTCAGTTTTCTAGGAATTATCGTAAACGGCATACGTGTGCCCACCGCCCGGAGTGTCAAACAGTTCTTGGTAGTTTTTTAGATATTTTCCATGAACTTTCTGTGTTTTTTAATTAGAGACAGCTGGAAAGACTATTTCCCAAAATAGTTTTGCTTCCCTTGGGGGCTACGTACAAAACATGCAGTTTTTCGTAAACGATTCATCCGATATGGATAGAACAAATACCCTGAAATGAATGCTGACAGGCTGTATAATCCAAATTGCCTAAATTCAGAGTGACCGCTTCAGTATTCGTACAATCAGGCGAACATGTACATATCGCTCAGGAGCCTGCGAATTGTGTTTCTTTGTGACAACTTCAGCGTGCTGTGTGTTCCTGTTATAGACACGGCGGTGGCCGACGTGGCTCTAAACATCCTCTGTCTGTTGATGAGAGACCAGTGGAGCTGGTTGTGTACCGAGAACATCCAGAAGGCCATCCGATTGCTGTTCGGCACCTTCATCGAGAGGTAGCTCACACTTGCCGTCGCCTAAGACTAGAACTGGAAAGCTGCCACACTGCCTCTTCACCAAAGAGTTCACCGTTAAACAAATGTTTCATTCTTCGTTCTCATCTCAAATATCCCAGAATTTGCACTTTTGTCTCCTTCCTCCACTCGATGGGGGTTACAGAGACCAATTTAAGGGCTTAACGTCCCTCTGCGGTTGACCGTCAGGTAGCTTATTTAGTCGGTGTACTTCTTTACTCTGCGTCAAATCGTCTCTTGCATAACGTTTACAGTTTAGACCTCCCTTCGTGTCACCCCTTTCAATATGTACGCATTTCGGTCTAAGTGAGGCAAGAAAAATGTGTAATATTTGCCCCGTGTTGTAATTTTGTGGTCACCTTGAGATGAACGGGGATGTTTCCCCTGCGCTAACAATCTGAACTTCTCACCGCTTTATTTGTCTTTCAGCAACTGAACATTCGATCAATTAATCGATTGTGTTTTATAAAGACCTTTTGACATCATCAGTGGCCACAAAGTGCTTTCACAAAAGATGCTTTTGTCTCTCTCTCTGTTCCTGGGTATGTTCGCAAGGCTTTTTCACGATTTCTTAAGGTCATTCTAATTCTCCTCAGCACAAAATATGGTGGTTTTCATACACTGCAATTTGTGGTGAAATGGAGAACAAGAACACAGCATTTCTGTCACTGTGTAAACCCAATGCTACGAGGTCACAGAGACGCTCTCTTTATATTATCTTTCCTCTCTTTTGTTCGACACAGATAATAGAGACACTGTTTGTGCATACGAGTAACACACATGCAAATGGAAAAACGAATGAAGAGCCTTAAAGGGGCCAATTGTTAAATGTTTATTATACGTTTAGTGTAAACGACCAAAAGCCCCCCCCCATCTGCGGGGAACGTCTCGTGTTTCAATACTTCTTTCTTCAAAGTTGTTAAAAGTCCCTGAGATATTCTCCATTGAACCGTTCTCATTGGCACGCCCATCGGTTTGCACTATAGTCTTCTCATACTCTCGTTTGACAGTCAGTTCTATTCCCTCAGCCGTATCCTGCTCATATTCCATGCGGACTAGCTTCTACTATTCCAGTCCTTTTAGTACGGGGAGGGGAGGTGGAGAGGTGATGTTATTGTTTAAAAAATGTGTTTGTTCGTTAGAGGCAGGATTTGACACTGTGCCCCTTCTCTTTGAGGGCGCTGTGGACAGCTGACCCCACCCCCCAATTAGATCTGTTTGATTGGCCACTCTGATAACTAGGGGCATTGATACAAGACACTGAAATGGACATCTTGAATTATAACTAGATAATGCTCTTCGTTAGCACAACTTTATATACAGATTCATTTATATACGTATATATGTATATATGTTGCTCTTTGCACAATTTGCATGTACTGCAAAGGAAAAGTATTTGGTCCCCTGCTGATTTTGAACGTTTGCCCACTGACAAAGACATGATCAGTTTATAATTAGTAGCTTTATTTCAACAGCAAGAGACAGAATGACAACAACAAAAAAATCCAAAATAACACATTTCAAATAAGTTATACATTAATTAGCATTTTTCTCAGTGAAATGTACATGTATATACTATCGGGACAATTGCAAAAAAATCTGAAACCATAACCTAGACATGGCGTTTCTGCAATATTATATACACAAATAGACATTGCTTTTTTGCACAATTAAATATATATATATAATACATTTTATATTTTTTCCATTAAATATGCCAACTATAAACTCTCATCGAATGTTTGTATTTTGCTCTGTTTGTATTGTTCGTATTCGTTCTTTAATGTGGGTATTAAATATTGCAGCCAGGGGTCAGTACAAATTCCCTGTGTGTGTGTAAACACACTTGGCAAAATAATCCTAATTCTTTAATAGGACATTGGGCCAACGCAAGCTGCCAGAACAGCTTCAGTGTGCTTTCGCATAGATTTTACAAGTGTCTGGGACTCTATTGGAGGAACGCAACACCATTTTCCCACGAGCAATTCGAAAGTGTTGTGTTTTCTTGATGCTAGTGAAAAACACTGTAGTGGGACCTGCTGAAAAAGGCCAAATTAATAGGATCTGGAGACTTAGACAGACAGACAGGCAGTCGTGGTTTATTTCGCTGTCACTTTTAAATGACCCCTCTTCGAAGTTTGCGGAGAATTCATTTTCTTAGCCATGATAGCCTGGCATGTTTATATATGAGCCTAAGTATTATGGGATGTTAATTCCACACCTGCGTGGAGGTACTTACTTTTGTATTTTCTTTGAATCCCTCATTTTCTCAAGCGGTTTCTTCATTTTGGCAGTTTGGTCTGGTGCTTGATGTTGAATATTTTGTGATCTGATTTTGAAGTCAAGGGGTTTTTCAACACAAATGCATTTTAAGTGTTATTCGGTAGACTCTAATCAGTACAGTTCACTAATTATAACATGGATGCCAATAAATAAATATATTGAGTACCAGTCAAAGGTTTACACACACTTAATTTGAACAGGTACTTGTGGCCGAATTTTGGACTGATACAGTATCCATAATTTTTACATATTTGAAAGAAAGGTCTTGGCTCGGTCGCATGTCTCTGTTCCCTTGGGAGGGATCATTTCCCTCCATAACTTGGCCGTGTTAAATGCTATTATAAGAAGCTACAGGGGTAAGAAGTATTATTGTTGCGCTTACTTTAGTATCCGTCGATCTGAGTATTCATGCCTGATCATAGTACTTTCGATTGACTTGGACATGATCGGAATAATACAATCGAAAGTTCTTAGGCCGACGTTGACAGCATGCATTTGACATTCACTTGTTTCAGTAGAACATGTTGGATGTCACCAACATGACCCAAGCAGGTTTCACCCTGGTACATATCCAATGACAGACTGCATCACCTTTCAGTTGTGCTCGGCTCGGTTTGCACTGTTCGTATGTGTGTTAGTAAGTGCTGCAGTTACCGGTCAGAACAAATTCCTCATGTGTTTGAACGGACTTGGCGAATGAACCTGGTTCTGATTCCGAAAAAGGACACCGTAGTACACACGCGGACGACATTCAGAGAGCAGCGCAGGGTCAGCCCCAATGCTGAACCCCTTGGGAGCGAGGTCATCAGTCTGGCTTCTCTGTGAGCTCTGAGCTGAGCCGCAGGGGGCTTCGATGGGCCAAATTCACATGACTGAGAGGCGTTCGTCTGTAACGCTCTGGTCGTGTTGGAACCAAAGTCCCCATTTAAACAATCTATTTTCATGTTTATGAGGTTGTCGGGGCCGTTTTACCAGTCTGGGGTATTAATAGTGAACGTGGCATGGTTATGGTCAGCCATTGATAGTAGATTACAGCTGATGACCGAAGCGGCTAAAAGGGTAGCAGACTTTGGACTATGGAATTATTGCTGGGCACAGAGTGTTCCTGGTCTGTATTTGTGCTATGCTAAGTGCTGCCCAGTGGTTTGGTTGGGATTGGACCAGACTCTGGTCATTAAAACACTCCCAGCGTGTGAGTAATGTTAATAGTGGCTATTTGAGGGATGTGTCAGAACACACGTGCTTCGTATGGGGCCGCGTGGCCACAACCCGGTCAGGGAGCCCACCGTGACCCCGGTCCACCATCAAAAGTTCCTATAATGAGCATCGGATCTGGACCTTGGGAGCATTGGGAGAAGGTTGTCTGTTCCGATAAGTCCCGTCTGGGAATGGTTTGAGTAACATGATGAAGAGTTGGCGTCGGCCCTGGCTTCCAAAGTCCCCAGATCTTAATCATATTGACATTCCGTGGGATGTGCTGGCTCCTCCTTGCATTTTACAGGACTTAATAGATCCGCTGCTGAAGTCTTGGGACACCTGCAGGTGTCTTGTAAAGTTCATGCCTCGGTAGGTCATCAATGTGTGGGCGGCGGTTTGGGCGGACCATCGGCATATTGGGCAGGTTGTCATTGTGTTTAGTCTCGTCAGGGTATATTTTGATAAATGAGCCTTTCTAGACTATTTCCTGTGGCACATCTGGGCATCATCTCAGCTGTATGTGGTAGATGTATGCATCGTGCGAGAGCTACATCTCAGATAAATGCACCACACATCAACAACACCCCAGCGGTGTCCGGCCAAGTTATTTGACAATTGATTTGTTTTTCAACGTTTACACTTTCAGTGGAAATCATCACAGCTGTACGCTTTTTCTAAATGTTCAACTTACTCTGACATGGATAGACCACGTTGAGAAGGGAAATAGATGTTGACTCCCTTTATCCACAATGTTAAATCACTCTGACCTGGCCATCGTTTTGTACTTTTAGAGTTGCCTCAGTGACAGAATATGCACAGCCATTTTGTATGTTTAAGCATTTTGAACTTTTTACGATATCCAACTTTACTTGCAGGATCTAGCCTTATTTAAAATAAACCCCAAAAAACATCTAGACACACTTGGAGCTTTTGTCTTCACTGCAGCCTGTTTCTGACCTTTTGAGATCATTTGTTAGGAGTTTTCTGAAGCGTCTGTAAAACATAGTGTCACTGAGGAAATGGACTCATAGTCAGAAGAACTAGCTACCGTTCTGGACCTTTTGTGGTAATTCTTCTGGCAACCATCGATTCTAAGGTGTAAATACATCAAATTGGAGTTGAGGTATTTGGCAGGCTGTATCCCAGATTTCTTCTTACAAGATCAACAACAGACTCCATTCCCATCATCAACATCCACTGACTGCCTGCCTGTCTGTCTGTCTCACTCAACCCAAGACCTGACCCTTACAGAGAATGCCGCATTGAAAGACTTGGCAGCCTTGACCATTGGACCACCCAAGGGCACAAGTTCATTGCATCCTGTCATTCCAGCACCCGGAACCCCAGTCTGGTTTGCTATGTCTGTCACCAAAGCCTTACCATCACGAATTTACTGTAAACTGAGGACTATACTGGAAAACCTCATGTTGTTCCAATCCCACGGGTCACCCCTGTTCTCTCACTCTCTGAACGTTCGGTCTGTGAAACGGCACTTCTTAGTTTGGCGTCTACACACGTTGTTAAGGAAATGTTTATTAGGTGTGTGAAAGGTTGGGGAGACCAACTTCAACCGAGCAATTTACTTTTCATTGGAAGTTTTTGAAGTCACAGAACAAACAGGCCCTCTAAAGGAAGCAGATCTTGAAAACTGAAATAATTATTTTAGTTGAACACAAAATCCCGAATTACAACAAAACTGGCATCGTGCTTGTGTTTTACATGCTAAGTAAAACATATTTTGGATCTGGGAACGGAACAATGAAAAGAGCATTTGCGACAGATATCGACAATATTTCTACAGTACATCCCATGAAACCTTGCAGCATTATGTCACCAACTTAAGGCTAACTGTAAACCAGCGACGGCTTATGAAGTATCGGCTAGCAAGTTAAGACATGCATGGTAACAGAAGTTGGGAGCACTCAAAACAACTTTTAAAATAATAATTTTTACCCTTCCTCATACATCTATCATTAAAGAATGGGAGGCTGATTAAAAGTTGGCCCAAAATTACAGGGTGTGGTATTTTTAGTAGTGTTATTGAATCCATTGCTAGCAATTGGCAAGCCTTGGACACAACCGGTGAAGCTCAGAGGCTTACCGGTATTTGCAAAGCAGGGCTTGTTTTAATGAAGATACTAGGGGACCACATCTATTTAAAAGCAGACGCCGAGCCTAGCCAGAATGTCTGGGAGTACGTCGTTGGATCCAGGGGAAGTACAAACGCCAGGGTGTTCATGCGTTGCTGGACTAAGAACATTATGTTACAGAACTATTATGGAAGGTCGGTCAGCACGGTACGGTGTTACGATTATTAGTTGAGCGCGAAGAGTTGGTTATAAAATGGTTTAAATTGATAATTTTACTCCCTGACCTGGAGCTAACCTGCGCAGCATTAGTTATAGGTTAGCGATAATGCTGCATGTGATTGGCATACAGTTAAAGTCATTAGAACATATTTTCATTTAACTTTTATTTAAACAGGTTGGCCGAGGAAAAAATGTACTGGCCAGGATCAGAAGAATATGTGCAAGACAACATACTTTTATGCAATAAATGCACAGAACACTAGAGTGCAAATAGCAATGGGATTCACCACGGAAATACAAGATCAAGTGGGGAGTCTCTCATCTCATCTCTCATCTTCAACCGCTTATCCGGGGTCGGGTCGCGGGGGTAGCAGCTCTAGCAGGGGACCCCAAACTTCCCTTTCCCGGGCAACATTAGCCAGCTCTGACTGGGGAATCCCGAGGCGTTCCCAGGCCAGTGTGGAGATATAATCTCTCCACCTAGTCCTGGGTCTTCCCCGAGGTCTCCTCCCAGCTGGACGTGCCTGGAACACCTCTCTAGGGAGGCGCCCAGGTGGCATTCTTACAAGATGCCCGAACCACCTCAACTGGCTCCTTTCTATGCAAAGGAGCAGCGGCTCTACTCCGAGTTCCTCTCGGATGACTGAGCTTCTCACCCTATCCCTAAGGGAGAGGCCAGCCACCTTTCTGAGAAAACCCATTTCGGCCGCTTGTACCCGCGATCTCGTTCTTTCGGTCATGACCCAGCTTTCATGACCATAGGTGAGGGTAGGAACAAAGATTGACCGGTAGATCGAGAGCTTTGCCTTTCGGCTCAGCTCTCTTTTCGTCACAACGGTGCGGTGAAGCGAATGCAACACCGCCCCCGCTGCTCCGATCCTCCGACCAAACTCCCGCTCCATTGTTCCCTCACTCGCGAACAGGACCCCGAGGTACTTGAACTCCTTCACTTGGAGTAAGGACTCATTCCCTACCCGGAGTAGGCACTCCACCGGTTTCCTGCTGAGAGTCATGGCCTCAGATTTAGAGGTGCTAACCCTCATCCCAGCCGCTTCACACTCGGCTGCGAACCGATCCAGTGAGTGCTGAAGGTCACCGACCGATGAGGCCATCAGGACCACATCATCCGCAAAAAGCAGTGATGTGACCATCAGCCCACCGAACGGGAACCCCTCCCCCCATGACTACGCCTTGATATCCTGTCCATGAATATTACAAACAGGATTGGTGACAAAGCGCAGCCCTGGCGGAGGCCAACCCCCACCGGGAACGAATCCGACTTACTGCCGAGGACACGGACACAGCTCATGCTTTGAGCGTACAGAGATTGGATGGCCCTGAGAAGAGACCCCCTCACCCCATACTCCGCAGCACCTCCCACAAAAGATCCCGGGGTACCCGGTCATACGCCTTCTCCAGATCCACAAAACACATGTAGACTGGATGGGCATACTCCCAGGCCCCCTCCAGGATCCTTGCGAGAGTAAAGAGCTGGTCCGTGGTTCCCGGCCAGGACGAAAACCGCATTGTTCCTCTTCAATCTGAGGTTCGACTATTGGCCGAACCCTCCTTTCCAGCACTTTGGAGTACACTTTACCAGGGAGGCTGAGGAGTGTGATACCTCTGTAATTGGCACACACTCTCTGGTCCCCCTTTTAAAGAGGGGAACCACCACCCCGGTCTGCCACTCCTCTGGCACTGTCCCAGACTTCCATGCAATGTTGAAGAGGCGTGTCAACCAAGACAGCCCTTCCCCACCCAAAGCTTTTAGCATTTCTGGACGAATCTCATCCGTCCCTGGGGCTTTGCCACTGTGGAGTTGTTTGACTACCTCAGCGACTTCCCCCAGGGAAACTGACGATGACCCTCCATCAGCCTCCAGCTCTGCCTCTGTACTAGAGGGCGTGTAGGTCGGATTCAGGAGCTCCTCAAAATGCTCTTTCCAGCGCCCGATCACATCATCAGTTGAGGTCAACAGTGTCCCATCCTTACTGTACACAGCTTGGATGGTTCCCGTTTCCCCTTCTGAGGTGCCGAACGGTTTTCCAGAAGCATTTTGGTGCCGACCGAAAGTCCTTCTCCATAGCTTCTCCAAACTTCTCCCACACCCGCTGCTTTGCCTCTGACACGGCAGCGGCTGCAGCCCTTCGGGCCTGTCGGTACCCTGCAACTGCCTCCGGAGTCCCCAGGGCTAGCATATCCCTGAAGGCCTCCTTCTTCAGTCGGACAGCTTCCCTGACCACCGTGGTCCACCACGGTGTTCTAGGGTTACCACCCCTTGAGGCACCTAGGACCTTGAGACCACAGCTCACCGCCGCAGCTTCAGCAATAGAAGCTTTGAACATTGCCCACTCAGGTTCAATGCCCCCAACCTCCACAGGGATGCCTGAAAAGCTCCGCCGGAGGTGTGAGTTGAAGATCTTTCGGACAGGGGCCTCCTCCAGACGTTCCCAGTTCACCCGCACCACCCGTTTGGGCTTACCTGGTCTGTCCAAAGTCTTTCCCCACCCTCTGATCCAACTCACTACCAGATGGTGATCAGTTGACAGCTCTGCCCCTCTCTTCACCCGAGTGTCCAAAACATGCGGCCTTAGATCAGCCGATACGATCACAAAATCGATCATTGACCTTCGGCCTAGGGTGCTCTGGTACCATGTACACTTATGCGCCTCCTTATGTTCGAACATGGTGTTTGTTATAGACAATCCATGACTAGCACAGAAGTCCAATAACAAACGACCGCTCGGGTTTAGATCAGGGAGGCCGTTCCTCCCAATCAGTGGGGAGTCAATATACAGATAATACAGGATGAGGTAAATTAAGGTCCGTTACCCAGCATTGATAATACAATAACAACTATTTGAATACAAAGGCGTCTATATACAGAATTTCAGA
This sequence comes from Dallia pectoralis, assembly GCA_029465975.1. NCBI lineage: Eukaryota > Metazoa > Chordata > Actinopteri > Esociformes > Umbridae > Dallia > Dallia pectoralis. The sequence goes on along the minus strand of CM055747.1, from coordinate 6,453,410 downwards.
CCCATCTAGCATGGCGATGCTAATTGGACTGGCAGGTGTTGGCAGCGAACGGTTGAAAAGCATGCACTTTAGTAGTAGTAAATGAAGATTTTGGAAGGAATTCTGAATGGCATTACAACTCTCCTGGAGATTTGTGAGCACAGTATCTAACGAAGGGCCTGATGAATCCAGAATGGTATCATCTGCATAGAGATACATCTGAGAGTCTCCAATCAGATTGTTGATGTAGAGAGTAAACAGAGCCGGGCATATAATCAAACCCTGTGGCACCCCTCTAGAGACAGTCATGGGTCCCAACAGCAGGCCTTCTGATTTTACACCCTGGACCCTGTCAGATAAGTAGTTGGAAAACCAGGCGAGGCAGTCGTGAGAGAAGCTCAGGCTATTTAGTCGGCTGATAAGAACACGATGGTTAACATCAATCTTTTTTGTGCATGACACAAGTTATTTTTCCAACAGATTATTATTCCACTGATAATTAACTACATCACAATTCCAGTGTGTCTGAAAGTTACATGCTGTGCTGTTAAACAGCTTAGAAAATTTGGGGGAATTATACATTTTTTAGAAGCTTCTTATAGCCTATTTGAATTAGAGTTATACAAGTGGTTGTACTTCAAAGCCTACCTTTAAACTCCGTGCCTCTTGACGTCATGGGAATATCAAAAGAAATTAGCCTCTGAAAAAGTATTGTATATTTAAGTCTGTTTCCTATTTGGGAGCAATAACCATATGAATGCACCAGGTTCAGCTATTACGTACAATAGTACTCAAGTAATAACACCATTGGAACAATCATCAGACTGCTCAGGAAGGAAGGTTATTATTTCTCTTAGTGATGCATGTACAGTGCATGTGGGAAGTATTCACACCACTTCACTTTTTATGCATTTTATGTTATTCCAATTTTGTAATGTTATTCCAAAATGTATATAATTATTTTTTACACAATACCCATTAAGTGAAGAAAGTTTGTTTAATATTTTTAGCAGGTATATGTGTGTCAAAAAAATGTGAAACTGCCTGGTCCTGTTGTCATCCATTATTGCAGAATCAGAAAAACGTAGATATTTGTTCTGGCCCTGTGGTGCAACAATTAACACAAGCGATAGACGGACACGATTATAGACTGCAACAAACTAGAAATAATATGTCATGTGGAATTGTTCTGTTAGAGTTCTGAGTGAATATGAATGTGGGAAGCATGCAATTGACATTTTGGTTCCTGGGACATGTTCCTGAGGCCTACTGCCGCAGTCTCCAGTGAGGTGTGAAAGTTTCCAAGGTAACGTAAAGGGCGTTTGAGGTCATCCCTTATGTATTGTTAATTAAAATATTTACGTAAACAATATTGATTATTCACACGTGATTTAGAAAACAACACACGTACGTTAAAAACGCTTCCCACGTTGGTACTGTTATTTCTGCCGCTACAAAACTGGGTCTCTTGTCCTTGTATGATCTTAGCTGTAATGCTTTGTTTTGGTAGGGCCCCGCTAATATAATGTTTATCCACACTCTTGGATACGGCCTGTTAGACACACAGTGTTCAGGGCCTTCCTGAAATAATGCTATGTATTCTTCAATGTGTAAAAGCTGCTGGAGCTGTGTTTATGTGTGTATGGCCTCCGCCTGGGGCCTTGGCTCAAGTCCATCAGCAACGTTCACAGTAGGAAGTTTAGCTTCTTTGGCGCGGTGGCCACGGAACAATCCTAAAGCTGGACCGCTATGAAACGAGACGGTGCCGGTCCATTTTACTAGTGCGCCCTCTACGCATGGCACCGTACCTTCATTGGAACAGCATCAAGACCCAATTAGACTCGGTTCTGTTCTCTCCCCTACTTGTTCCAGTCTGCGTGGAGTACTGACGAACGCAGTTCATCAATTACATTAGATTGTCAAGTCGGTCGTATAAAGACACGGCCGCGAGTTTCGGGGGATGTTTTGACGAAGACTCGTTTTTTACGATTACGCTCCGTTCGACCCACCGTTCCTCGTGTGCCTCCGGGCCTAATTATACGACCACCCCTTGCTTTTCTTCGTGTAAATGTAGTCACCGAAATAACGCCGAAGTCGGAAACCTGACCGCTAGTGGGTTTAACGTCCGTTGTTACTCCGGCGATGGGGTAACATGAGAAGTGTTTAATGTAAGCACTTTGATCCGTAGACTATCAATGACGGGAAATAATTTGTTATCGTGGATGGTTTTAAAACGCGTTGTCCCGAAATAGAGGGGGAGGTTACAGGGACCTGAAGTCTCCCTCCCTGAGTGATCTATATCGCTCCATCTCTCGACCTCATAATGTTGACCTTTCTCGGTGTGTCTACCTCCCTATCTATCTCCACATCACGTTTGTAGCTCCATCTGCGTTCAGAAGAAGGGCGAGTGAGATTCTGTGACCTAAAATGGTAGCGGCGTCGGTGCCTCGTGCGCACGTGTGGTGTGGTCCTGTGCCGATGACCACTTTTGGACTTTTCTCCCGTGTGTGTGCTTGGGGAAGGTTTCCGCCTGAATTAAAAAGTCAAATATTTCTGATGAGATGAAGGCCTGTTATCTGGACTGGAATGTACGTACACTACTGCCGTATCTGAACTCGCACCATTTCCCCCACGAGGCCGTAGTCTGCAGTAACGCACTGTGTAAGACGTTTCCTGTGTGGATGCGATGTCTGCCTCGGCTAGGAGAAGGAAGCCAGTGTTTGTTCATTACATCCTGACATGTGTCGAGCAGGTGCTTTATTAGAACATCTGGCAGCGACAGCGGAGCTGGAATCCAACATTGGTACAGAGGTTGTTGTGGTCTGGTACGTTCTAGAATTTAGAACACTTATTTTTACACTGTGTTCTGAAGTGTTCTGAAGTCAAAACAGAAATGATTACCCGACAGTGACCATACTGAGCACTTATTTTAAGCTCCTCCTGCTAATAGTTTGTGTATTGACACGTAGCTGTACTAAAGAAGTCGGAGGAGAAGTGTCTGGACTACCAACATGTCCAGAGAGTTGAATATTTTGCATGTTCCAAACCTAACAGTATTTTAAATATGGAATTTGGAATAAAACCCAGCGAGCAATCTACCTCTGTAACCCCTTGTCCTAGTCAGCAGGCTGCAGAAGGTGTCTAACCCTCCGAAGTCCTGGCATGGTATCTCTGCCAGTGGTTTTAACACGCCGGGGTAACGTGCTGTGAATCTGGTTGGAGAGTATCACTGGAAAATGTCTTATATGATTGTACGCACATTTTGTGTTCAAGCTTTTATTGCATTGTGTGTGCTTCTGTGTCCCCCGCAGGTCGGTTTTATTAGAGATTGGGCATTTAGATCGTTGGCGGCAAGGCCAGAGGAGCTGCCGTTTTGGCACCAGGTGCATTTTGCGCCATATCTCTTTCTACCACCAGGAGGCAGCGCACGCCTGTAAAATATATGTCAGCACGATAAGAGTTCAGAGTTACATGGTTTTAGAAGGAACACATATTATATTAGAGGCTTGCCAATTCATGTCAATAATCGTACTCCAAACCAAATCTACCTAGATCGTGATTCCCCGAACAATCATCATTTACAACATCCTACTGATTTGTAGAAACAAAAACTGTGTTGGTTATTAAATTCAACTGGGGTTGCATAACATAATGTTACTCTGAATAAGACTCGTAACGTGCGTCCCCAGTTTTACGAAAGAGTGGACAGAATCGGGCAGTGGTTCTGAGGAAGAACGTCAGCGACGACGATCTGCTTTTTTTCCACAGAAGTTGAACCTTTATTACCTCGTCGTCTGCAATGAATTTTAAATCTTCACATGCTAATTGAATTACAAATTCAGAAAAGCGTTTGACGGACTTTCGTAGCTCAAATCAATAAAATGTGTAGTGACATTTATTGACGCCAGTTTTGGGTCAGGGGCCAATAATAAACGGGGAACCGTTCCAATAAAGCCGTGCGTTGCACCATTGCTCGGTGTTGTGACTGGGAATGAAAGACCAGGTCATTAAGTCGCGGGCGTAAGTTGAACGGCTGGTTTGTGTCAACCCAGGGTTGGATACATAACACCCTGACTCGCCGTAACATCTGGCCCCCCTGTGTCAGCACCAGGGCAGCCTTCGGCACCAGGAGTGTGCAATACACAACGGGCTGGCCAACAGGTGTACTTTCCACAGGCGCTCTCTTCATCCGCCCACCCCCATTCTGCAGCACGTCCAGTTTGTACAAGCCAGAAGTTTGGCAGACGGGCCAGGGGCCAGGTTTCCCCCCCGACGGCAGACTGGAACGCAGCGAGCGCTGCTAGAAAGGCCTCCGCAGTCATGTGGTCCGGAACGATGAGCTAGCAGACTGTACCTATTCACACGGTTCGTGGGAGGGAAGACAGTAGGGAGTTGAGACAGACTGCGAAGAGACAATAACATCTGACGGTTGAGGCCGCAGTGTCTGTGCTAACAGACACAATGACTGGACGGTGAATACACAATTTACCTGTGCCAGTGGGTGATTTAAAAAAACACCAAACGTCATGAGAAGTATCCTCTGTTTAAAAACTGTGTAACAGTGTCAAATCACCGAGACGTCCATCTGGTTTGGAATGGTCGTCTGCCTTTCTAGTTCCTTTGTTTAATCCAGAAACGAAGTCTCTCGCCAGCTGCTCGATTAAGTATTGGGTCCATACGTGTTGAACGAAATGTTTAGAAATTCTAGAACGGTGTAAAGAACAAGAATATAGACGTTCTCGCTGGGAACGCACGTGTTCCATGTATTTGACATTTTATAGAGCACACCTGGTTTGAATCGTGTTTGTTTTTAATAGCAACGTCCAACGTGTGAAAGGCGCTTGTGAAATGCCTGCGAGTCGCTGAAGAGAGGCCCGCGTACAAGTCTTATCTTAAGGCATCCCGATCTGTCCTGAAACCCAGAGTTCCTCAAAGACCTGAGTTGCCCGTTCCTGAAATAATAATAATGATGTCACAGAGCATGAAAGCACTATATGATGTATTCAAATAATAAGAAAAAAAAATAATAATCTGTTGCTGGGAGATGCCGTCTCCACAGCATTGTGTAAAAACGCTATCACATTATTTTTCGGTCTTTTTTTCAACTGTCTGACAGTTATTTTCGGACCATTATTTGTATATACCTTGTAAAAGCATATGATTTTACGGGTCTAACGGCCAGCCAAATGCCTTTTTGGCAAACATGGCCTTATTATTGGTCGAAAAACACAAAACGTTTATTGTGTGTTTGGGGCCTCCTGTAATAAAGCTCTGTCATGCTACAAGCAATCTCACCAGATCCTGGTCAGAAAGCACGAATGCTCCGACAATTTGCGAAATCGTTTCGATTCAGCCCGCTCATCTGATCCATAATCGAATCAAGGATGACGGGAGCAAAACTCAAAACAGGATAAATCCATAGTCATCCATAAAAATCAGAGGATTTGCGCAAATGGAGTGGTCCGTCTTGCTCAGAACGTTCTGGTAACGGCTGCCAGAATAATAAAAAGAAATGCCCAGTACGCTTTTTTGTTTTAATAGTTACCTTTTACCATGTGTCATAGATTTATGCAGCCATGAACCAGCAGGCTACGTTAAGTGTGTCAATGGATGCCATGGGCATGATGTCACAGAGCCCCCTAGCTAGCGTTAGCGCACCTAGCCTTTTTCCGCGACTGAGGGAGACTTATATTAAAAGGCCCGGCTGACTGACACGGAGCCAGAACACTGTCGTGCAGGTGCAGTTCGGGGAGCGAAAAGCTCAGAGAAATAACGGGAAATCTTGTGGACTGGACGTGTTTGTTGCGGGGCTTCCTCTTAATTTGATTTTATCGGGCCGCGCTGAATCCAACATCTCAAGATTGTCTAAGACGAACATGCTGATGTGCAGATGTTTCTGGGCTGGAGGCTTAAATATGCTTAGAAACCACGCGAACGCGTTGCCAAAAAAGGGAAATTGAGGCGTCGTGGAAAATTTGATATTGTAAAATGTTATTATTTTTTGCACATTTGTGTTTTATAACGTTTGGCTGCGTGAGAGAATTCCAAACCAATGCTGCAACATTATATGTGCGTCAGAGTGAGCGGCTTAGACTGCGGGACCAGCACTAGGCCACAATGTCAAAAGGTAAAGATGAGGCAGCGACCAGTTGTTTAAACATCGGGCCGGCTGGCCTCCAGTTTGACTCCGAGGAAGGTCGAGGTCGGCGGGTTTGGCTTTGGGCGAGGCATTTAACCGTAACTGCTTGTGTAAGTCACTCGGAAGAAAGCGTGCGTGAACATCCTCACGTAGAGATAACGTGACAAGGGGAAGTTAATATTACCTCAGACCACGTTTAGGATTAGAAAGCATCACCGGGACGACCATTGGGATCTGGTCTCGGACCATGGTGACGGCATTGTAGCTAAAATACTCTAGCCGTCGCCATGGCAACGCCGATGGCAGTGTGGATGAGCAATCGGATCCTGATTATGAGATAAAGAATAAAACAGACATGATGGAAATTAATACAGATGGAGAAAGAATGTGGAGAATCTGGCGATGACGAGAGAGAAAGATGATTATGTTGTTCTCTTGCTTTTCCAGTAGGGGTCAAAGGGCAGCAGCTGCTGTAGGCAGTAGTACCGCTGTCTGGGATTCTCGAGTTACAGCCGGAGAAGCATGAAGTCCAGACGGTTTCGGCCCGCAATTAGAGCAGACACTTGCCGTCTAGCTCAAACAATGCGTGCTGTGGTACGCGTGCTTCAATGCGAGCGTGCTTCAATGCGAGAGTGCTTGAATACGCACGTGCAAAACTGCGTGCGGGCCAGCATCTAAGGAATTTGATGAAAGATAGATTGGCATTTTGGCTTTTCTTCTGAACATTAAATAAAAAATATTATTTATATATGTATATATATATATATGTGTGTGTGTGTGTGTGTGTGTGTGTGTGTGTGTGTATATATATATATATATATATATATATATATATATATATCAATTATATATATATTGGGGAGAGAGAGAGAGAGAGAGGGGGAATGAGAGAGGGGGGGAGAGAGAGAGGGGAGAGCAAGAGAGAGAGGGGGAGAGCAAGAGAGAGAGGGGAGAGAGAGAGAAATTGAGGGCAGCCAAGCGTAGCATTATGCAACACCATCTGCAGGTGATTATTTCAGTGTTTATTAGTCTTATCGGTCTTGCCTCTCAGTTCATCGTGGCTGGTACATTTAGCGTGTGCAAGTCTCGTTATCCTCGTAGATATGTACATGTGCCCTTCTTGTTGGCCCTGTTCCTCATTTGTTGTTGATTCGATATAGACTGTAGGGAGATATTTAATCTAGTGGCAGAAAGCTGGATTTACACCAATGCTGCAGCAGTACACGTGTATCAGAGGCTCCAGCAGAGGACCACTGTCCTTTTTAGACCCCCTTCTGTATAACACTACGGTTGTTTCCCCTCTAGGTGGCTGGATGTGGGTGTGGCCCATCTGACCAGTGCCCACTGCTGGATCATTTACCTCCAGGTGATGCAGGAGGCCGTGTGGCCTGGAGGAGTCCTTCCTGATGGGCCACGCCCTGACCGCAGCCCGGCCCAGAGAGAAGAAACCAGGCAGCAGTGTATATACTGTCTAACACAACTACTACCAGGTTAGTGTCTGTACTGTCTAACACAACTACTACCAGGTTAGTGTATATACTGTCTAACACAACTACTACCAGGTTAGTGTCTGTACTGTCTAACACAACTACTACCAGGTTAGTGTCTGTACTGTCTAACACAACTACTACCAGGTTAGTGTATATACTGTCTAACACAACTACTACCAGGTTAGTGTCTGTACTGTCTAACACAACTACTACCAGGTTAGTGTCTGTACTGTCTAACACAACTACTACCAGGTTAGTGTATATACTGTCTAACACAACTACTACCAGGTTAGTGTCTGTACTGTCCAACACAACTACTACCAGGTCCTGGGTGGTTTATGTACTCTTTATGTAAACCAGATTTGAAATACCAATTAGTATTGAGCTTTATTGCTTTTTAAAATGTTTTTTTTTAAATCTTTTTGAACAGTATTTGATCACATATTTGTGTTGACTCACCCTTTACTTGTTTTTGTGTGTGTTTGTAGACCTGATTGCTGACATGCTGGGTCCTGAGAAGTACAGGTTGAGCTGGGAAATGGCGCTCGAATCCCTGCAGGATCCTAACATCAATCGGTTAGTGTTGTCTTCGCTAACATCAACCGGTTAGTCTTGTCTTCGCTAACATCAACCGGTTAGTCTTGTCTTCGCTAACATCAATCGGTTAGTCTGGTCTTCGCTAACATTAATCGGTTAGTCTTGTCTTCGCTAACATCAACCGGTTAGTCTTGTCTTCGCTAACATCAACCGGTTAGTCTTGTCTTCGCTAACATCAACCGGTTAGTCTTGTCTTCGCTAACATCAACCGGTTAGTCTTGTCTTCGCTAACATTAATCGGTTAGTCTGGTCTTCGCTAACATTAATCGGTTAGTCTTGACTTCGCTAACATACTTTGGGTGCATGCAAAATCCCCTCTGTAGATCTATCTATACTGTAAACAGTCCGACAAGATTATTCACACGCTTCAGGGGGGATGGTTAGAAGTGTCAGCCCGCTGCCGTCTGCAAAACTCTGGTGTGGAAATGTCCACAGAATGGGAGAAATCCAGTAAGAGATTTCATTCCGTTAACAAGCAATTCCATGGAAGTTAGCCCTTTACCAGTGTAGGTTGCCAGATTAGAAATAGTCACAAATGCTTTTATGTAGAGACAGGGTGAATACATATTGGAGGGTACACTATGTACTGTTTCAGCTTAGATGTATTCTCCTACAATACAGGTCATTTATCTTATTTGTCAGAGATGTGATGGAACATTGTTTTATCAATAGAGAGTGATTAAGAACAAATTGTGATTGTGCAATTGGTGTACCCACAACATTTCTGGATAACGACTTCAAGGCTTAACACGACAGCTTGAAAACATGTTGTGTTCACACATCCATACTGCCAATTTAATCTGTCAAAATATTTTTGACATCCAAAATAGGGAGACAATGTACAGTACGTGCTGTAATTTTCATGTTGATGACAATACTCTAAAATGAAAGTGGACTGCCTGCACCAGAACAAATTGGTTCGGTGTCCGAAATACTTTTGGAGCATGGTGTGTGTTAATATGTATAATTAATTTATTAAGTGTTTTAGTAAAGATGTGACATTTATTTTTCCAAAAAATCTTAAAGTTTGTTAGAACATTACGTGAAAATGGATAATCGGGCGTTTTTGTTGATCAACACAATAAGCACAATAAAAATCCACAAACACAATAAAATGTTGCTAAATCCAACCAGGGAATACTTTTAAGAGCTACTGTAACAATGTCATTAAATAGATTCTGATTAAGTAAACACATTTTCTTGCCATAGCAAATGCACAACATAACGCCACCACAGTTATCTAACCAATTTACAGCTAGCAATAAGAGATCAAGCACTAACACACAAACGTTTGTATCATAGAAAAGCACCCTTTTTTCGACCATAACTGCGCCCTCCGATCTCGATTGTAAAAATAGCACTGACATTTCTGACACTCAATCAGAACCTACAACACCTACGCTTGCCTTAAGGCTTGTTATTGTGTTTGATTCGTTTAAATACATGTCTCCAATAGAACGTGTGGTAAACCATTTACTTCGTGTGTCTCTCTGTCTATGTGACACTGTAGGCATCTGGTCTACTGTGTCTGTGACCTGCTCCTGGAGTTCCTGATTCCAGAGTCCTCAGAGGAAACTTTTCAGAGGTCTTTACTGAACAGTCTCTCTGGAGACGTCGATCGGCTGTCGGCTGTCTGCTTCAGCTTGACAGAGCACACAACCTCTTGTGCTACTTAAACGATTCTGGCTGCCCAACTCATCTGCTTGGTAACCATGGTCCCACTGCGTTTATCAGAATCGGATCCAAGACTTACTGGAACTCAGAGGAAAGAATGGGGGACTCCTCGTTTTTTATACTTTGTCATCAAAACACCGTTGATGATGTGACGCTGTTTTTCAGTCAGGCGCTTGTGTATAGTATGTTTATGTACATAAAATGTTTAAATATTTGTACAGTGGAATTATAGGTATTAGATCATTTATTCATTTATTTCAGTATTTATTGTGCGATCCATCAGCAGTTTGATAATGAACTAAGTATTTTGTTGGGGGCAGATATTATTAGTAAATGTTTTCTGACCTTTGGTTTTTGTCTGTAATGAGCTAGAATAAAGTCACAAGCACCGTGAAGTCTGGATTTGTCACGAAATCCATCAGGGTGAAGTTTAGAGAGCGAGACGCAGAGCCAGTGAATCACGTTTGTGGGTTTATTTATAATTAAAACAAACCTAGAACAACAAACGGAAAAGACTAGACACTGTACATGAAACAAAAGTGCGCTTAATGGTGACTACTAAAATACACAATAACTGTCACCGAACTAGACAGTCAACACTCACAGACATGAAACGTAACGTATGATCAATCCCAAGCACACGTGAACCTAACCAGGGTCCTTAATAGCCCACTGATTAACTGACCTATGCCCGGTTCTCTACTAAACCCAAAACAGCTGTGCTCCTAATCAACATATTACACAGGAGTGCTCTCCCCTACACACCCTGTGACACCACAGCTCTCCCATACGTGACAGGATTTCTTCTTCGTGGAGCTCAAATGAGAGTGACCATAGGAGTTGACTGCCTGGTGTTCGAATGACATGTAAAGACCTCATTGTCCGAGTTGACGACACGGGTGCTTCGCTTGCTGACCACCCGACGACCTTTTGAGCCGCAGTGATTTCACTTCTGTTTAGTCTCTGCAGAACCGACGTCGAAGACGAAAAAGGTGTCCGCTTGTGTCTCACCTGGGCAGGTAATAGAGACGAGCGGTCAGGTGGAACACAATTGCCACACATCTAAACAACCCGTTTGCCTTTCTGCGTAGGTCTCTCGTCAAAAGTACAGCTCAATAAGAAGCCGTATGGGACTCTCCATGTGTCCAGACGTATAACAAGCATCTTGAGTTGATTTACAACTAAGACTACAGCCGATTAAGGGAAGGTTATGAAGGCATGTGGATTCGAGTGAGAAAACTAACAATAGGCGTCGGCCAGAATTGAGAGTTTTTTGTTTTCCGATCTCTCGCCGTGAGCAGCGATCGTCTCTCTTGGCCGCTCTTCACTTCTGTAATCGTCTTCATCGCACCACGCCACTTATTTACAACTGGTTTACAATAACGTAGACTGCTGACGTATAACAGTTGGCCCATCGGGTCTGGGTTCTGCTTCTGATGACGTCATTTTGGAAGTGCCGTTGTTAAACTGTTTTGTACTTTTTGTCTAAACCGGGTAAATATTGTGATTGAGTGTCTCCTCAATGAGGTTAAACATTTTGAGCTCTGGAAATGTCCTAAACCCGTTGAGTTACATGGTGTAGCTGAGGTTCTAGGCACGTCGTGGCATTTCGTCCTATTATGACCAAAAACTTTGACAGCACATCAATCTCACAGGCACACACACACACAAACAACGGTAATAAATACAGTATCTGTTAGAAAACGAGTGGTTCCCAGCAGCCGTCTGTTTCTTCTCAACCGCTCCGCTGTTTTCTGGTTTCCACACAACCTGGCTCACTTCGAAAGGGCTTTGGAGCCTAACTCGTATGCAGTTTAAGCTGTCAAACCGACTGGCTCGGGCCAGCACTTGTGAGAAAATGAAGCGTAATGAAATTAAGATTTAGCACCATTTTCATTCTTGTACGGAATGTCTCGAACTGTTATCTTGTCCATCTGACTCCGGTCGCTCGTTAGCGTAATGCACACGTGCTAATCCACGTGTATGTGAACACACCTACGCAGTCGCGCCACAGAACGTGTCCCCGTTGATGTTTACAGTTGACAATGTTTCGCATTTTCCTGTCAACTTCCAAAAGCTGGAGGTCATAGTTGCTTGAACTTCGACTGAGTTGATATGAATTCATTATACACACACACACTAATTCTGTCTTGAACAATTATACACCTACAAATTGTTCTGAGGTCAGTTGTGTCAGATTGTGTCAGATTGTGTCAGATTGTGTCAGAATTGTGTCAGAACCCAGAGCATATAAAAATGTCAATGTGCACATGTGAAATGTACATGTTCCGGTACAAAGTATTGTCTTTCAGACGGGATGTGATCGTTGTGTCCTGACTCCTGACTGGTTAAACCAGGTCCCATGTTGTTTACCATATCGGTAGCAGTGTCAGAACTACATTTTCTATCTGGACCTCGTGTCTAATTACAGCCCAATTCCAAGTGGCTCATTACTCACTTCTCATTAATTTGACAAAACATGTAGAACGTGATGTTCTAAATCCAATAAAAAAAATGATGTAAGTAGTTCTGGATGAGACAATTTGCTAAAAGCAACAAAAGTGAACAGTGCATCGAACAATGTACATCCAACGCTATAGCCTTATACCGTAGTTAAAACTGCGTTTGATATCATATCATATCATGAAGTGGAGTTTGGTTCCCCTCTCCAGGCCCATCCCTTAGATTTTTCACCAAAACACAGGTGGGGTGATTACTTTCTTTTTGTTAATATTAATGAACCCGGCTTTGCGTAGATCCGTTGTGAAAAATTACAAACAGACCCAATTGTTTTCCTTCATCCTGACCCTTCCCAATTGCCTCAATTGTTTTGGAAATGTTTTTACAGTTACAAGTGCAAGTATGCAATGAAAGATGAAAAGAACATTTTTTTTTATTAGATTAGCTGTGGAGTTGTGCTGCCAAACACATTGATTTGATCCGGATGGTGTTAGATTAGGACTGGTTAGGGCAGGTCTGGAGGGGATAGTATTGGATCACTTTTAACGCTCTCTCTCTCTCTCTGTTTCTGTATCGCTCTATATCTCTCTCTTTTTGTCTCTGTTTTTCTATGTGTCTCTCTCTATTTTTTTTCCTGTGTCTCCCTCTTTTTATGTGTCTCTATTTTTTTCCTGTGTCTCCCTCTTTTTATGCGTCTCTATTTTTTTCCCTGTGTCTCCCTCTTTTTATGTGTCTCTATTTTTTTTCCTGTGTCTCCCTCTTTCTATGTGTGTCTCTCTCTATCTTTATTTGTCCCTGCTTGTTAGGATTGTGGGTGCATGCTGGGAGTTGGGTGCAATCTCTATTCGTCACTGTCCCTATGTGGGTCTCAGAACCTCAGAATGTACAATAAAAGTAGTGGATAAACTATAGTACCTATATTTCTCTGTTCCCCAATACAGTACATTGAATGTTCCTGTCTGCAATGCAAACTTTAGCTGGGGAATGATGCATGCGTGTAAGGATATGGTGGTAGTTCTGTATGGGTTTGAGTTGTGGTTTGGCTAGCTTACGTAGGCTTTCCATCTGTAATGAGTTTGTCATGGTCAGTTAGAGAGAAGGCCTTATTCAGTCTCAAGACCATCTTTATATTGCTG
>CM055747.1:6269935-6434935 GCA_029465975.1 Dallia pectoralis | reverse complement strand
GGCACACCGGACCAGGCTCATTGGACCAGGCACACCGGACCAGGCTCATTGGACCAGGCACACCGGACCAGGCACACCGGACCAGGCTCATTGGACCAGGCACACCGGACCAGGCACACCGGACCAGGCACACCGGACCAGGCACACCGGACCAGGCTCATTGGACCAGGCACACCGGACCAGGCTCATTGGACCAGGCACACCGGACCAGGCTCATTGGACCAGGCACACCGGACCAGGCTCATTGGACCAGGCACACCGGACCAGGCTCATTGGACCAGGTACACCAGACCAGACACACCAGACCTAATGACATCCAAGTGACTATGAAACATGTCGACACTTGGTCAATCAATCAAATGTAATCTCTGATTCAGCAGTTGTCACAATGTGCTTGGACAGATTCCTTGTCGAGAAAAAACGATCAACAACAGTGGGTGAGAGAGGTACTCCCTGGTGCGGTCGGAACGCAACTTCTGAGACTGAAGGGGCAGCTAGAATTATTCCGGCCGTTCTGGGTGGAAAGTACATTTTAAAGCGACGTTGTTTGTGTACGGTAGGGACCCACTGCCATAGATACAGATAAGTGGAGATTAGTGGCGATGCAGAACAGGTACAGTGAGTCAGAGTGCTGTCTTTAGATCTGCGCGTGTGTTTGTGCGGTTGCTGAACTGCGATGGGGTTGCACATAACGACCCCAGTGTCCTTTTAACGCTCACCCGCTGAGCAACCTTCTCCGACAGTCAAGCGGTTTTCATATAATGCCTCAATAAACACCCACATCCCCATATCCAACAGTTTGTGGCCAAACGCGTCTCTCTGGAGTTTTCCTGAGCCTGTGAGTTTGTGACTCAGTGTAGTTCTGTGGGTTCGTAGTTCAATGTCTCCTACAGGCACTATTTCTTGATGCGGATTGTGTGCGTGTGTAACACACGAATGCTCACACGTGTCTACGGTTTACTACGGTATGCTACTACCAGCGGTTAACAAGAGAGCAGTGAATCATGCACCGTAAGGTCCCGGCCACAAGAGGTCACTGTACGCTCGTCTTTCCTCCAACTGTTCTCGTCAGACATTTTAAGTATCAACCACAAGGGGGCAGTGCAAGCTAACATTAGATGCCCCACCTGTTGAAAACAATTCAGAACTGTTACTACTGAATCTGCTAATGACAGGAGTTTCAAAACGACCCAGCATGGAAACCTCTGCATGCCGAAAACAATAACAGAGGAATAACAGTGTGGCAACACCCATCTGTGTGGAACAAGAACGTGACTTGTAGGGGAAGAAGTACCACCACCGTTTCGGTCACTTCTCGAAACTGTCAGATATCGTCGAGCAGCGGTAATCAATCATTGTCAACCTCGATTTGCTCACTTGTTATAAAGCAACAAGCTATTTTGGCGTTTCTCTCGAGTCTTCCCTTCGCTGTTGGTGGGAGCTGTCCACACTGAAGATGTGGAATGTTAGCTGGCCATCGGACAGAGAATTCGGCTCCTCCGGGGAGACACCATGATCTATGTGTGTTGCGTGTTAAATATCAGGCCGGATTTACTGATAAAAAAAATTCTAAAGCCAACAATAGCTTGAAACAATTTATTGAACATTTTTACTTATTTTTCAGAAAGGGTAATAGAGATATTTATTCATGACATTGGTGAGTGAAATGGTAATAAATGTGTTTCAAATAAGTATATCTCTTTTTTTATCTTAGACACACTAATAACAGTTTATAGTCAAGATTTGATACAAACTCATTGATCATATTCTGAGGTAGATACAGAGTTAAGAATGACATGTTTTTGATGATTGTGTTATGATGTTCTGAACAAAAATGCACCCTTTAAGAAAATATAATATCAGCTAAAATGGACGTAGTGTGCCTTGAAAAAATGTTTTAAAGCACACTTATGTAAATATTTCGAAGCTTTTTACAATTGCCAGGAGTTAAAACATCGGAACTAAATAATTTCGTGTCGTGTTTCATTTCTTACGACGATATGGAGAACATAGAAAATTGCATTCTGGAATCTAACTGTACGCGTATATGGAGTTGCATTCACTGTACAGACACACGTTTGGATTCAAATGTAGGGGACCTCTCGCTCTGTCCTTCCCCCTGTAGGTTTTCCACGAAGGATCGAAGTATTCTTAACTTGCAGTTGGCACGTTTAGATGGTAAATGCTGCGCTTTTATATAGCTCTTTTATCCAAAGCGCTTTACAGATCCTGCGTCACATTCAACCATTCATTCACTCACTGACGACCGCATCTACCATGCAAGGCGACTGCAGGCTCGCCAAGAGCAGCTGGTGTTAGGTGTCTTGCTCATGGACACCTCGACAATTTCCCAGGAGGAACCGGGGATCGAACGACCAACCTTCCGATTGATAGACAACCGACTCGAGCCACTGCCGCCCTTTCTGGTATAATTTGAGTCCCCAGAGCTTTCGGTGTTCAACAACAAAGATGACGTGTTTCAGTGAAGACGGCACACATGCCCTGTGACAGAATGATTGAAGAGCGGGGCCCAGAACAAAGTTAGTGAGGAACATCTTAGCATTTGTGACGGTGAACGAGACAGAGCGTGCGAAGACACAACTGTTATCCGGTTCTTATCCCAGGACGTTTCTTTGAAAAGAGCTTTGTTCTTTGGTTCTTTGTTCTTTGTTGATTTTCTAGAACCGTCTTTGGCCTTGGACTTCTGGTGTGGTGAAGTCTGCTAGTCTGCTCTGAAAGTGGACGGCCCACTTTGGGATGACTGGCTCTTTTAGGTATACACACGTCAGTAGTTTGTGCTCAAAATGTGGAAGTTGTGTTTTTAATATTACATGAGAGGGAACCCATGTCGGTGTAAGAATCATAACAGCTCTGTTTCTATGAGAAGTAAGTTTAATGAATGCACGCCGAGACAGCAGGCAATGGGGACCAAGCGCACCTCGCTGGTGGCTTTTAATTAAAGTTCCCACAGTTCAGTGGGTACCAAGCGCACCTCGCTGGTGACTTTAATTAGATTTCCCACAGTACAGGCAGACTGTAGGTAGTGGGGACCAAGCGCACCTCGCTGGTGACTTTAATTAGAGTTCCCACAGTACAGTGGGTACCAAGCGCACCTCGCTGGTGATATTTATTAGAGTTCCCACAGTACAGGCTGCCGGTAGCTGAGGAACAAGATTCCATTATCGGAGAAAACAGGATTAGGCTGAACTGCGTCTCCGACAAACAAAAGATCCCCTCACTGAGATTCAAGCGGGTAGACTTCCGACCGGGATACAGGGCACTCAGTTCTTCTAAGAAGTAACAGGAAAACAAAACACGACATCATATAATAATGCACACACCCCGCACAATACCTCACATCTGACCTGATCCCCAGATCTGAGCTACATAGGTAACTAAGCCCCACACAGGTGAGCTGTATTCCGGTGATGACGACCTGATGAGGGAGCTGCGTTCACGGCCATTACGTTCAGGGCCTGATCTAGTGTTTGATATCACAGTAGGCGGAAATGTATACGCAACTGACCCTCAGAAATCAGAACTATTGCAGAGTCAAGGCCTCAGCATGATGTAAGTCGGTGTCCTATGCAATATAATGGCAACAATTGATACGCGTAGCTATTGTTTTTAGCGTGTATATCTCGCATCCTTTGTCTGTTACTACCAGCTTGTTGCTAGTTTGCGTGTGAATGTTCATATTCACACACACATATGTTTTTTTCTCCTACTATTGGAAGTACCCAATGGGATTACAGGCCATCAAAAATGCTAACATGGGTTTCTCTTTTAAAGTGTTTCAGGTCCACATTCGTTGCTGCACTCAAAGTAGTCATTTTGACCCCAAATCCAATATCGACTGTTATATAACCATACGAGAACTTCCGTAGGTTTCTTCTGATACAATTTCGATTTTGTATTCTATACCATTGTGTTTTAAGTTAACGTTTCAAATAGTATCAGTCCGACTGACTGGGGTAGCAGTGGCTCAGTGGGTTGAGTCGGTTGTCTATCAATCGGAAGGTGGTTCGATCCCCGGTTCCTCCTGGGAAATTGTGGAGGTGTCCATGAGCAAGACACCTAACCCCAGCTGCTCCTGGCGAGCCTGCAGTCGCCTTGCATGGTAGACGCGGTCGTCAGTGTATGAATGAGTGGGTGAATGTGACGCAGGATCTGTAAAGCGTTTTGGATAAAAGCGCATTTACTGACTTTCTTGCTGGTTCGTCTCAGTATAAAATGACTTGTGTTCTCATTATACTTGTGCTTCAGCCTCCCACAGTTCTGTCCTTCCCACCCTAAAAACCACACTGAACTAGACAGTATTATACCGCTGTTGTTCAGTAAGCAAAGACAGAATGGAGACATGTTGTGTTATAGTTTAGAATTTTACACAGAGCCCTTTTAAGTGTTTCTACTCTGAATTTTTTTTCCTAACACACAGACACACACACACACACACACACACACACACACACACACACACTGTCTTAACTCTTTCACACAGCACGAGCATGCACAATGCACGCATGTGCATTCATAGACGTGCGCACGTACACGTTACACCTGCATGCGATACTGACGCACATGTGAACGCGCGACCGTAATACGCCCCCAGGAGCAGGAAACGTGTCCGAAAACGCGTAGGCGAATCTTATTCACGGGGGACGCTGAGATTTGTGTAGACACAAAGCACAGCAATGATACGGCTCTACCGTATCGAATGAATCCGATGAGTTCTACGTTGTTGCGAGGAAATGAAAAGAGAGAGGGAGAGAGCGCTGAATGCGTTTCATTCCACTAGTAGACGAGGGACAGGGAGTTGGAAGGCTACAACGTCCTTCATGGCCTGTGGTTTTCTCAGAAAGGTGTCCCTGGTTGTTGAGGACAAGTCCTGACTGATTCTACTGCGTGATGCGTGACTTGGGCTATGGTTAAAGTGCTCGTTCAATGGGGACAATTTGTGGGGAGTGGACCCGTTTGAATGTTTCACTTCAGTGTTTAGGTTCGGCGATCCTGTCAGCATCAGCTGTATCTCAGAAAGAAATCTGTGTTATTTTCAGAGAACGTAGTTGTGTTACTCCAGGTCTCAATTAACAGAAGATAACTAACTTATTTAATGACACGTAGCAAACTAGAACTTCTAGAAACACACACACACACTACAGGCTACTACACCATCACATCTCACATCGTTTTATCAAGAACACAACACGGCTAGTCCCTGTCTCCCTTTAACACCTTAGCGCACATGCATATATACACACTCACACACACAAAAAAATCACACGTGCAAAGAAACACATATAATCCATTGCCTGCGTCTTTACGCCAGCATGGTCTTGCTCTAATTACACACGCCCACAAACTTCACTGACAGCCATCTGAAATCATACAGTAGCTAGCTAACTGTCAACACACACATCACAAACTATAGCTCTTTAGGTTGTCGGCTGTTTCCATTGATTACTGGCAGCAGCTTAACTTATAACATTTAAAACCCTTTTTAAATGCCTTCCTATTACTCACAACAAAAACAGCTTCCTGATCGGAAACAGTACTATTATAGTTATTGATCAAGCATCTAGTCAGGTTTGAAAACGTAAAGTTGACAGCCTGCGTGGCTTTCATTTTTAAAGATAAGAAGTAAATTCCACATGTATGTTAGCATACCGGCTTCGATTACACAAACGGCCACAGCTATACAAATTAGTTGGAGTGTTGTAGTTTAGAAATTATATAAAATTAAAGCAAAACCCAACCTAAAGTGTTTCAGTAAGATGTTGGTCCACCACAAGCCAACAAAAGCTTCAATGCCCCTTGGAATAGATCTTACATGTCTCTGGATCTCTATTGAAGAGGTGAAACATCATTTTCCGATAATATATTTTCTCCGGACCAGAGGTGCAGATTGCTGTCTAACACGTCAGTCCAAAGTCTCCTAAAAGTGTTTGTGTCACAGAGCTTGAGGGTACATAAAGGGTTTTAATATACACTTACTTTACAAACACAACACACCGCCACGGCTATAAAAACCATGACATATACATATGCAATCAACCAGAGAGTGTAGGCTCAAAATGACCACCTAATGACTGCTTTTAATTGGGGACAACACACACACATAGAGATGCCTTGAGGCATCTCCACTGTCCTAAACTGACACCATTGAGATGCCTAGAGGGCAATGTCATCCTGGTAAAGACCCAATCATGAACTATCTTAAGATTCCGGGGTGCTGTCCACATTCTATTTACTCTCTACACACACACACACACACACACACACACACACACACACACACACACACACACCAACACACACTTACTCACTTCTCGCCACAGACACAGTCATCTCACATGCACACACCAACACACAAAAAACTCTTCTTTCTCTCTTCAGACAAACATTTATACAGACACACACACCCTGTTCTCTCTCACCACATATATACACACATTTTCTTTCTATGGTTTTGGCAGGGTTTTGGTTAGGTTTCTTCATCGTTCAGGCATTTTCAACTACCATGAAATATTCCTCTACGAAAATCTCTTCTCCTCTTTGCCCCCTGAAATGCTGAACAACTTTTTGAGGACAGGCCTTCCCGTCTTTTTAATGACTCTAATGACTGTCGTTAAAACTGTATTTTCCATTCTGGAGTTGTGAAGAATGCTGAAATGTAGGTAGACATACCTTGCATGAATAACTGGCCACCACCTAATACAACCATTCAAATAGCTGAATCATTGTTCACACCGGAGAAGTGTCGGGGTCAGATAATATTTCAACTCTGAGAAGAGCACCTCAGTTTGTATATACGTAATATGTCGTCATTGGCTAGCACACGGCTGAATGTAACTTAATCCTTTTTGTTTTGTCTGTGATCTTGTCTTAAAATGTTTAATCTCAGACTTTAGGCTGACCAATTAACTGTCAGAAGAATACAAACAAATACAAATACATAAAAGTGTCTAGAGATAACAGACGCCTCACAGGTCCTCACTTGGCAGCTTCATTAAATAGTACACCACAAAACACCAGTCTCAACAGTGAGGAGGCGACTCCGAGATGCTGGCCTTCTAAGCATAGTACATCCTCTGCCCTGTGTCTGTGTTCTTTGCACTTAATCTTTTCATTAGCCAGTTTGAGATTTGACTTTTTTAATGTACAAAACGTGTGCATTTCTTTAAAACAAACATGAAGATTTCTCAGTGACAACAAACTACTGAATGGTAGTGTCGATTAAATGTTTTTCTCTTTCAGCAAAAACCTGCCAAAACTGCTGCCACATCAATGATCTTTCACACAATTAAAAAAATAATTATATCTAAACGATGAATGGTTATAAAATAGTTTTATCACTTCACATAGTGTTTCAAACTTCTGTCTTACTATAGTCTCAGAGCTGTAATAGGCTACAATGTCGTGACGCAGTCACATAGCATAGCCTACCTTTCCTGGAAAATACGGTCAAGGGTACTGGCCTAATTGCAATAAAAGGAGGGTTTCTTACGCAGTTGCTGACATTTTTTTGTCCATGTTGAAAAAGCCAATCTTTGTGGAAAACTGGGACAGTTGATGTTCTTCTATGTGCACACACATCGTTAAATAAAGCCCTAGACATTGTTGCTTTTCGAAAAACAAAGCACGCAACATCTATCTGAGAGATAAAAGATGACTATTTCACCTACTGCTGCATGTGAAGATGTGCTCTGCAATAGATCCTGTGAGATTTGAACACTAGTGCCAGATGACCGCTAGTTTCGGGTTTTACGTGAACTCTGGTGACGCCAATCGAGCTTCGCTCTGGATGACAGTGGGCAGACCTGCTGCAATACATTGTGCATTAGGGCCCTCGGTGTAGACAACTGCTCAACCAATGTGGTTCAATATGTGATGACCTTTAGAAGGTCAACGTGTCCGTCAAAAGTGAAGATCACAAAGAAGGGATCGAAGGTCAGGGGTCAATAGTGACAGTGATAATGACCAGACCTGTATATGTCCTATGGGCTGGTGTAGACGTCAGAAAAACGGAGAAGCACCACTCCAGCAGTGCGTGCGTGCGTGCGTGCGTGCGTGCGTGCGTGCACATTAATGGAAATCCCTAGTCTTTACTTACTCCTTGTTCTGGGCTGCAGCTGTATGCAATCAAGCAGCTGGGGTCTCTCTGCTGTCCCTGGTTTGTAGCCCAGAACTTTGTATGTCACTCCAGCCAGTGAGCAAAATGTCCTCAAGTGAGCACGATATATGTGAAAATAGGTTTTTAGTATCTGGTGCTCCATAGGGCAGAACTGTTGAAGGATGGCTTGGGGCACATACACTCACTACCCACTTCAACAGGGGTTCACCATGTGGAGTTGGACTCTCCTTTCACCTGTAAACACTCTTAATTCTTTGTGGCATAGATGCGACAAGGTGCTGGACATTTTGGCACATAGTGACAGTGTAGTAGGCTAGTATATACCTAAAAGTAGCTATTCGCTATGCTGATGTCACGATACGATTTTCTAACAATGTATTTTCAGACAAATGCTGCACATTTCTAATGTAAATGTATATTTATTTAATGTTTGGCGAAGCACGCTTTGGCTAGCTTGGAGAGCAGCATGTGTACAACCTAGCATTCTCTTTCCATCACCCTCACGCTCGTCGCCCAGAGTGGGACGGCAAATCTTCCGGTCAGTGTAGTTCGGCCTCATTTGGTACTAAGGGGCCCAAAGTGTGCCACAAAAAATATCCCCCACACCTTTACACCTCCAAAGAACCGTTATGTCATATTCATATTCTGACCATCTGAACCGTGCAATGTTTCTCCAATCTATAATTGTCTAATTTCAGTGGGCCCGTGCAAATTGCAGCCCCCGTTTCCTGTTCTTGGCAGACAGGAGTGGCACCCGGTGTGGTCTTCTGCTGCTGTAGACCATCTGCTTCAAGGTCTGATGCGTGATGTGGTTTCAGGGATGCTCTCCTGCATACCTTGGTTTTGACAAATACTTATTTGAGTTACTACTGCCTTTCAATCAGCGCAAACCAGTCTGGCCGTTCTCACCTGACCTTCGCCGTTGGCTGTCGCCTCGAGTTACGCAATCAAACACTGATCTTCTATTGGTCAATTTCCTAACACATTCGTGTAACTCAGAGATTGAATATAATAATACAGCATGTCTTCTAGCAGATTCTGGTGCACGAGCAGAATAAGTGAGGCGAAATTAGAAAAGAAAACAACAAAAGGTTTCAGACTGAACATTTGATTGAATCTGGCATTCCGAGTAGTTCAATGTGTTCGCAGCTGATTGTTTATTTTTCATCTAAAAGCGACTTGTATGCTGACGTTAACAACGAAAATGGTCTCCATTCTAACTTAGCACGTATGTTCTCACCACGAGACTGGTATTGTGAGGTCAGTGGGATCCGCTCGGGCGAGGATCAGGGAGGGTGAAGGGATGTGTCCGACAGTGTAAACTGGTCCATACGCTTCTATTTGTGCTCCTCCGTTAATGTCCAGCAGGTCCAGGCAGTCACATCTCTTCCGCGCACAGCTTTTCCATCAACCGTTGCTCCACTGGCCCTCCACGTCTCCATCCAGCTCCTAGCCTATGGCAGACGAAGAACAGCTGTCCCCGTAAACAAACCGCTTGGCCTCGGCTACACTGACCCGAACAGGGCGCAGCTCCACTGGCCTTCATTGAGGTGATTCACAGGCAGCTGGTAAGCTCCAGACACCGTCATTCTTTAGTATGAAGATTCGCTGAGTGTCACAGATGAAACTGAATGTCACAGATGAAACTGAATGTCGGTTAGCCCTAATGCACTTGTCTTGGTGAAAGAAATCAGCAAGATGTTCGAAAAAGAGAACATGCCTTTTCGCTTGAAGAGACATCTTTCAGCGAGTCAAGCTAAACGGGAATAGTCTCCCATACAGAAATTGAGACCGGTTGGGTATGCGGGGGGGAAGGGCTTTGAAAGTTAAAAAGAAGAGCTTTATTTTGGGATTACATCGAGCCTGTTGGAATGGCGTCGACGAGTAACCGTAGTTGGGGAGATTTGCTAACCGCGAAACTGAACCACGTTCTGCAATTGATATCTCGTCAACCGTCCTCCTCGATTCAATAGCTTTTTATTGGATTTCATACTTTTAGGTGATTGGGTGTACACTTCTTCTGGTTTTACCAACTAAACGACAGTCTGCTCTAGATTTTGTCAAGTAGATTGTTCACTTAAATATAATATTTCCAGAGGTTTCAAACTCAGTAGTGCCTCCACGTTTTGGAAATTGCATATGTTACAACCATCGTTTTGATCCAATGATGCTCTCCCACTGGATACAATTGGTTAAGTCTTGTCACGAGTGTTGGATATTAGGTTCCCACTACAGGGTTTTCAGTCGGGTGCACACTTTATTTCCGGTGTAGTTGCGATTGTGCCCACCAGTTCTCAGTTGGGAGGTTAGATTTGGCTCACCAGGTTTGCATTTGGTGATTAGGATGGATATTTAAGCCACTGGCTCTTGTTACACGGTTTTGGTCATTATTTATACGTGACATTGTCAATGTGAGTGTTGTTTGTTAAATATATATATATATATCGCTGTGTTTAACTTTTTCTCTGGAAGTCACTTGTTATGCCCATGTAATTTTTTTTATTTTGACTTAATCAAGTTCTGCTATCAGTTCTACTTACATTTCTCCAAGTACAGTTGGTCAAATGTAATCAAGCCTGCTTTGTTTTGTTTCTTTAACAATATGAGTGTGAAACTTGCTCTGTGTAGGCCACACCAGACAAGCCACAATATCACACAGGAAAGTAATGATTATATGCGATATCTCATCTAGGAACTAAGTGCCATTTTGAAATACCACCGGTTTCTAACCGAGCGGACGCAATTGTATTTTAGGCCTTAGTATTCCTAGAGCAGTGCACGATGTGTTGAGACACAAAGGTTAACTATGATTACAGCTGGTTTGGTCCTGATTGTGGTGTAGTCTGGAGCACGGGCAGAAACCACGTAATGGCTGCTTCTGCGAGGTAGACATGAAGCTTTTCGACATAATTATAGATGCTTTCCTCCCACAGACTGAGTATATTTACATTTTTTCTTACGTCAACGTACCATAACCCTGGGGTATAACCTTACATATGCATATTTCTCTAAGAAATGTGTTTAAAGTATTGCAATTGTGTTCTGACTTCAGGTGTTGCGTGTTAAAATGTCCCTCTTTTTTTGCACTTTTTTACACAGTAAAAAATGTAAGAGTTAAATTAACTCTTTAAGAGTTATTTTCAACGCTGCTTTCGATACCAAACTCGGCTCCACCCTAGAAAGTTTTATAATTACCCTCATGCAAGAGTGACATTTCTGATGTGGTTTTTACTCTACTTGGCGTGAATATTGAACACGTCTGGTGTTGATATTAGACTCTTGTGGTGTCATTTTAAATCATTTTTAAGTTAACATGATAGAGTTAACAAAACCCAAAGCAACTTCAAGGCACAATATGGGACAACATAGAGGTCTGGGTTCTCTGTGCCATCTGCTGCTTGTAGGTCAAATAGTCTGAGTGGGCTGAATTTGGTTCGATCTTTTCCAGCTAGTACGCACTAGTACCCATATGCCAACACGGCCTATGAAATTGCAGAAAGAAATTTTATAACAATTATAAACAAAATCTCTGGGTGTTTGGACAAGATACATTCATCACCCACCAATTGTCTGGCCCTTGGCACCATTAAACTCTCTCAGTGGGATGGTCATTCTCGTATAAAATAGGCCTACAAATGTGCACAGATGTCCGTAATGGAATATGATAGCGCCGGGTTCGAGATGAATGCAGCTCGCAGTCATCACAAGCAGTCATCACAAGCGCAGCCGGTAATCTTGGACTCCTCCCACCTGGTCTCCCCTTGAGTTCCCATGGTGTGAGGCGGTGAGAAACCGAGACGGGGAAGGACAGAACCAGAGAGAGGGAGCGGACTTG
The DNA here is from genome assembly GCA_029465975.1 of Dallia pectoralis. Lineage (NCBI taxonomy): Eukaryota > Metazoa > Chordata > Actinopteri > Esociformes > Umbridae > Dallia > Dallia pectoralis. The sequence continues at coordinate 6,422,966 of CM055747.1, read as the reverse complement.
AACAGTAGGAGGGAGGGAAGGAAAGAGAGAGAGAGAGAGAGAGAGCAAGAGAACTGACATGGAGGGAGAAAGCGCGGTGGGTCGGTGTCCGTCCATGATATCATGGGAAAGGAAGCGAGCCCAGCTAAGCGTTCCCGAGGTCCAATTTATGAAATGTTTAGTTTGGAAGTCCACTGTTCTCCCACAACGTCAAGCAAACGGGAGTACAGCCAGAAATCGAGGGCAGGGCATTTGACAATCGAAGAGCTATTCACTCGTGATACCAAGTGTGAGAATAACATGTAGGAGACAGATATTAAAAAAAATGATGCGTGAATCCATCTACAGCCCGTTTCAACCAGACGGAACATTAGTGTTCTAACCAGTACGCTATATCTCACTTTTCTTTTGCTTACCAGCTTACTTTTTCTATTATTCACTTAGAGGACAACTCGAGGAACCCTCGTTTCTAAAGTCACTCTATTTATATTGCACTTTATATAAACTCTGCCCACTTCTGCCGTGGAAACATTTCCAGAAGACGTTCTATTTACATGCCCGGTTCTGTTACATCTGGCAACAGGTACCCAGAGGAATATTCTTGTCACATGGAGGTTTCGTTTTGCCTAACGAGCGCACACGTTGACATCATAGGACAGATGGCTTTGTTTATAGATTCATATTACCCAGCCTTTTCTGTGGTGTACATGTGTCTTCAGGAACATATGAAATGTTTTCCAATTTATTTCGGATTATCTACGTCCGTTTAAGTGATCGAGATCTCATTGAAAAGACTGACACAGCTAACACAACACTCGGCCTGAAGCTAATATTCATCTAATTGGATTTTCAATTTGAAAGCCTACTAGCTGGACCTGAACTTGGTTCTTATGTAGAACTGGTGTACCTGGCGTGTGTGTGTGTGTGTGTGTGTGTGTGCGTGTGTTTCTTTCTTTCCGTTTCATCTGTTTTGTTTGTTATGGCTGCGTTCAACATGTACTCATTCTGCTGTCTACTTAAGATGTCCGTAAGTGCTTTTTGGGCTCCCGACGAGCATAGTTGAACCTCAAACGTACGTGTTTTCTGAGTCGGTGTGCAATGAGACGTGCGCGCAGGGAAAAGATCTGGGTCAGTCGGTGGTCTGTCAAAACAACGGGGGGATGTTTAGCGGAGTAATCCCCCTTTGACACATTGACCAAACCGATTGAGTACTCTGCGTCTATGAAGCAACGCGCGAGACGGGGGAGAGAGTGTGCGCGCGCGTGGGCGTTCTTGTTTTACTTTCGAGTACCAAAAACCCAGAGGAGGGTAAAACGTGGAGCATTTGACTTTATGGGAACGTTTCGGCTGTCCCGGCGACGGAATAAACCGAAAGGGACGAGAGACCGAAGAAATAAGCCGGCTGAATTTGATTGATGTTTTCGTCCCTTGGTCTCTTTCTGGTTAATAGCCTTACTCGGCCCCAGGGTGGAGAGGACGGACTGACTAAGATAATGGCATCCACCTGCCTTATACTGTAAGGGTACAAGACAAGGTTCCCATATCCTGGCCGGGAGTCTCACTTATAATGGCGTCATGCAATCTACGCTCTCTGGCTCTCTCTTTCGCAACGGGTCATATGTGGTCATTCCAGCATGTCTCGCAGTCAATTACGTGATCCAAGACAAGACATTTGTTTAGGCAGTGTTATATGGGACCCCTGGGGGTCGCAGGCAGTGTTTATGCAGCCTTGGTAATTTAACAGGGCCCGGGTCCAAATGGGGTTTTATAAATGGTTGGCAAGCGTACAGGTTAGTGAAACGTTAACCCAGTCAAAGCAAGGCCCCGCTAATTGGCTAATTTCTGATAAATTAGGCTTGTGTAGCGTGACACCTGTACGTGTGTTCGCTGAGGAGAACCTGTTGTTTTGCCAAAGTACACTTCGGATCTGTGTGCAAGTACTATTTCGGACCGCTTCGAACGCAATACCTCGATTTAGCTTGTCCGGCATTTCACAACAAAATGTATTTAACAGAAAGTTCCAAAAAGGAAACCGCGTCCAACCAGCATATGCCAGCCGACATACAGCAAACACGTAAAACATCAGAAAGATTTTAAAGACGGTTTAAAGGCCAGATCAGTGTTTAGCCAGATCAGTGTTTAGCCAGATCAGTGTTTAGCCAGATCAGTGTTTAGCCAGATCAGTGTTTAGCCAGATCAGTGTTTAGCCAGATCAGTGTTTAGCCAGATCAGTGTTTAGCCAGATCAGTGTTTAGCCAGATCAGTGTTTAGCCAGATCAGTGTTTAGCCAGATCAGTGTTTAGCCAGATCAGTGTTTAGCCAGATCAGTGTTTAGCCAGATCACACCATATCATGTACGTCTTCACCGACCAATTCCCGCCGATCGCTGTATTCATCATTCGGTCAATCATTTGTATTTGTGTTAAATGAAATCTTCGTGTGGAGTCCAAAGGGCCTGTTTTCATAGCTGTCTAAAGGCTGCTCCGCTTTGCTCCGTGTGACGCCAGAAACACTCGAACGACCGAGTGTTTACATGACATGTTCAGTTCCCGATTCAATACGATCTAGGCTCAACCAAAACAAAAGCAATGGAGCAGGCTGGATGTCGAAAGGTGTCAATCATCTTCAGAGTGCAAATCAAATTTAAAGATGTGAAGATGCATCCATTGATGAGATACAGAGGTTATCGTGTTTGATATCTGTGTGCTACCTACATTGCATTTCATTGGTTAGTGAGCAGGAAGTGTCAAGGTCAGTCACAACATGCTGAACTAATTGGATTAGTACACTGTTTCCTGTCATAGGAAAATCTCCATTGAGGGGAATTAACGTCCTTACTTTATTTATTCTTTTTGGAACAGCAAGCGGGCCTCCCCCTTCCTTGCTTGCGGTTTACCACTTCTCATCGTGTTGTTTCCTACTCTAGCTTTTGTTAGTAACCCATGTTTTTTGTTTTACTCTTTAGAGAGCAGAAATGTCCCGTATATGGAAAGTGGTTTGCCCTGCATCTTCACTCTGTTCCAAGGTTAGCAGAATGTACCATGTTCTATTTGGAGAAACTGCTCAATGAAAGACATTTCACAGTAAATAAAATGAACCTGCGTCCATTTCTTGGAATTCTGACTGTTTTATACTATGAAAAACATCTCAATTTCAGTTTCGATTGAGCTTGAAGCTGTAAATTGAACACATTATTCAGATCTGTTTTTGTCAAAATAAAAGGTAAAAGATTTAGCTGTGGAATTTAAAGCATGACTTGACACTGGGCACAGAAACTATTTGGGTTGAGAAACTGTGTAACTATAGAACATTTGCCTCACAGTACATTACCAATTCTCCCATCTTTCCTTAAAGAACCATATGTGTATATGTTATGTCACATCATAAAAACATTAGTGCAGATCGCAATTTTTTCTAAAGTTCCAATTGCCTTTTTACTCTTTGTTTTAGGAAGAAACTCGTTGCATTCTCAGAGCTGTTTTCTCCTGTGTTATTAGATTTTCTATAGCAGTAGTTCGAACCTCTAAATGTGGTCTAAAGAAATCAAAGAACAGTCACAGAACATGTGTATATTTTACACAACTAAATATAGGCTTAGACCAATGAAGACAACTGAAATAAGTCAGTTGTAGTTTACAATTACAGGAAACACTTCCAGTAGAATCTCTACAAATTATCTACTGACTGCCAGTAACATTTTAACCAAGTATCTGCCAACCCTAACCTTTAACCTAACCCTAAACCTTACCCTAGCCTTTATCCTAACCCATACCTTACCCTAACCTTTATCCAAACCCTATACCTTACCCTAGCCTTTATCATAACCCATACCCTAACCTTTAACCTAACCTTATACTTTACCCTTACCTTTAACCTAACCCTAAACCTTACCCTAACCTTTAACCTAACCCATACCTTACCCTAACCTTTATCCAAACCCTATACCTTACCCTAGCCTTTATCATAACCCATACCCTAACCTTTATCCTAACCCTAAACCTTACCCTAGTCTTTAACCTAACCCTATATCTTACCCTAACCTTTATCCTAACCCTATACCTTACCCTAGTCTTTAACCTAACCTTATACCTTACCCTAACCTTTATCATAACCTTATACCTTACCCTAACCTTTATCCTAACCCTAAACCTTACCCTAGTCTTTAACCTAACCCTAAACCTTACCCTAGCCTTTATCATAACCCTATATCTTACCCTAACCTTTATCCTAACCCTAAACCTTACCCTAGTCTTTAACCTAACCTTATATCTTACACTAACCTTTATCCTAACCCAATACCTTACCCAAAACTTTTTTTGATACCTTACCCGTGTCTTAGCCAGCAGTCGCTTATCAAAAGATTGTCTTTTTGTCACGGATGCTCCGGCGTAGTGCGGTGAAAGCCATTTCAGAGTCGTAGGCACCGTTCAAAATAAGGTTTATTGCGAAGTTAGAACACAAAACAAACCGAGTACGGCGAAAACACACTAAACTGTGAACTTAAATCAAAGATGCGCACATAGCGACTTACACACAAACGTTTAAGAACGACAGCTATATACATACACACACACACTCACCTCTAAAACACAGTGACATGTAGTAACACACAATGCTAAGCAAGGAGTGACTTGCTAGCGACCCCTTTATATCCCGACATAAAGTGACAGATTACTAACAGCTGTGACCACGTGAAAGAGGAAGTAATCACAGCTAGTGAGAACAAAAACACGGAAGTGGATCACCGAAATGGAAGTGTAGCAACGCCACCACACCAATCGTGACAGTATCCCCCACTAAAAGGCTAGCTCCCCAGATAGCCGAACGAACTAACAAAAACCCTAAGGGAGCAACAAGACAGAACCCACAGTTAAACCCAATGGGTTAGTCCATCAGGACGGGTCCAGTCCTGAATAGGCCACGGTAGCCGACCGCCATCTCGAGCGGCTGAGAGGCCGCCAGTTTGAGCGGCTCAGGGTGCGTCGTGGCGGCGGCCATCGTGGGCGACGTGGCGGAGGCCATCGTTGGCGACGTGGCTGAGGCCATCGTTGGCGACGTGGCGGAGGCCATCGTGGGCGACGTGGCGGAGGCCATCGTGGGCGACGTGGCGGAGGCCATCGTGGGCGACGTGGCGGAGGCCATCGTTGGCGACGTGGCGGCGGCCATCGTGGGCGACGTGGCGGCGGCCATCGTGAGCGTAGTCGTGGCGGCGGCCATCGTGAGCGTAGTCGTGGCGGCGGCCATCGTGAGCGTAGTCGTGGCGGCGGCCATCGTGAGCGTAGTCGTGGCGGCGGCCATCGTGAGCGTAGTCGTGGCGGCGGCCATCGTGAGCGTCGTCGTGGCGGCGGCCATCGTGAGCGTCGTCGTGGCGGCGGCCATCGTGAGCGTAGTCGTGGCGGCGGCCATCGTGAGCGTAGTCGTGGCGGCGGCCATCGTGAGCGTAGTCGTGGCGGCGGCCATCGTGAGCGTAGTCGTGGCGGCGGCCATCGTGAGCGTAGTCGTGGCGGCGGCCATCGTGAGCGTCGTCGTGGCGGCGGCCATCGTGAGCGCGTCGTGGCGCGGCCTTCGTGGGCGGCGATGCAGCAGCCATTGTGGACGGCGATGCGGCAGCCATTGTGGGCGGCGATGCGGCAGCCATTGTGGGCGGCGATGCGGCAGCCATTGTGGGCGGCGATGCGGCAGCCACTGTGGGCGGCGATGCGGCAGCCACTGTGGGCGGCGATGCGGCAGCCATCTTGGGCGCGGGCGTGACGGCGGGGGCCATCGTGGACGCTGGCGTGACGGCGGGGGCCATCGTGGACGCTGGCGTGACGGCGGCAGCCATCTTGGGCGCTGGCGTGACGACGGCAGCCATCTTGGGCGCTGGCGTGACGACGACGGCAGCCATCTTGAGCGCTGGCGTGACGGCAACAGCCATCTTGGGCGCGGGCGTGACGGCGGCAGCCATCTTGGGCGCGGGCGTGACGGCGGGAGCCATCGTGGACGTGGGCGTGACGACGGCAGCCATCTTGGACGCTGGCGGGACGACGGCAGCCATCTTGGGCGCTGGCGGGACGGCAGGAGCCATCGTGGACGCTGGCGTGACGGCGGCAGCCATCTTGGGCGCTGGCGTGACGGCAACAGCCTTCTTTGGCGCTGGCGTGACGGCAACAGCCATCTTGGGCGCGGGCGTGACGGCGGGAGCCATCGTGGACGTGGGCGTGACGACGGCAGCCATCTTGGACGCTGGCGCGACGACGGCAGCCATCTTGGGCGCTGGCGGGACGGCAGGAGCCATCGTGGACGCTGGCGTGACGGCGGCAGCCATCTTGGGCGCTGGCGTGACAGCAACAGCCTTCTTTGGCGCTGGCGTGACGGCGGCAGCCATCTTGGGCGCTGGCGTGACTGAGGCCATCTCGGGCACAGGTGTAGCTGAGGCCATCTCGGGCACAGGCGTAGCTGAAGCCATCTCGGGCACAGGCGTAGCTGAGGCCATCTCGGGCACAGGCGTAGCTGAGGCCATCTCGGGCACAGGCGTAGCTGAGGCCATCTCGGGCGCAGGCGTAGCTGAGGCCATCTCGGGCGCAGGCGTAGCTGAGGCCATCTCAGGCGCAGGCGTAGCTGAGGCCATCTCAGGCGCAGGCGTAGCTGAGGCCATCTCAGGCGCAGGCGTAGCTGAGGCCATCTCGGGCACAGGCGTAGCTGAGGCCATCTCGGGCACAGGCGTAGCTGAAGCCATCTCGGGCGCAGGCGTGGCGGAGGCGATCTCTGGCGTCAGATCTTGAAAGTCCAGCCATGCCTTCCACCACGCCCTAATGACAGCCGGGGGCTGCTTATGTAACCCCTCCGGGGATTTCTCTGTCCCGGAGGTAGGTGGTCGGAAAGGGTCTTCCCACGGCGGGGTAGTGGCTGTAGCTCCAGGGCTCTTGCTGGCCCTGGCTGCAGCCCCGGAACAGTGGGCGGTGTCTTCTGCCCGCCCCAGCCGACGTCCGATGTTGCGGGGACTAGTCGACTGAGGACGGGATCCCATAGCAGGGCGTCTTCCAGGGAGTCCTCCTCCACTCGCTCGTAGACTGCCTCCTCATCATCCGAGGAGAGGGAGTCGGACCCCCAATCACCCTGCCAGGTGTAGCGCTGCTCCTGCTGCTCCGTGGGTTGACGGTGAGCTTCATACCTCGGAGCGCTATAGCTTGCCCCTCCGAGGAATCCACTCACCGTCCGGCTCTGCGGGCTTCTTGGGTGGCTTAGCATTCTGTCACGGATGCTCCGGCGTAGTGCGGTGAAAGCCATTTCAGAGTCGTAGGCACCGTTCAAAATAAGGTTTATTGCGAAGTTAGAACACAAAACAAACCGAGTACGGCGAAAACACACTAAACTGTGAACTTAAATCAAAGATGCGCACATAGCGACTTACACACAAACGTTTAAGAACGACAGCTATATACATACACACACACACTCACCTCTAAAACACAGTGACATGTAGTAACACACAATGCTAAGCAAGGAGTGACTTGCTAGCGACCCCTTTATATCCCGACATAAAGTGACAGATTACTAACAGCTGTGACCACGTGAAAGAGGAAGTAATCACAGCTAGTGAGAACAAAAACACGGAAGTGGATCACCGAAATGGAAGTGTAGCAACGCCACCACACCAATCGTGACACTTTTAAAGGTTTGTTGAAAGTTTCCCTATCAATTGAACAATTGATTTAGATTATGTAAAACAAAATTGTACAAGTACTATAAATTGCTAAATACTGGAATATGACAAAACATCTATTTTTGCCGTAGCTGGGGATACAATTCAGAAATTCTCAATCCGATAGTATTCGCCTCTAGTGATTTTCAAATGTCTTTTCAAATGTCTTGTCGACATGTGCCCAGAAAGCATGGCACATGTTGAAGCGGAGACGTTCATCCTATGAGTCTTTCAGACCCATCTGTATTTAGTTTTTATTACGTCAGCGAAACATCAGAAACATTTATTCAACATAAAGAAACCCTTATAGGACTCCCACAAGCCGAATCACCAGTTAATATGTTTCAATTACATTTCTGACAGGCTACAGGTGTTTTTTGTTTTAAGACTACTCCCTCAGAACAGCGGCCTCACGCTAGCATCTAGCTGTGCAAAAGCATTAGCGTTGTCACGGGAACCCCTATTCCCTGAACACTCACTCTCTGCTGTCATATCATGTTGTGTTACTCTCGGCGGCAGAATGATGGTTGACATGCCATCTTTATTAGCGTTCGCGCATGACACCCGGACTCATCTTCTGTGCTTTAATCCCACCTCCTCGTCCGCCCGTAAAAATACCCTTCTCCACTTTGACACATATCGGAGAGGCCCGCGTCCCAAATGCTACTCTGCGTTATGAGCTCCATTCAAATGGCTCATACTATATAGGGAACGGGTTGTCATTTAGAACGGGGCGCGGCACTCTTCCAGTTGAGCTCTTCTTCTTCTTGCCTCACAAACCACTCGACTAAAGTTATGGGTTGCGTCTCAATTGAGAGGTATAAAACCTGTGTTTTTAATGACTGGCCATCATGGGGCCTAAGGCTCCGTGGCTCGTTCTTCACATCTCCTGGAACGCCCCCGCTTCACATGCAGGCAGCAGAGGGACTGTTATTACACCTGATTAAGGAAGGGTAACCCTGCGTTAGGAGATGTGCGGAAAGCAAGCTACACACACACACGTCATCAGGAAACACATGCACAAATGTGCACACGCAGAGGAAAATGCGTGCACATAGAATGAGGCACGCATAGCATACACACACACACACACTTGTTTGACTGTCTTTGTGGGAATCCTGACAAATAAATGTAACCCTCACTCTTTTTTTCCAAAAACCTTAACCACAATTGAACCCAAAGCCCCCAGCTCTAACTTTAATCCTTGTACAAACCTCCAGTCCAAATTCTTACCTCAGCCCAAATTGTAAAAACGCACCCCTGAGCCTAAAACAGCATTTTTCGTCATTGGGATATGTCAGCATGAACTTAAATTGTCTTTATTAGCTTGAAAAAATGTACTAATACCTATATAAATAAAGGCAAACTTGCACACACACACACGAGCTGAAGATCAAAATCTGAACCAGGATGTGGTTTTCTTTCAGCCAGGTGGAAACATGGCCACGGCTCTGGCCTCATCTGATAGTTTTGGAACAGGACCGAAAAGAGTCCCTCTACCGATGTCAACCTGATGTGAGAAAATAATTCCTGTCAGAAAATCTTGTCATTATGGAAATACATTCCCAACGGTACTCTATTACCTACATCATTATGCCGCGTTCGTCGTGGGCCCATTAAACTCTGGTCCAAACACGGCACTTTATGGGCGAAATAATGCAATTGTTGGTGTATATTTTCATGAATATGCACTAAAATAATAGGAACTGTAATAAACACAAGAGGCCTCATCTGTGAATGACGGAACTTTAGCAGCCGCAGCAAAGCAACCGCATATATCAGTGAGAGAAATCCCCGCAAACATATCAAACTTTCACAAGTTGTGCAGCATAATTAAAAAACCAAGCTCATTTCCTGCCTTTCTTCTTTGTCAAACGGCCCTGCTTTTTCGTTTGTGTGAATAAGGGAAGACGGTAACGTTGAGGAAGACTGTGATGTATCTGTGTACCCCCTCCCATAACGCACAGTGGTTAGTTTTGGGGTACAACAATGCCTTACTGATTCTTTTGGACAATAGATTACGTTGAAGACTTTACTGCAAATGTGCATTATTCAATTGAAATCTTCGTTAAAATAGTTGATACCTTTTTAATAAATGTATTCAGAAAACCATATGTTTTTATTCACTTATTCACTTTGGTAACTTTTCTTCCTGTCCCTCCCCTCGTGCCAGTGTTTGGTGGGACGGGCGTTCTTGGTACAAATGGCTGGACAACCATTCCCTGCACACAGTGACCTTAGACCAAGTGGAAGACTGCAATGAAGACGAGGCAAAAGAGAAAAGGTTTTCTGCTTTCCGTACGAATGAATAACATCCGACCCGTGGGCCGCTATATTCATCAAAATGTGACGTGTATTAGGTAAAAAATCTCACATGTCGCGTTCGTCAAGCTGGGGAAAAATTTAGTCGATACCTTATCCCCGTATGCCTTTTCCGTCCGCACTGCCCGAGCGAGCTCCGAGCCAATCGACTGTAACCGTGCTCACCGGTGCTCCTGCTGGCCGTATATATCAAAGGACAATTCCAGCTGTCCCGGGCGAACGTCCAACAGCGCCGTCGGACTTGTGCCAACAGGCTTGAGGGAAGACCCTTGAAAGGAAACAGAACAGTGTTTGTTGCCGCGATTTGGCGATCTTCAAAACAACTCCGATTCGTGGCTGTACACGTTGACGGCCCTGTTTGCCTTGGCCGACCCGGGGCCGCGGAAGATGTAGTTACATTCCCCAGCCCAGATGATTAATGGACACTGCCTTTTGACTCATACTTCTAACCTGGTTTATCCATTCAGCCGTCTGATGTTTTCCTCCGCTTTGTTAGCCTGTCACCCACACGGCTTGGTGGGTACAGCGTGTGTTTGTGTGTCTGGTTCGTTCACCTCGTTCGGGTCTGTACCCCTTTACCACGGCGGGATACTTTCGTGCCCCCCTCCTCTTCCCTGCCAGATTAAATATTTCTACTCGACTTCAGCGTTTATTACTCATTACACGGTCAGATACGGAAAACAGAGAGTTCCCACATTTCTCTCGTCCGACAGACCTTCTCCTCTCACCGAGCCTCCCTCTCTCTCCCCCTCGCTGGCTCCCTCCCCCCGTCCCCGGGTTTGCCCCTTTTGTCTCCCTCACGGTAGGGGTTCTCTCCGTCGGCCATCCTAATTCATTTCCAACAACAGTAGTGTTGTTTTGCAGCCACTTCAACTTCCTACCAGGGTTACGGGTGAATCCTCCACGGACATGTCCTTTTAAATACCTGAATGGCTGTTTAAAGGGACGCTTTGGGATTCGTTATTTTTTACTAATCCAAGATGGCCCCTATAAGCCTCCTGTTTATGAACTTCCTGAAGGGGATGAGGATGGGATAATCCTCTCCTCTGTGGGAAATCTCAAACATTCCGCTAATCACTGGGCACCGCGACTAAATATGTTTGAGCACACTCTCCACTAACCTGGCCAATACCTGTTGAGGCCCCATGTCCCTGTGATGTCACGTTGCTGAAGTGAGTAAAGGACATACATTTTCTGCAAATCGCTGTCTTCTTGTCTTCAAATCCATGTCTTATAAATTCCCCCTGCATTTGAGAATTTTTTTTTGAGGATCATTTAGGAGTCCTGAACGTTAAAACTGCGGTAACCCGTAAACGTATTGATTCAAAGAACATAAACTATCACAAATATAATTTCGGGAATGTTTCTTTTGGAACGTGCGGTGGGCTCTTGCAATGTTATTTTTTTTAAACAGACTGCTTAACCCGCAAGACTACTAGACCAATCGGCTTCCAATAAGATGTTTTGAGGCATTTGCTCGGTTACTTAGATCTCTGTCTTTACTTACAAAGACCAGCAGAACACGCAAGCTTTTCCTGAGCAGTCAGGTAGTTTGGCACAAGGGCTTATTCACACCTGTAATAGCTCCCTTTAGCCAGAAATGATAGTGGTGACAGGGGGTTGGGTTAAGGCCTGTGCTTTATCATTTGCACAATCTGGATTTCAGCATTGGCTGGCGGGCTACCTTCATGCTGGCGCTTGGCAGCTCGTTAGCCCAATGTTGATCAGGTATGGCGACCTCTGACCCTGTTCCCGAACGAGCTGACTCATTTAGTTTCGTAGTTCACTTCACGAGATAAGCAGCAAAGCACAAATGGGTTACAAAAGTTCAAGCCAGTAATCTGAATGCATTCAGTCTTACTTGGCTCATGGTTCAATTGATACTATACATATTGTGACGAAAAATGGCTGCCTGATTGGGAGATCAATAGGACAAAAAGATTAAACGACACAATCCTGAGATTGACCATGTGAATGCTTTGTTGTTAATGTTCATATTTCACAGTCTTGATCTCAGGACCGGTGGACAAGGAGGCCTCCAGACATTTCTATGGTGGCCTGGAGGTCCTATTGGGGCAAGACAGCCGTTACGCCTCCAGGCTCCCAATTAGAGGCAGCTGCACTGGGTTGTCTCTATTTGAGAGCCCTACCGAAGTTTGGTTTGTTTCCCACTGTTTTGTGGTTTATTGTGTCGTATATCATTGGTTGCTCCCGCGCCAATGTTACTTTATGAAGTCTCATGCTTTTAACAATTCATTATTAGTCACTTTTTGGGGGTTAAAATAGGCAGCAGATAAAAAATGCCGCAGAAAATGCCCTCCGGATACTTTGAAGCTGGCGTAGGAGGGTAGATCCGGAATAAGGAACTGGCCTGAAGCCCATGCATGACAGATCCACAAGGACCAACAATGCCTGGCAAAATGTACAGGTAGGTGTCATGTAAAGTTGAGCCCGAATCGGTTTCCCTTACTGCTGCACCCACATCGTAACTACACTGTCAGAACCTGGTTGTCTTCCTCAAAATAAGAGGCCTAATGTCTTGGACCTGTAGACATAATCTTGGCTAACTCATTGAAATGGTGTCAACTGTAAACTTGAGCAACGTCTCGCGTTAGTACCGCATTGGCTCAGAGATGTTTAAGTGTTACGGAAACCTTTGAAGTAAATACAACTCAGTCTGCGTAGGTTTCTGTACAGTTTGTGCTTTGGCTGGACAGCTTGGTGGCCGTCTCAGTACGTTTGTCCGTCTTAATACGACGGGAACAGTGGCGGGTTATTGCTTTCTCTCTCTCAACGCTGACCGCGCCCATTAATCAGCTGGAAGGCAGACCGGGACTGGGTTATTGTTCAGCTATGCTAACTATGCCTATTCGCGCGCGTCGATCGGTGGCAGCTCGTTCATGCCCGGCTGAGTTTTGCAAGGCACCGGCGGGCGAGAATTAGCAGGCTTTGCCTCACTGTGTACCGACACGGCGAGCCAAGGAACTGTACCTATGATGGATTGCGTCTGACTAAGAGGACTGTTATGCCACCGTGGCGAAGCGGGATTTATTGAGGTCCGACGCCTGTTAAGACCGGTGGTCTGACCTGCAGCCGCGCGCTGTATGCAAGTCGAAAAAAACGTGCCCTAAGATTACATCTCCCCTCGTTTCGAACTTGAAGGTCAAAGGTCACGTGCCGGGGCCATATATAAAAAGTCGTCTAGCGTTTTAAGTGCACGGGTCTAGAGCGAGTCCCGAATAATGAAGGTTCGCACCGCAGGTTTCCAAAAACACATCGTGCAGCCCCCGTAAGCTCCATCAAAGTGTGAATGAAACGGTCAATTGTGGATCTATTGCTCCCCGGCGTGCACGCCTGCTGTTTTTGGTAGCGAGTCCCGGTGGAGGTCTCTGGTAATGCACCCGGCGGAGAACGGGTGGCCTGTTAACAGTGAAAACAGGCATACCAGGAAGAGAAGGTAATCTGTGAAAAATTCAGGGACAGGGCTCGACAAAGGCTCCCTGTTGCTTTCGCGTTGCTCATTAATCCGAAGCCGCTTGATGGATTGTGTCGTGTGTTTTTATTACGGTTAATAAGTACGCAACTCGGCATGCCTTACATGCGTATGTGCGTACGCGCGCACGCACGCTTGCACGCACAACCACGTGCGTTCACAAACAGGCTTTCGCGCACACTTCCTTTTGCACCCGTGTTCAATTGAGTTTTTATCGTTTTGGATCGTTCACAATGCAGTTAATGCCTGGTTTGGGTGTGTCCAAATTGCTGTTACTCAGTTAATTTAAACTTATTCAAACGTGAAATAAAAACAGAATAACTGGCTTATGTTTGTCAAATGCTGTCATTTCTCATTTTACTGTACTGTTATTTTGGTTATTTTCGTGTTTTGACCTGTTTTGAATTGTAGTCTGCTTTTCTATGTCTTCGCTTGGAGCAGTGGCTCTCTAAGGGGTCAGAGTAATATTCGGTAACTGTTGTGACCGGTAATTGAGGCACACGTCTGGAGCCAACGTGCAACATGTTTCCTGCTTCTGGGAGCAATATTCCTCAGGCCCTTTTCACGAGGTTATGGGTATCCATAAACTTCAAAAATAGTTTTTCCAGAGAGCATTTCCATACAATTAAATTCACTGGCAAAGGGACGTTCAGAAATACTTTCCTTTCTTCCGGTTAAGATAAGGAAATACAAAAAGGATTGTCATATTTCATATTTCTCAATGTCTGGAATCGAAAAGCACGAGCAAGTGTTGCCAGCGATGACCTCACATGGAAACGCAGGCAACACAGATAGCTGGGTAGCCAATGTCTGCCTTTTTGTGATTATTAGGCTACAGCCACGCTTCAGCTGTCTTCTCGGTTCCAGGTGAAACGTAAGTTTGCCATGGCGACCAAAATAATTATTTTGCTTGGAACCAAAAAGAGAATTTTCGTACAGGCCAAAACGCAAAGAAGCACTAAGAAATATTCCTTTTGACGAGTGCGCACGCATAAAATATGTCCGAAATGGTTTATTTATCACTTTCTCTCCCATTTCTCTGTACGTATCCATACCAGGCTATGTGCTTCGTTGATGCCAAGGCTTCAAGAGCATATAGCATATAGTTTGTATTCACCTCAGGTGTCAGGGTTCTGTATTCATCCCAATGGACTCTCTGTGAAGGCGTCGCTCCCTATCGCCCAGGTGTGCTAGGTAATTTAATTTGCCCTTACTGAGACCTGGCAAAATGGAGGATGTGCTGTGAGTTGCGCCGGCTGTCCGAGTAGCTGTATCAGGAGTAACGCCGTAACAGGACCCAGGCTGCATTCCATTCTCATCTCCTTCGTAGTGCACTCCATCCCATCGCTGGCCCGATGAATGTCCCCCGCTGCATAGGGAGAAGGGTTGCCGCTTGGGACGCGGGCCTAATCCCCAGTTGTCCTCCGCAGTCACGCACACAACGGATTACGCCCGCCAAACTGGCTAGACTGGCTGCTGAGACCGTGCGTGCAATACCCCTGTGGACCCTTACAGACCAGAGGGAGGGAGGGTGATGGAGGGAGGGGGAGGCAGGGAGGGTTGGGTGGGTGATGGAGGGAGGGAGGGAGGATGGGTGATGGAGGGGAGGGAGGGAGGACGGAAGAGGGAGGAAGGGTGGGTGATGGAGGGAGGGGGAGGGAGGGTATGTGTGGGTGATGGAGGGAGGGAGTCTGGGTGATGGAGGGTGAGGAAGGAGGAGGGAGGGAGGGAGGGAGGAAGAGGGAGGGAGGAAGGGTGGGTGATGGAGGGAGGGGGTTGAGGGAGGGAGGGGAAGGCAGGGAGGGAGGGTTATGTGGGTGATGGAGGGAGGGAGGGTTGGGTGGTTGATGGAGGGATGGAATCTGGGTGATGGAGGGGGAGGAAGGAAGAGGGAGGAAGGGTGGGTGATGGAGGGAGGGGGAGGGAGGGTATGTGTGGGTGATGGAGGGAGGGAGTCTGGGTGATGGAGGGTGAGGAAGGAGGAGGGAGGGAGGGAGGGAGGAAGAGGGAGGGAGGAAGGGTGGGTGATGGAGGGAGGGGGTTGAGGGAGGGAGGGGAAGGCAGGGAGGGAGGGTTATGTGGGTGATGGAGGGAGGGAGGGTTGGGTGGTTGATGGAGGGATGGAATCTGGGTGATGGAGGGGGAGGAAGGAAGAGGGAGGAAGGAAGAGGGAGGGAGGAAGGGGGACGGCGGAAGACATATGACGAACCCTACGGATTGATAATAGATAGATGGATGGATCGATAAGAGGAAAAAAAAGAAACAAAACAGCGAGACCCATAAAAAACCTCCTGATTCTCCCCTTATCCACCGGCACGTGAAGTCGGACATCGTCAGGGGTTCGGTTCCGAGGGCTCAGCGGTATTTCGTTCGGCTCCGGCCTTAAAAGAAAATCGCTGTAATTGTCAGGGAAATTACCGTCTGCCCTCCTGCAGTTTGGGTTCGACTTTGTCAATGTCAACGAGAACCGAGTTATGGATTCGACCGCAGCGTTTCGTTACATAAGAGCACACATGTGTCTGTCTGTGCGCGTGCACGAGCACGTGGGTCGTTTGTCCTGTCTTCCTGTGTGTTCATTTCCTGTCTTATCAAGTAGGCGCGTTGACGGCGGCCTCCGTTTCTCATGTCTGTGCATGTTCTAACCTTCACTCGGCAGGAGCGTGGTCGTGAATTATGCGCTGCGTCTTTGACACCCGAGGCCTAGCACCAATGCTAATAAGAGACCACAGGCTTCCTGACCTCGGGACAGTCATGGAATGGCGTTTTAGTGCCTGTGGTGCTGGAATACCAGTCGGACCGCTCCTCCACTCAACAGGGGCATTTTGCGTATTGATAAAGTCATTATGTGAAACGGAATTAGCAAATTAGCCACCTGTATGGACTCGGGTGAATGTCGTGAACTACAACAACAACAGCCCGGTGCTGAAACCATTTCCGTCATGTCAGTCGGCGAGTACGGTCGTTCTGTCACTCCCTTCCCGGGAACACACAGTACGGACCTCCCTCCCTCTCGACATAAAACGGCAGACGGACGGATTGTTTGAAAGAGAGATGGAGAAACAGGGAGAAAAAAAGACAGCACTGAGTGTGTGTAACAGTGGGAGTTAAGCGATTGGAATGATTCATTTCTCCTCCATCGGCTCCGCGTTAGACAGCCAACAACACCAGCGTGTTCTTGCTGAACATGTTTGTGCTGGAGAACAGACCCTATTCTGTCCAGATAGACATGGTATGAATCTAGAGATAAGCTCCGAGGACCGGTTGTGACCGGAAAATAAATGCAGAAGAACTTAGCAAGACATGTAGAACAAAGGTTATAATTGCTTTATGCTTTTTTCCAAGCCCAATGGAAGGATAGAACAATGGGAAGATGGGGAATAGTTTGAAATGGTGGGAGTGGGAGCCTTCTTGGATTGGTTAATTAACAAACATAGACAAATGACAAGGTTTTGTGAATGATGGGCATCTGTCTTCTATATCAATTACACTGTTAACCACAACAACAGTAGATAATAGGTGTGTTTATCGAGGGCACAACCACAGACTGTCAGTTTGGGATTCAAACCAACAACCTTTTGTGTAGCATCTCAGCCCCTGTCTAGCACAGAAACAGTAAAACCGTGCGTTCTGGTTCTGTTCGGCCGACAAAAACTAATGACGACATCTCATGCTGTGATGAATAATCTGTTCGCAATGCAGCTTCTCAAAACATATTTCAAATTCACTCCTTCCCGTACTTATAAAAATGTAGCCGCGCAACTTGCTCTTAGTCACAGGTGTATAAGTGCCATCTGATCAGTCCCTAGTGACCACGGGGCGAATCGCTCGCTCTTTTCACCCGCACCACAGTAACGCCATGTCGCGTGGTGATTCGTCGAAAGGGGGTGAGATCACCAGTATCGCATTAGACCGTACCGTGTTCCACTCCAGACAGGTGAAACAGACTTTGTTGTTAGAATCCTTTGATGAGCTCCGTCCTTCTCCACAGGGGGCGTTAAAGAGCAGGCGGGTGCCCCAGAGATGTTATGGGTTCCAGATCAGGTCTGTTGAATGCACCCCTGAGGGCTGACACTAAACTTTGATTCAAACGCCACGCAAAATCTGTCAAAGCACTGGGGGAGGGTCGTTTTTAAAACCATTCTATTATTTCCATTGCGCAAATCCGTGTTCAATGGAGCGCGGATAAGTGCATTTGGAATTATTTTGAACACAATTTACATCCAGTTTCATAGGCTTTATCTCAAGAAGACTGAAGGTTGGTTCCATATTCCGTTGCTAATTACGATTGATGGTTAGTAGCGAACAGTGCTTTCAGGAACAATCTATCTTAAGTCAATGGGAAACACGCCATGTTTGTGTGTTTTTAATAGTATTAGGTCATCAAAGAGGTATACATTTGGTGCCGTCTCAGCTCTGTCATGTTCTGCCCTCTACATCAAAGAGCAGAGAGACCGTAAAATGTAGTTTACTGTCTGATATGTCTTTTATTCTTGGCCCAGTGTAAGTGTCTCAACCCGTCATCCAACTATCACATTTCCAGATGGCCCCTGTAGACGGTTTCATACTGTGGGTAGTCTGTATACATTATAGTACGGGTACTAATGAGGCATGGGACACACTAGGGCACGTGCGTCTTTCTCTCTCGCACACACGCTCTGTGTGTGTGTCTCTGATTACTTAGTCAAATGTGTTAAATTCACTTTGCTAACAGATGTTCGTTTTTAGGGTCAATACTTTGATTGGGATATTTGACATGCGTCAATGTTGTTGTTTATTTTATGCAGTCAGGAAAGAACAGCATATGGTACCGTGGAAAAAAAAACATATTGACAGTTGTGTTATGCATTTAGCCCATCTAAGTTGCACAGGGCTAAAATATTGTAGTTATTATATTCATCCATCCCTCTAGGTGGCGATGTTTCGTGTTGTTATAGCGAAGACACCCCATATTGCGTAACCGAAGAAGATCGTCGTCCTTGTCCTCTTTCAAGGACATCGTTAGTTGAAGACGGAGTCGATTAGATATAGTAGAATTTACCAGGTTCTACACATTATAAAAAGTATTTACATGTTGATATTAGCCAGTAAAAGTTCCAAGAAATGCACACTATTTTCATCAGAAAAAGTTTAAGAATCTCCGGTGAGTACAACAACAGAAGGAAAACTATATTCTAGCATGCTATCTTAGGTCGATTAGGCTATAAAGGAAACAAAAAGATAAACTATTCTAATAATTCTACTCTATGTGCATTTTTATGTTCCTTGCTATTTTATGTTATGCCCTTTGGCAATACAAAAAAACACTCGGATGTGATTGATACGTTTGTCTTTGATAAATCTATTGCAAATTGGAACGCCATTTTGTTTAATGGTGGAATTACGTCATGTAGATCCAAGTATGCTTCATTCAGCTAACAAGTTAATGTTTTAGGTTTAGAGCAATTCTAAAGAAAATGCAACTTCTTATGCTTTCCTATTTGTAGCTATATGATTTTAGTATGTTCAATTGCTTAATTGATTAGTGATTTCTGATGTGTTAGTAATAAACCTATGTATAGCTATTAATTGGTTATTTTTGCATTTGCTGTATGCAGAAGAAGAACTTATACGGCGAGCCAGCAACCCAAAGATTCCAAAACGCACTGCATCCAGCAGCCACCAAGATCCATACGTAAAAAGGATACAGATAAGATACACAAGATCCCCACACTATTACACACTGCCCGGTAAGTAGTTTCACCAAGGCTTTTTAGAAGAACAAACCACACAAGGACTGAAACAATTGATCAGACTGACATGTTAAGATATGGTCGTGGGTTTGGCGAAACTTTAAGGACATAAAACGTGTTCCTAGCACTGGGGTTGAACTTGCAAGCCTCAGACAGAAATGGCGGTTAATTCCCATTTGACTTCCAGTCCAAATTGGCCAACACCAAGAGTTATTTCACCCTGTGGTTTAAGGGATTTATAAGTCAGTGAGATTAGTTTTACAAAAACCTTGGCTGAGGAAATGCACTGATTCGATTTGTTTGCTAAACAACACACTCTCAAGTATTGTTTGTTGGCATGCTATAAGGGTGATAATGTTATGGATTGTTGGCATGGTATAGGTGTGATAAACATTTATATTCTGCTTACGTGCAGATCTTTTGTGCTTTGGTTGCTGGGCATGATATACAATGGCATTTCCAAAAACGTTTCGCAATCAACACTCAACGTTTTAATAGGGAGGTGGAATCAAACGTCATAGTTCACTCTTTCAACTGGTTGTATTTGTAAACAAAGTTATCAATAAATAATTATCGATGTGAGCTATGGTGAAATTCCCAATCGATGATAAATGCCATTGTCCAGTTTTAAAAGGGATTCCTCTGGACCTGAACAGGCGTTGGATTTCCCATTGGACCTCTGGTGCAACCTGACAGTGACATCCAGTGATTAACTGACCACTCTTCTCTGTAGCTGGGGCTTTAGCCAGATGGACGGTCAGAAGTACATTGAAGCTAGCTTCTCCCTAAGTCTCAACACGGACATCTTGTTAGGATTTAGGGAGAAGAACATCTTTAAATTCTAACAGTACATCTTTAAATCCTAACAGTACATCTTTAAATCCTAACAGTACATCTTTAAAGCTTTACCAGGATTAGGTGTGTGTTTTTAGATTGTAAATTATTTTAGTGTATGCGGCTTTGGCTTTAGATAGCATTTGAGGAGTTTACAACCTTTTTTGGAAAATCATAACATTTTCCATTGACTAATGCAAAACAACAATCACACTCAGACACACATTTAAAACTGTTGATTTAACCTTAGCATTCCATTATTCTAAGTTGTGCCCAGAGAACCAATAAAAGCAAACTATTTGTGTGCATAGAAAAACATTTAGTTTGTTTTGTTGCAGTATTTGTTCTACATGTCTTCGGCTAGTCTTGAGCAAAAAAACATGCGTTTAATAAATGTTCATATCTCATTGACAATGTAGAGTGTCAGATAATGATCAATAACATACAGGTGCTGGGATTTTAATTAAAACTAAATTGGGTTTGCAAGATTGTCAAATAAACATTAAGAATCAAGAATTGCATAGGCAATTGAAAATCAATTTTCATATAGAGAATTAGTTTTGATGAGAACGACGTTGTGCATGTAATGTGCTGATATTTTGGTGAGGCTTAAAGCAAAATAAAACATTAATCTCAATGATACGAACCTGGACAAATAAAGGTTAAATAAACATTGTATGGTGTTACACCATGAGATCAGAATGGATGGAAGATAATGTCAAAGTGACAAATAAAACTTGTTCTGAATAAATACAAATATAAAACAATTGATTCCATAATAATTAACTTTCTTTTCCATTACATATTTGAATTAGAATCCAGTTGAATACCAAAATGGAGTCCACCAATTAATGTTTCCACATTAACCTGTCTAATACAAATTATTATAAAAAATGTTTTACTCATAGAACAAAATTATAGGTAATTATTCCAAGAAATCTTGACGCAATGAACAGTTGCTCTAAAATTCCTCACTCCTCATATCCTCACTCTTGGCTGAATTCCAATAGGAATTACACATCACTTTGCAAGCCAGTATTGAGGTAAAGTCAACATACCATTATGGGCAACCAGCTGGGATAGAATCGGAGTTTGCGCAACAAAATTGCACAGAGCTTCATTTAACCAAACACTGTTTGGTAACTAGTTGTGAAATCATTTTGTCTTTCACAACATAACATGGAAGTCAATTCAAGGAATCTTACATTTTATATGCACATTTTGAGATCTCACTGTTCGCAGCTGCTTACGAGAATGTTTTATATACTTTTTTCGGGGGGAGCGTTTATCTCACCCTAGATTAATGTAAAACATAAAAAAACACGATAGCCTGTTGATCGCTTGTCCCTGCAGGGTCCAAATAAACCGATTCCTCTGATGAGTGTTCAGATGCCGGTAACATTTGACATCTTCTCTATGTTACCTTGTTTGTGTTTAAACACTGCCAAGCCGTTCCCGGTGAGTATTGAGAATTTGTGTCGTATAAAGTGTTACACAAACACGGTGGACGTGGGGTGAAATGGAAACGCGTGCTCGCACATGTGGTTCCGTCTGAGGGGTCTAATGAAATGTTCAGTTAGTTGGCTTCAGAACGGCTGACCCGGTTCTGTAAGAGTTGTCTGGGCCTAACATGAAAAAAACAAAACTGACAACAGCTTCAGTGCTAACAAATCTGATTTCAATTAACTCGAATCCCTGGTTGGGGTTTTGTCTATGTATGTATGATTGTGTGTGTGTGTGTAGCTGTGTGTGTAAGCTTGCGTGAGATAAATGAAGTGTGTGTGTGTGTGTGTGTGTGTGTGCTGGAACGAACTGGCCACCTGGCATTTTGAGTTTTTCTCTCTAACTCGGTTTAGCGAAATGTTTTATCAATATCTGGCTAATAATAGAAAACCCGAGGAGCAAAATGGGCCGTCACGGTAGATAAGATCCTGATCCCCGTCCACACTTGAGTGTTGTCATGTCTACGTTTGTGCGTAGTAGGAAAGTCTGTGCGTGTGTCCATGAATATCGGGTTCACGTCCGTATATATCGGTCATACGATCCCAACGAAATCTGACAGGTCCGATTAAGAACAGTGCCGTGCGCGAGGATATCTAAGAGTGCCGTGGTGCGTCATGTCAATGCCACTTTGAAATCGGATTCCGTTTCTCTAACTCTACAAACTACCGCTTATTCTGTCCGAGGCCTAATAGCAGTCGGCCTATATAAGTGATACCATACATTTTCTTGCATAGATTTTGCCCTCTGCTTTCTGTCTCGTTGGCACGAATGGTTGGTATGTTTGGCCTGCAGTCTGCCTGAGAAAACAGCTCTCGAAAAGGCAAAACGAGACACTAGACCAGAGGTGTCAAACCGGTTCCTTGGAGGGCTGAATGCCTACAGGTTTTTGGTCTGACTTTGAATTTGATTGTTTAATTAGGTCACTAATTGGTTAGGTTCTACCCTCACATCGTTGTTTGAGTCTGGACTGAATTTACAGGAACAAGCCACACCTGCATACTCTAGGCCATCCGTGGAATCGGTTTGACATCCTCGCTCTAGATGATCTCAGTCAACTATAGGACAAGCAAAACACCTTTCTTTGATAACAGATAGTTGGCCTGACGAAATGAACTGTTCTAGTCAACTGGTTGAAAAAGGAATTAGAGCTGGGTCTATTTTAAAGAAGATTCTCATAACATGACTGCTAGTGTCCTGTTAATAATATACACTGATGAACCAAGACATTTGCATAAGATCCTTTAATCGTTTAAGTTGTTGATCCTTCAAGTCCTGTAAGTTGTGGGGTAAAACTGCCGTAGGTAGGACATGTTGGTCCAGCACATCCCACAGATTCTCATTCAGATTGGGATCTGGGAAATGTGCGGGCCGGTGCTTCATTATGTTCCTCAAACCATTCCTGAACACTGTGTGCAGTGTGGCAGGGTGCATTATCCTGCTGAAAGAGCCCACTGTCAAGAGGTGTACCTGTTCTGCAACAATGTTTAGGTCGGTGGCCTGTGTCAAAATGATGCCTAGAGCAGCACGCCTCCTCCACTAACTTGACGAAAAGCAGGGGTCACCATGGAAACTCTAAGCGGTATATGGACACACAGCCCCAAACGCAGCAGGGTGTGACGCATTTCTCTGTGACACATTTTCGGGAACTTACCCTGTAGAACCAGTGTCAGGTAACTTTTCTTACCCTCGCGCATCGATGAGCCTCGGGCATTTAACTTCCTGTCGCTGGTTTGTGGTTGGTCCCTCTTGGGACCACTGTTGGGAGGCTCCCCGCTGCTGACCAGGAGCACCCCACAAGCCTTGCCGTTTCAGAGCTGCTCTGACCCAGTATAGCCTGGCTATAAGTGCCCATTTCTGCTGCATCCAACATGCCTGCCATCTAATCAACCCAGACCGTGACACGGGCTGTTGTTGGGGGATGATCTATGTTATTCGCTTCATCTTTGAGTGGTCATTAAGTTGGCTTATCAGTGTTTACTCAAAATCCTACAATATTCATTAATGCCACTTCTACTCTGAGATTGTTTTTACAGGTCCTGACCTACTTGTACTGAGTAATGACAGTTAATCCACTGTCTGTCTGAAGGAAAACTATGTTCAGGGCCAGAGGTGGAAAGCATTGAAGGGCCAGAGATGGAAAGCCATGCTGGGCTAGAGATGGAAATAAAATGCACTGTGTAAAATAAATACTGCCTTGTGTGTTAGAACTTAGCAATGAAGCTTACTAAAAAGAAAAGTTTATAGAAAAATATATCTGACCACACGGTGGGTCTATGGTGCGCTCCAATATATCAACCCCTGCCCCCCTTCTTCATTCAGCCTCATCTCTCTCTCACACACGCACACACACAGGTGTGGGGTGTGGCTAGTTGTTTTAGTCTTAAAACCAATGTTTTGCAGTTTAAGGGGTAGTCTAAAGCGAGTAATGCTATCAGGGGCTCTAGGCAGAAAGTCTATGTCAATATCTGCGCATGCCTATGATGTCACCGGGTTTGTCAGGATGCAGAGTGATGGGGATTTGGGTGTTTTATGAGCCAGCGCCGTCAGCCAAGATAAAATGCAAGAAGAGCGAAAAGTCGATTATTGGGAAATGAGTGGAAACAGACTTCGCGTCCCGGGGGGGCTAGAACGTGTCAGTCAAAGGATTACATATTTGTAGGGATTTTCGTGTGGGGACCACAGAAATAGCGATGGAGCATTAGCAACGTTCAGCGGGCCGTTGTTTGTCACTGACAAGTTGGCCACCATGATGCTCTGGCAGGGACTCTTAATCCAAAAACACACAGTGTCTTGTCAGGCGGATGCAGAAGTCACTGGCGGATTCTATTGTTCTGGCAAACAGTGGACATGCAACAGTGCAAGTGTCTTTTCAGTATGGGGAACAGTGCACATTGCTTCTAGTACTTCCTGGTTACCCGCTGCACGGAGTTTTCTGTGTAAACATGGTGCCTGCTGGAGAGACAAAACGTTGTGCTGGATGCAATGTCCACAGTGCCCAGGTTCTCCCCGTTCAGAGGGAGACGCAACGCACTCACATAATCAGGTTGGCCTGTCTGCCATTACGCCTATCAAGCTAGTTCAGGCTCATCTGAAAATACAGAACACGCTCGCTTCCTGGTCCGAGTGCTCCAGTGTATTGTAATAGCAGGAGGAATTTTATCATTAAATGGTCTATTTTCAGTTTTTTCAACGACTGGGCCAACATCTGTGACAAGTTTTACCTGGAAAGTACAAAAACTTAAATTAGGAACTTTATTATGCAACTAAAACAGTTTGTCTTGTAGAATAAATAAAGAACATTTAACTCCAGCCCGATTATTACAAGAAAACAAGATGTTTCTGTGATCTGTGAGAAAACGGTCTGAAGCCTTGACGCACCAGTTCTATTGAATGTTGTTAAGAGACTTCGCACATCTGGATCGGTTGATCATTCTGCCCCTTTCTAGGAATCACATCTGTACCTGACGACGAGGCGTTGGCCCGAGATTCTGGTGATAATAAAATACTCGTGGGACAAGTAAACATTGATAGGCACAGAGTCACCGAGTGAAATGCACACGGCCAGACGAATTTTGAGAGACAGCAGAACGACGCGACAAACCTCAAACGTCAGCTTAAACTTTCTGAACCTTCTACCCTCTAACATCTGTTCCGGGTGGACACGTGCACATACTTTTTGCACAGCTCTTTAAACATGGGGGCTACGAACTACGTTTTCAGCCAAATAAGGCGATTTCACGTGGACTCCCCGCACTTCGTTTGTTTGAAAAATATTGACTGTTTTTAAAGAGTCTCTTTAATATGTCTCGTAATTTCCCCAGGGCCCGAGGCAGTACGGAGAGCCAGGGAATTTTTCATACTATCAGCTCTGATTGCTGTGTCTGCCAGGGCCAACTGTGCCACGCAGAAATACGCATGATGCGTGTAAGAGACCACAGACACGGTTATGCGTTCCGAACGCGCCTTCGTTCTCGCGTAGTGCACTCGTTTCAACCAGTCGCTGTGTGAGCGTAGGGGATGTGGTGTCGTTTGGGATGCCGGCCGTCGTGTCTGTTTGTGATTAGAGGTTAGAGAGCAGGTCAGATCATGTGAAACTTTAGACCACACGTCACCCAAATGCTGATGTGAAGAGGTGCCTGGGGAATGTGTGTGTGTGTGTGCGTCTGTGTGTGTTGTGTTGACTGTTGTGTGTTGAGCTAGGCCAAATAAATACTTTTTAATGTCGAGCTTATCATTAGAAAGCATTGTTTTGGTTGTACAACTACAGGCTGTGACTTTTCTGGAGCTAACTTACTCTTGTGGTTGAAAATCCATTTTTACTTGTACATACAGAACCAGTCAAACGTTAGGACTGTGACTTGTAAAAACTATTTTCCACATTGTAGAATAATATTAATTAATGATAATGATGGCATCAAAACAATTAAATAACACATATGTAATAATGAGGTAAACAGGAGTGTCAATCAAAATACATGTATATGCTGAAATGTTTAATATAGCCTCCCTTGCCTTGACAGTTTTGCAGACTTTTGGCATTCTCTCAACCAGCGTTGTGAGGTCGTCACCTGGGTACACAATATTTTAATAATTTTTCATTCTTTATAAAAAAGAAGCTCAAGGCTTTTGTTTGAGAGAATCTGATATAGTTGCATTTTAGAGAACTATAACTAAAACCTAGATTGTAGCTAGAGAAGTTAGAACTTGGGTGGAGCAACAGAAAGCCCAGGGTGACAAGAATAAAAGTGTGCAGCCAAACGAAAGAACAACAACACAAAGATCCTGTGAAATGGAGAGAGAGCATAAAACAGAAAGGCTAAGCTGTCGGTCAGGACACATCCTTCAGATATCCATCTTGGTCTTAACGACCTGCCTTTCAGTAAAACAATGTGTGTTTTTCTCTAACAGAGCTACTTATCAAATCCCTACAATGTTTTTCCGAAATCTGGTCACTAATCCTCAAAAATGTTTTTCTGGGAAACTCAAAGTATAAACTCCTTTATCTCCTGACGAGTTCATATTATTAGACTATAAAAGCTGCTCTCCTTCGGGATTCGGTCTCAGGGGCATAGTAGACAAAACTACTTTAATTACAAGACAAAAGTCAAGAGAAACTCTTGGTGAATTATAATATATATTTCAGCTGTGTTGTGGTTCTGAAGAGGAAAAGTGCTGTGAGGGTTTAAAAACGACCACAATACTCTCACAGTTTAATATATTTGCCTTCATGAAAAGGTTCCTTCTCACGAAAACTTTATTTGAAGCATAATTTGATGACATCTTATAACATGGGCATTACTTGTCCAAATTTGTCATCATGTTGTCATGAAACTGTCATATCACATATATATTGTTTGATTTTATGCCTTATGTGACCACTACATAAAGTGTCAAACTCCATAAAACCCCTAACAAATCATTACATCCGACTTGAATTTCCATGTGGGTGTCATTGTAAAGATTTTTTACTTACCGGTAATCAAATGCTCTGATGCCAATGAAAGGGATAAATGCAACTTTTGGTAGCAGGACTACACACCATTTTCTTGACTGTTTATTCTGACAATCATAACGCGTCATAGAACTGTCGTCGTTAAGATATGCAAATTAAAGTGACACAGGTTGGTCTAAAAAGGATTGTTGGCATTTTCAATATTCAATAAATCACATGTATTTTATAAATCCCTTTCAACAATGATGGTGTCACAAAGAGCTTTCACACACTCGCAGCCTGAAACCCGACAGAGCACGCATTAACAAGTTTATCCAGGTCTTTCACGTACATTGACGCAAATATTTTATAATGCTTCTTCACGTTGACATAGTAAATTATTCTAAACTCCAAGGGAAACAGGATGGAAATACGAGTTAA
The DNA here is from genome assembly GCA_029465975.1 of Dallia pectoralis. Classification (NCBI taxonomy): domain Eukaryota; kingdom Metazoa; phylum Chordata; class Actinopteri; order Esociformes; family Umbridae; genus Dallia; species Dallia pectoralis. The sequence continues at coordinate 6,395,550 of CM055747.1, read as the reverse complement.
TAAATTTGTATGGTACAGTAAAAAAAGGTACTGTCAGGTGCTAGCGTGAACAACATTTCCAGCAAAATAATTTATTCCCCAAAAAGTAACAATGACCTGATTTTGTTTTGCATTACAATATACATTTGTGTGTTCTAAAATTTGAAAGACACTCTTATTTACTCTTATAATAACTTAACAAACAACCAAACATCAAGAAAATAACTATAGCACTTCAGATTGAACAAAGGTTTTAACTAGGGATGCACCGAATATTCGGCCACCGAAAATTTTCGGCCGAAAATGGCCCAAAAGGGCATTTTCGGTTTTCGGCCGAAATACTTTTATCACCGAAACAATACGGCCGAAATATGTTGTGATCTATTCGGATCCTCTGCACTTCATCGCGACTGTACTTGATCCGCGTTATAAAGACCATTACTTGGATGCAGAAATAAAGCAGCGCGCACGAGAAATGATCCAGGCGGCAATGGATGCGGAGAACCCGCGTGGAGACGGAGAAATAGCGCACCGAGCAGTAGGGCACCGAGCAGTAGGGCACGGAGCAGCAGCGCACGGAGCAGCAGCGCACGGAGCAGCAGCGCACGGAGCAGCAGCGCACGGAGCAGCAGCGCACGGAGCAGCAGCGCACGGAGCAGCAGGGCACGGAGCAGCAGGGCACGGAGCAGCAGCGCACGGAGCAGCAGCGCACGGAGATCAGAGCGCAGAAAAAAAGACTCGTCTCTCTGCACTAGATGAGGGGCATGCACCCTCGTTGTCTGATATGTTCAGTGAAATCCTGCAAGAAAGTGCCTCACATGGGCGTAGGTTTAGGGGGGGACGCTGGGGACATGTCCCCAACAACATTTTAACATGACTAAATTGTCCCCACTAATATTTTAGCGAACTCCGTTATGAGTTTGTGAAGCGATTTGGGTCAATTCCGACCGCAGAGCCGGTACCGTACTAGAAACGCCGTAATTTGATTGGCTAAAAAACCTAGGAGAGGGGAGTTATCTGACACGCTATAAGTACACAGGAGAGTGACTGAAGACAACGGTAAAGTTGCCAGTGCTTTCTGTTAATACATACCCCATATGAATCTTGCAGTCACAATAAACAGTGGAAATGTTTCCTGTGTATATTTTGCTTATGTAATGTGGCCTATTTGGGATATCCCATTAGTAGGGGCGGAGTAGTGGCACCACCAGGGTCGCTACAATATATTGAATCTGACAAACAGCATTACCATCTAAAAGCAACAGGCTATTGTCTCAACTAAACGCAAAAATAATCACATTATTCTCAGTAAAAGTTCACTTGCCGGAGGGGGGGGAGAGATGTCCCCACCGAAGCTGAGACCAAACCTACGCCCTTGGTGCCTCATATCCATAAATGCAATGGTACTAATAATTGGCATAATTTATTTCGGTGTTTCGGTTTTCGGTCTTGGTTTCCTCTTTTTCGGTTTTCGGTTTCGGCCAAGAATTTTCATTTCGGTGCATCCCTAGTTTTAACAACAATGCCTCATGTTTTGGATTTTGTCCATTCAACGCTTTTCTTTATTGAGGTATTCATGCATCATATAATATAAAAAAGTTTGTATACTGGTAAAGCAAATGTTCCTTGAAGCAAACAGTAAAAATAAATTATGATTTTCAAATGCAACGCCGCAAAAACAATGTAAACAGGACCTTAAGTTAGGTTTTGACTTACTTTGTGAATGTTCCAAACCCTTCTGCCAAGAAGAGTTTGTTTTTAGTTACAAGGACATTGAGATCACTCTGAGACGGTTCTACTTCTGGCATAGCTTTTCTGATGCTTCTCGTGTGACGTTTATCTGGGGAAGTGATAGCACTAGGAAGCACTGTTGGAAGACGGCAAGGGTGGAGGAAGTGTGATTCCTTATACATTTTTTTTGCTTGGAAACCCGGGGTCCGGAAGTTACAATTATGTTCCCTCTCTCCTAACAAGGGGATGTCTAGGGATATTAGACCGTAAACGAACAATTGGTTCTTGTAGTCAACATATTTCAATGCAGGAGAAATGGTCAGTATTAAAGACTTAATTGACTTCTGTGCCAAGTTGTTATGGCCAGACGCCTGGGTCAGAGCATCTCTGAAACAACCAGATTTGTTCCCGGTCAGCAGTGATGAATACCTACCGACAGCGGTCAGAGGAGGGACGAACCACTTGGATAACCTCTTCTGACTCAAACTGCCTGGACAGAGCAACAGCCCTGACATTCTTGGTTCCGGTGTGGTAGGAGAGTGTATTTTTGAATCTGGCAAAGAACAGGGCCCATCTGGTCTGAAGGTGGTTTAGCCTCCTCGCCTGCATGTACTCCTTATTCCTCTGGTCGATCGACACCAGGAATGGATGTATCTGCGATTACTTTTGGACATGAAAGTCAGTCAATCTGGAAGATGTCAAGAGCTTTGAAAGTTTCTCGAAGTGTTGTCATGGTTCCGATTATGACTGGGACCGAGAGCCTCAAATATCTGCAATGAACTGCACCTCAAATAAAGGCTTCACAGAGTTCAAGTTACAAATCTCAACATCTATTGTTCATAGGAGACCATTTGAATTAAGCCTTAACAGTGAAATCGCTGCAAGAGTTGCTTGGAAAATATTTGTAAGAATTCCTTCAGGACTTTTGGTAAATCATTGGTACCAAATGACACTCTCAGAACGCTTGTTGAAAGAATGCCAAGTGTGCACCATTCTAATCAAAAAGATTAGTGCAAAATGTTTTTACTTAAGGAGCAGTTGGCCAGAATCCATTGCAGGTACACGAGCGCCGGAGACAGTGGCTTAGACCCGTAGATTGGCCTATGACTACCTAAATGCCCTGCTCGATTATGAAAACAAATCGATTGGTAGGCGTATCATTTGTAAAATCTTTATCATACGTCCCGGATCAAGCTTGAGAAGTCACCCCAGTGCAAAACGAGTGGATTTTCTTTGTTTCCACAATGCACAAACGACAAAGAAGAAACGTAGGTCAAGGCGCGTCCGGTCACACGACTACCTCAGGTTGTAAGAAGGCTGATCTGCCTGGAGTGTGTCATGCAACCAGTAAATCCCTCCCGCTATTATTGTATGCTTGCAGTGCCCAGTTTAGGACCCTATGTATACAAGCTGGATGTGCCAAATTGCAGAAATACATTAGATAGACCTTCCTATAGACAAAAGAAAGTGGCTTGCGACGTACTACTCAATGTAAGCGGTTTTATTGTGCAGAGACGGCTCTATTTGAACCCTTATGCGTTGATACACACAACCTTTAAGGTTTTAATGTCAACTATATTTCAAGGTTCAAATGACGCATATTTGAAATGTGTTGTTCTTCGCGTGTGCATATGATAAGGCATGTTTACGTGTGTTACGTGTGCATCCATATCGGAGGACACGTCCAGACATCTAACTAACCCAGGTGCTGTCAGTTTTCCAAACCTTGACATATCTCTTTAATCTTAAGCACTTGGTTATGATCTCAACTCCTGTCAGCAGTGGTGTCTCGCTTCATAAACAACCGATCTGATGTCTGCTATCTTTCCAGCAGTCACCACGCTATATTCTCTGATGCACAGCCTTTAGTGCTGGATAATAAGACTTTTGTCTTCCACTGGTGCACATATGTTACCATAATGTTCAATGCACAAAAAGTAGTTTCATTGTAATAGCAGCCTTGATACGCGTGTGAAAGATACTTCTTTCTGGGCGTAATAGTCAAGAATTGTCAAACATAATTTACTACATAACCGCTCAATGATTAATTTATTTTAAGTCATAATTTTATTAATGAAAAGAAAAGACCACTAAAGCCGTTTTTCTGTGTACCATAATAAATTACTCTGAAACACTTTTCTCCTCATCTTCGATTTTATTGTAGGTAACCACCGGCACAATATCATCCGCTTGTCCTCAGCACTGGATTTTCAGGAAACAACTATCCCAGAATACAGCTGTCAGATTTTCGTAGAACATAAACGCCGATATTACTCATTCCAAATGTTCGACCTCGCGTGGCCCTGTGCCATGTTCCCCTTCCAATCGCTTGTGTTGCCAATCACACCCAGAACCCTCGTGCGCGTCTCTGTCTGCCGAGTGATGTGGTGGGATTGTGATGTTTCCCTTGAGTTCCAGGGGTGTAGGTAGGGTTACTGTGTTTCGCGGGGAGGGAGGGTCTTCTCAGAGAAACAGTTCCGCGGAAGGAGTTGCGGTTTTCCTGTTTTGATGGCTGTTTCGCTGCCAAGCCATGGAAACGTGAGCCGCGAATTAGCAGTGATGGGGCCGCTGTGATGTTTCTGCGAGAGTGACTTCACTGTTCAGTTCAGCTGCGAGTCCTGCAAGTTACTCCTCTGAGGTAACTAGGTTTTGAGTGGATTGCCTACACACAAACTCACACACACACACACACATGCCTTCTGGGTCTGATGTAATGTTCTGTTTCGGCATGTTTTCAGAAATGATTGCGAAGGGAATAGAATCTTTGCATACAAGGATGGTGGTAAACTAGACAAAAGAGTAAAAACGTAATGTCTGTGAGATGTCAGTGATACAACGTGGTAAGAAATATATGTACGCCGTGTCAGCAATAACATTATGACCCATGAAAGATGAAGTGAAAAACCGTGAAAAACCGTGGGTCCTGCCATTCATGTGGATGTTACTTCGACGTGTACCACCTACCTAAGCATTGTTGCAGACCAGGTACACCCCTCCATGGCAACGATGTTCCCTGATGACAGAGGCCTCTTTCGGCAAGAAAATGCGCCCTGCAAAAATGCTTCAGGAATAGTTTGAGAAACACATCCACAAGTCTGCCTCCAAATTCCCCAGATCACAATCCAAACAAGCATCTGTGGGATGTGTTGGACAGACATGAAGAATCCATGGAGGCCCCAACTCGCAACTAACATCTGATCTGGTGCTAATGTCTACAGAAGAGGGACCTGAACAGTATTCAGCATAATGTTATGGCTGATCGGTCTATACAGTGATGAGCCAAAACATTGTGATCACTCATAGATAAAGCAAATAAAATGTATCATCTCGTAACGATGCCAAATGTCAAGGTCTGATGTAGAATAGTAGATTAGTTGGTAAGTGATCAATTGTCATAGTCATCGTGTTGTATGCAGGAGAAATGGTCCAGAGTGAAGACCTGTGGGGGCCAAATTGTTATAGCCAGATGTTTGGGTCAGAACATCTCTAAAACAGCAACTGGACCTAGGAGCAGTAGGAGAAGGTTGTCTGTTCCAATGAGTTCCTTCTACATTAGATGGCCATGTACGTGTGTGCTGTTTACCTGGACGCACTGCGGGGAGACGGCAAGCCGTTGGAGGAAATGCGATATCTTGGACTAGATTGCATGGAGTGTGATGCTCTGATGGAAAGGTCCGGCCATTCATGTGGATGTCAATTTGACGCGTCCCACCTACCTAAACATTGTTGCAGGCCCAGTAAACCTCTACATGGCAACGGTGTTCCTTGATGCCAGGGGCCTCTCAGCGGGATTATGCGCCCCGTCACATTCTTCGGGAACAGTTTGAGGAAGATGATGAGGAGCTCAAGATGTTTTTGCAGTACTGTCGATCATTTTCATGTCATTTTAATGGACAAAAAACATTTTCTTACAAAAACAAGGACACTTCTAAGTGAACCCAAACTTTCGAACGAAGGTTCATACCAAAGTAATGGGTAACCAAAAGTGTTTTAGACTGTCTAAACTGATACCTTGCAGTATTTAAGTGGTTCTCCACTGAACCCGAAAGAGTGAAAAAGACTGACTGCAGAGCACAATAACCCTTTTCTAAATGCGTCTACGGGTGTAACCTGGATAATTTGCATGTCAGCATCCTACCGTTGCTATGTTGACAAAACTTCGAGATAGCAACGTTTATACGATGCGGTTCAAAGGGTGTTCTGTTGATCGATGGAGATTGAACATGAATGACAACTTAAAAGTGGGCTTACGTCTGTCAACTTACGAATCTGAGGTAAAAGGCGTTAATGGTTCGGCGACGGCGCAGAACAGAACCATATCTTCGTTGCTACGTAAACACCTGATGATGTCATTCAAAAACATGGATAGGCAAACATAGTTTAGCCGCTAGATTCTCGCATGACTGTGTTCTGATTGACTGGTTGTGTTTTCATTGAGTCATCTTTCTGATTGGTTTCCAGATACCGTCAGACGTTTACATTGATGGCTATTGTTTTAAGTAAGCTCAAATGGTCCAGTGATATTTGGAGCTAAGTGGAACCATCTTTAGCTCTGATGGTGACCTCATGTGGGAGCTAAGTTGGCGGATGTAGGACTGAGTTTGCGATCATAAAAAATACTTTACATCTGTCACTATATCGAGTCAACTTGCTTCAATCAAAACACATTCTAACACAACCCATACAATGACATAGCCTTTTCTCATTTAGTCACTAGTGTTTATTTCCAAATCGTTAGTCAGTTGCTATCGATTCAAATTTCAGTAATCATTATAAATAATTTATACTTTTGTTTCATTATCCCAGTATTGATTTATGTTGCCCGCCACTGAAATTTCATGAAGTTTGAGTTTGATGGTCAAGAGGCATTAGGCACAGGAACGCTTGCATTAAACACCGTTTAGCAATGATTACATTAACCCGGATAATTACATTACATATGTTTTCCTATACCAGACAGGTGTTTGCTATAAAACCGTTGTTATTCTCCCTCTGCGGTATGCAAGCTGAGCAGTTTGTGTTGAGCACGGATACCAATTTCATTAGGTGGCTATATAAATCTCTGCAAGGTTAAAATGTGATACTCGCCATCACAAAAACATAAACCATCTGATGATTGTGTTTGTATCACCAAGTCAATAAAGGACCTATTTATATTATTCATGACAACCTGGCAATGGCCGGACATTTGAAAGAGGTCAAGATGCACAACATATCATATGTAGATAGTCAAAAATACAAATGAACACTATTTACAAGAGAATTATACAACAATGTATCACAATTACTATATTTCAGTACAATATCGGCCTTCAGCATGACACTCAATGGACCGGTATATGGGCACTTGGTTTGCACTCAGAGGCGGAACCAATTAGCACCTAATCCAGGATAGCGTTTGTCACGCTCTCTTGAAGTTCTACTAGTAATTTCTTAATAGTCAACAATGCTTTTTTTAAACTTATTTAAATTGCATTCAATGTATTCCAGTCTTCCATTTTCCTTGTAGTTACACACACAGGTATGGAACGTAGTTTAATGCTAGAAAACACAATTGTAAACATGAAGCGATTGCCATATACTTGAGCAATAATGTCAGACAGCGTGGTGTATGGGAAATATATCCCGACGAAGGGGCTGTTCTTAGACATATGGGGTGCACATGTTGTTTTGAAGGACGTCATATGCTCACGATACATTTTTTCTTAGCGGTTATAAAAGCATGCAACATAAAAAAAATTTAAGCGGCTTTCATTTGGAACCAAATATGCACAAACACACTATAGTTGGTCCTGGTGCAAGTTTGAGCACTGCTTGTTCTTGTTATAAACACAGTTTAACTAGTTACTACAAGTGCCTTTGGGAAATAGTCAGTACTTATTTTTCCTTTTCAATGATTTGTTTCATTTTGAACTTACATTTTTACGTATGAAAAATATTTTGCCGCTTGTCTACATTCAGTATTCTAGAATGGCATAGTCAGAAATCGTTTTAAAAAAAATTGGTCAAATGAATGAAATTGAAATATCCCAGCCCTGATATTACAGCTGCATACTGCATCCTTTTTACACTGTGGCAACAATCAGAAAATGCAATGACCTGCTCTGCTGTTGACATCCTACTAATATTACATACCAATCACCACAACCACAATCGTGCATGCTAATTACATTTGATTTTGACGATTTGGATGCAACAGTCCATTTAAGGGTTTATCAGAATCATCAGAGAGAGTCCAAGTGAGTTTTCCTTGACAGTGGCTGCAGCGTACCAGATGGTGATAGAGGTGAAATCAATGGTGGCAGTGTAAAAGTGCATCAAACTTATGGCAGGTTGAACTTTTCAGCTGCCGCAGGAAGTAGATTATCGGGTGTGCCCTCTTTGTGAGAGAGATGATGTTCAGGTCCCACTTGAGGTCCTGGGTGATGGTGGTGCCCAGGAAGCAAAAGGACTCCACAGCATTGACTGGGGAGCGACCCCGGGCGATGGGACAAAGGGCTGCTGGGCTTTTTCCTGAAGTCCACTCTTATCTCCTCTGAAACTCACATTACCCTGGAGAAAATTCTAGAAAATAGAAAGAGGATTGGGAGGCCCTTGTACACAACTAAACATTGGGACCAATACATCATAGTGTCTAGTTTGAGAAAGAGGCCTCACAGGTCCTGAACTGACAGCTTAATTAAATAGATCACAACCCTACTGTTGTAGGAGCAGCTTGAGCGCATGGTATTTAACAAGAGTGGTCATCAAGCCAATCAGACTTGTAGGAGGTGCTATAGAAAGAAAGACCACTCAAAATAACTTAACACACTGACAACTAAATTGCCAAATGTCTGCAAGGCTGAAAATGTCTGCAAGGAATCTTTGACAAAAGCAGAATTTCAAGGATACAATTATTATTATTTCAATGAAAAATCTAAATATATAAATATAGATATTTTTTTGTCCGCTAATGTTCCTTCTTGTTTTGCTAAATTTTCTATTCAAACTAATTTTATGTATGTTTTTATGGAAAACAAGGACATTTCTAACCGACAAACCCCAAAGTCTTCAACAGTAATGTGCATTACATGTAAAACTTATGGAACTCAGCACATTGAAATGACCACATTTAAAATGACATTAAACGTGGACAGCCTGTTGGCAATAGATTATAAATTGCTATGTCATTGTGGTTTACCATAGCCTACGAAATAACTGTTTAATGACATTGGATTCATTGCATAGTAACCCACCATGGGTGTGTGTGTGGTCGTATAAGTCTGTTTTCATGCGGTCCGTCCAGCTTCTTAGTGCCAATTCTATTTAGCAAACTCCAGGCTAACAAAACAAGCATATCTGCCATGCATGCTGGTTAACGTACGATCAGCTAAATAACTTGGGGTTTTCCTGTTATTTGTTGCGAGCGAGCTGATTCTATCAGACAGGTACATCTAATCTCTTGTATCACGGGGAAAACAAACAGAACTAACACGGTGCTTTATGTCAAGTTTCACATTTTTGTTGGAATATACCCCAGTGTGCGCGGCACCACGACGAGGCCCTGCGGCTTTATGAACTCTGACATTCTGCAGAAACCACAGTTAAACTCTGAGACACTCTGAGCACTTTTAACTAATTGAAGGAGATGAGTCAGTCTAGTCTGTGGGCTCTCGTTGAGGTCATCCTGTCCGGTCTGCTCTTTAAACGGGAATCTGCCCACACACACACACACACACACACACAGACTCTTCTCTGCGCGAAATGCAGCTGAGTATAAAATAAAAAGCTACAGCTGCAAATTTACTACACAGGATAATCCTGGTCAGAGAGCTTGACTCATTTCCTTAAGTTGTTTTTGTCAGGATGCTTGTCAGACTCGTAGTCCCGAATGGCACCCTTCATTCCCTATTGTAGTGCACAGCTTTCAACCTGTAGTACACCACATTGGCAATGGGTTCCACATAGGGGATTGTACCACTCTCTGGCTGTTAAATCTTTCATTCCACACCTCAGTAAAGATGTGGGTTATGGACGAGCGGCTCCAGGCGACTCTGAGATGTTTCTGAAAAACAATTAACCGACGAATAACTAAAAATATGTTTCTGATAATAGTAGAACGGCTTACACGTTTTGGAAGGAAGTCCACCAAGTTCAATCCAAGCATGTGCTGTGGCTTTTTTTCTTGAAGGATTTTCGGCAATGCTTTCCCTCGCTTTGATTTATGATAATGTTTAAGAATTTGTAGAGCTATCTCATGAAGAACACAGCCCCAAGGGGCATAAAGGTCCCCCTCAGACAAAAACAGAGACACTTGAAGAGTTAAGAAACAAATCTGTCTTCATGTCAAAAACTCCCAACGTTCCAAAAAGTATTCTCATTCATGTTTAATATTGAGGCAACGAACGGTTGCATTCACCTCAGCGTGTGAGACTATTTGACAAAGGAGGACAGAAGTCACGTTTTTTCAAGCGAGTAAATCTTGCCGAAGCACATCAGTCAACTGAATGGGATGAGAGAGACAACCCACAATCTCGTTCTCTCTCCACTTTTTTAAAGTAAAAGCACATTTTGCCTGTGGCTACTAGTTGAAGTGCCTTTGTTGTGATTCACCGGCTGGCCTGGCCATCCTAGTCAGTAAAGAGATGAGCAAAAACCCAGCGTCGACAGTAAGAGCTGGTGATTGAAACGTGTTCTCTTTTTTCCAATCAGCGAAACTTCCGGCAAATAATGAAGATGTGTTTAGGTTCTTAAAACCCACTAGCCTCTCGTCAGTCTGTCTGAACCTGTACCCAGCATTGCCACCCAGGCGGAGTGAGCTAGAGATTCAGCAAGACTTCTATCACGAGTACATGTTCCCACCTCATAAGCATTGCTCGGAAAACTGGTGCACTGGCACGTGCGAGGCCCCTGGTTACCTCGTTAGTAGTTCTGCTCGTGCACACTGTGTGGCACAAATGTGTATTAAACCCATGGGGGCTCATATTTCCTCGTGTCTTGGCAGAGTAGTCCTAATAACGTATGATTGTGAATTTGCGACTGAAACACATACGCCAGATGTCATTGGGCTTCACAGGACGTCTGCCTTCATTTCCCTTATAAAAGCTATAAATATACCGATATAAAATTTGATAGCAAAGTTGACGCGCTGCCGTGACGTCTCACATAACCTCGTTGGCAAAAAGATACACCGCTCACAGCTTGTGTGGGTTAATGATATTCAATTTATGTCAATCGAGCCCTTTTGTCTCCAAACCCAGATTCGTCGCCTGCAGGTGTGGACACATTTACTAATATCCCGTCTAATTTGTTCAGAGTGGTAGAAAAAAGCAGGACAGCCAAAGTCTCGAACTGTCCCTTTAAATTTGTGCTAATCAATTTTAAGCAAAGGAAGCAACAACAAGCGAGAGCGCAGCTGTTCTCGGTCTCAGAAGGTGACAGTGCTTCCAAAAACGCGAGGAAACAAAGTCGTTCGCATGTGGCTCTCAAAACACCACTAAACACACCACTTACAGGCCCATTTTATGGATATTTCTTTCATTTTTTTTTACGTTTTACTGTTCACCACGTGTATATACGTGTCCCACGTCTAAACTCATCATAAACTAAGGGGGGAAAACATTGTCGAGAACTGCAGAGGTGGAGATTTTATACGATTGGCGACTGCTGTGTGGTTAAGGTTCCCCAGTAAACAGTCGCAAACGTATATTTTACGAGACGTCTCGGTTTAGGGAGCGTAGTGAAACGGCAATGTAAACACGAGCGAAACGTAAACTACAGTCCACGGGACAAGTGGTGATGCCAATTTGCACGGAACAAAAGTATGCTCCTCTAAACTTTTCAAAACACAGGAAATGATGCAAAGTCAGGGGCCGACTCATCTCTTCATCGGACGCGCCACGCTGAACAAGCAAGCAGCAAAGCAAATTCCCGTTTCTGTGCGGAGGCATATGTGTTGAGCACCGTGTGGTTTATGCAGCACCAGGGCTAATGTATTGTGTATTGTGATTCCTGTCGTATAACGAATAGGAACACTGCATCACTCCCTAACTGGAGTATTGACTGAGATTGCCATCTGGAAAAAGGTTTACTTAACCTCTGACAAGTTGTAATCTCGTATCGCACGCACACGCAAATGCGTGTAAATTCCTAATTAATTACATTGGTTTGGCACCCGAACACGCACAAGTATACCCTGCTATGTTAACACGGTAGGTCGGAGAGAAGGGTGAGAAATGCTTGCGGTTTCCTGTCCTTTTTTTGGACATGCGCACACACACACACTTGTGGTTTTCGTGTGGAGTGAGTTTCCCTACAGGGCTCTGTCAACACCTAAAGCAATGCGAGTTCCTACTTCCCTACGTCGGGCCTGCTGGACGTGGACAGGAAAGAGATCTGTGTCATAGCGTACTAGGTCTGTGTGTGTGTGTGTGTGTGTGTGTGTGTGTGTGTGTGTGTGTGCGCTTCAACAGGCACCTGCTTTATTTTAAGGGATTTGAACCTACAAGTGTTAAAGTCATGCGGGCCCATATTGTTGTAATGCCGACTACAGCACAATGTACACACACATTTTTCACAGAGACCAGGCATTACCAGTGGACAGCTGATAGCCTGGCTTTCCTTGGCACAATGTATACATTAGTGTTCGGCCAGATGTGACACACGCCCACAGTTGTTTTCTAGTAAAACAAATAATGCATTGAATAAAAGGTTCTGACTGAGACATGTATGTCTGGGACCGGGTAAAACGTGTCCGAGCTAACGTCTACAGCGGCAGTCTGGTTCCAGAGTGTTTCGTTACACTTCGGAACAATCTGATCCAGTCTTTTGCCAGTAATCAACAACGGAGGAATAGGGCCTGTAGAGCTATCTGCAGACGGACTAATTCAAAAACATATCAATCACCGCTCACTATTTGCTGTTTTTAGGTTTGACGGGGCCTGTTTTCATTCCAACGGATGCTCTTACCTCACTTAACCTCAGAGAACAATCGGTAAACATAGGACATGTTTAGGGCTTCTGCCTGAAAGACGTCATTAGGACTGTGCCTTCGTACATTTCCCAGGTTGTGTTTTTCTATAGATCAGAAATGTCATCTGGTCAGGGTACAAAAAAACACGATTAATCCATAAAGTCCTCTGGGAATTAACCCGCATACTTGTAGACTTCTGTTCAGTTGTAAAGTACGAGTGACTGTTGCTTTAATTTGTGTATTAGTTTCAGCTTGTAAATGTTTCCCATTGGATCACTGTGTTTTATAGAATCTAGACAAAGAGTACAAATGGTACGGTACAAACGGCACGGTACAAACGGCACGGTACAGTACAAACAGTATAGTGGAAAAAGCACAGTACAAACAGAACAGTACAGTACAAACAAAAGTACAGGCCAAGCCGAAGCAGGGTCACTGGAAGTCCATCCCCAGAGGGGCTTCCTGCCTTCATCCAAACAACCATAAAACCCACCTGGACATGTGTGAGGTCGCCAGGTCGTCTTTCTAAGGTAACCCAGGGTTCAAGGGTCAATCCTCAGCAGTTTTTACAGGATGTGCTTTGTGGATGAACTAGGTAAGGCAGATACTCATCTACACTCACAAACGGGAACATACACACCATAGTAAAACGCTCACACACGCTTACAGGGTCAGCCAGGAAAGCTTTATGGTTTGGATAATGCATCTGATCCGTGAAAATAAATAATTTATTCACGTTTTACTCTAACACTGACTAACCCCAGAAGCGCTTGCACAAATGCCTGAATGAATCAGATAACACACAGGCGATCGGTATAAAGCTATACAATTCCCGAACTAGAGAGCCATATTATCTCAGAACATTTAATCGAATAGGTATGTCCTTACAAGCAATCCTGACCCTAGGCATCGGAACACCTGTAAGTTCTACTATAAACGAGCCTCCCAAAGTCCTGCTCACGCAGGGACTCGGTAAAAACAATACAGGATGATTAATTTAACAAAACCCGCTGTTGTTTTCACAGTGCAAAACAGAACATCGGAGTGTCGTGACGTAATGCGTTTCAGCCCGAAACACGCACACCGGGTCAATTAATGGCTCAGACGCGCCGATGCGTCTGTGGTGACTCCATCGCAATGGTCCGACTGCGAGGCTTTCAGAAACGCCCGTCACTGCGGTTTTTGATTAAGAGCACATGAAGGAGAAACCGCGGCAATGAAAACAATGACCAGGGAAACATCAGCTCGTGAGTGTAGCCATGACAATGTGCAGGCTCCATGGTTACAGCGGAGCACAGGGGGGCTGATGACTCGTCTCGCCATCACAGACGCAGCGTGTTCGAGGGAAAAGTTGGTTTGTGTCGCACCGTATTATTCTGGGATGGAATAATACTGAAACGTCACCCACTTCCTACATTTTGCATCTCCTTTTGGTTTCTCTATTATTCTCTCATTTAGTTTGTTTGTGTGGTATGTTACTCATCATAGTCCATGTGCCTTGCTGGTCACAGGTTGCTTTTGCTGGGCCGTACATTGTGAAAGTTGATCATAATGATATATATATATATAGTATGATTGTCACAACTTCCCCCGAAGCTCCACGATCACAGACGCGCGAACTTCAGTGTTCATCGTCACCGGCCTTCTAGCCATCTTCTTTACGTATTAATCACTTTCTTGTTATGTCATTAAACATTAAACCTGGTGCCCATCCCTTTACTAGTATAGACTATATAAGTGTACGGTGTCTTTGTGTGGTATTGTTTTATCTCTTACTGCTGTGGTTGGGGAGAACTCCTGTTATTTAAAACGAAATCACATTTGAGCTCTATTTTTATATTATATGAGCAGTATAGTCGTGTTTCGCGTCCGTTTATGTCATTCAGAGGAAATTAAAACTAGAAGCGCCAGAGCTGTTTTCACTCCTTTAATCGCCAGAGCCCCGCGCTCGCTGGCGTCATTAGCATACGAATCATCCCAATTAGCACCTACATTCTCATCCGCAGCTTCACCATCCATTCACTGTGTAACCTGCCGTCCATCTACAGCATCCGATGATCTACTGTGTTATCATCCTGAATTAAATGAATTAGGATGAATTATGAAGTAAAACATTTTACTAAAATAGTATGTATTTATTGTCTTATGTAGGCCTAACCATAGAGTACTAATATAAAACCATGATTATAAAATGCACAAGCTATGACATTTCAATTTCTAAAAATCAAATAAATGAAAATCCATCAATCTGTATGTCCTATTTTGATGTAGTAAATGCTGAAACAGTTTAGATCACAAGCGATGTGCAATCAAATGATTTGCGCATGATTGGCCGTAGCTATAGACATATTGCAACACAGACTCTTGAAATAAAAACATTAGGCTACAGTGTATAATTCGATCATTTTTATTTATAAAATGTATTATAGTAATTACAGTCCAGTAACTAAGGCACTGTAGACAATAAAACACGTATTTTAGAACACAGTTTGTATATTGGTCACGGTCGGGCTGTATATGAATGGGCTAGATGAATGGGCCGTATGGATGAATGGGCTGTATAGATGAATGGGCTCTATACATACATGTGATTGGATGAATTCGTTCTGTTTATTTAGTGAAACATATTTTTCTTTATAAAATTACCTCTTTTTTCTAGTTCATTCAAATTCAACCAAGTCTTCGCAGTCTTTTGTCTGCTTGAGCAGGACACGCAAACTAACCGGTTGCACCGCACACAGTGTTCATTAGTGTTGTTGCGAGTGCACATGAGACAGCAGCAAACTAATCCGTTGTATATATCCAGTTTCATATAGATCAGACCAAACGAGTCCCGTTTCATATAGATCGGACCAAACGAGTTCAGTTTCATGCTCGTTCTGCCGTATGCGTCCCGGACTTATGTATGTCCCACGTCCTTCTCTGTGTGCATGAAACTCTGTGAGTAACTTTGTTTATCGCTCATTTGTAGTAAGCCTAATAATAATTAGGGTTTATATTTGTTTAATTTCGATACAAAACGATATTTTGTTGAAGTCTTTTGTAGGCCATATGAATACACTGAGGTTTATTCGTATAGCCTGCTTTATTATTGAGTGCAATAGGCGCATAACACATGTAACTAATAAATAATTACAAATTAAATGAATGGGCTGTATACTTTGATGTAATTGGATTAATTCGTTCTGTTTATTTAGTGAAACATATTTCTTTATAAACTCTAGTTTATTCAAATTCAACCAAGCCAATCAATCTTTTGTGTGCGTGTATCTCTCAGTCTATTGTCTGCGTATCGCCCATTCAACCATTGGCGTCATAAGCCCAGTGAGGTGTGATCGGTGTCTGGGTACTGCAATTAGCCCCTCTTGGGTACCAACGCCCAGCGGCGTGGGGTTTTGGCGACAGGAGAGCAGTTTAGGTATCAAAAAACATGTAAATAGTTGTTTTATATTGTGTTCGGTTTGTGATTTTGCAATTCTGAAAACGGGACAAGGTAAAATGCACGTATTTAGGAAAAGTCATGGAAGGACGAGACTAGGGATGGGAATTGATAAGAATTTAATGATTCCGATTCCATTATCGATATTGCTTATCGATCCGATTCCTTATCGATTCTCTTATCGATTCTCATTGGGTGAGGAAATAATTACAAATTTGTTTGTTTGTATTAACACGCTTTAATATCTGATAAGAACACCTCACATACTCAGAGTATACAGAAATTATGTGTAGCAACCTCAGAACAAACCTAAAAGTAAAGTCCAGGGACCTATAGATTTTTTCACATTCATTGGTCCAGCAAAAAAAAAAAAAAAACTGCCACTTAAGTGCCATAAAAACAAAAAAACACAGACGGTAAACAGTCAAGGAAGAGCTTGTTCCTTTGGGAATATTCAACCTGAAACTAAATTCAACTCAACTGACATACAAAATAGAAAGAAGTCTTCTGTAAAGACCACAACTATCAACTTGGGCAAATGATTGACAATAGAGATTATTATCCGTATAGTAAAAGTTTACACAATGAAATGGCGCTCACATTAACTAAATAGACAAGTTACCTTTGGCATTTATAGCAGATGCCGTCTCATTAGTTCCGCTGCTGCTTGACTCACTTGTTGTTGTTATGTCGCTGAGTAGTAGAGAATCAAACATGCGACAGTCCTGCAAACGGATTGCGTGCTGTGTGGCCAAATGCTTCTGCATATTGGAGGTAGTTCCCCCCATTGCCGAAATTAAACTTTTACAACTGTTGCAAATGACTGCATTGGCGTCTTTTCGAGTGAAATATAACCACACTTTAGATCGCTTCTGCGTAACCAAAATGCGCAGCGCCTGTGTGACGGTCGTGATGACACATTTGCAACGAGCCGAACCGTTAAGCGGAATCGTTAAGCAGGTACACTAACGGTTCCATTGATATGCTAAAAGATTGCTTATCATAATTATGAAAAATATAATATAAAACTATCTTTACCGCGGTTCCACAACAACAACACTATGCTGCCCGCGCACCCGCCTGCCTATTAATCGGCTTTATGTATTTGAATATCGTCCGATGCCGAATATGTAAAAAAACACCAAAAATCGGCCGATTGATCGGTCGACCCCCAGCTTTTTCTCCTAGTGACTATGGTTCCTTACTTTACCAGTTTTCTTTTACCATTAATGATTGGATTTGCCAGTACTTTCTTCAACTAAATAAAAATAAATTAATCAACCTGTCATCACCTTTAAAACAAAGTTAGGATTCAACGGTTCAAGGCCAGGCAAGAAAAATGTGTCTTTGTCATGAGTGGGAACCTTTTGTTCTCACTCCAAGTATTTTAGTGGAGTGCACATATTGTTTCCGGTGATTTTGCTTTCATTGAGCACAGCTGGTTTGAGTTAGCTTTTAGTTGAGTGATAGTTAAGTCACTGGGTCTTGATGCACAGTGTTGGATATTGTTTGATTAATGTTATGTTCTATGTAGGTGAGTGTCGTTTGTAGAGTCTACCGCTGTTTTTGTCATGTTAGTAAGTCGCTTTATATCGCAGTTGTATTTAATCGGTGTGTAGTTTTTCCGTTCTGTGTTTGTTGTTGGTTTCATTGGAATGAAGAACCAAGAACGAGTTCTAAGCTCTGCATTTGGCTTTACTACACTTCAGCTTACTACACACAGTCAATTTTTGAGAGAACTGCGTTGGCGTGTCATGCACAAAGAACATGTCTTAAACAACTAGCCAAAAATATAGTTTGTTAACATGAAATCTGTGGAGTGGTTGACTAATTAACGTCAGGGTGGACTTGTTGTATTTTTGAGGCAGTGCCAAATGTGACTTAGTCTTCCTGTAGTAATACTACAGAATCCATGTAGCAAAGCACTCATCCAAGACACGCTTAGCGAGGCATAACCTACAAAAGAGACAAGATAAACTAACAGGGAGAAAGGATGTGGTCTCCCTCCTAACACATTTCCCAGTCATATTCAATATTTCCCAATCATAGTCATTGCTGTTTATCATGGCTCTCTCATGCCAATTGGAGTCTCCTCCCAAACTGCGGGATGATTGCTCAGTTTTCTGTCTGAAAATCAACCCCAAAAAATGTTTATGTATTGTATGTGCAATATTTCCAATAAGTGTCTGCATGGAATAATCCCAGCAGATGACAGTAATTCGGTTGACACCCACAACTTTGGCTCTGCGTCAACAAACCAGGAATGTTTACACGAGTTTCCTCCCAAAAAATGTCCCTATTTATTATGTAGTGCTATGCTAAGGACAAGTGCTCAATACATAGGGAACAGGGTGCCAGTTGGAACACTATCTTCCCTTTTCAGATATTTGATGGTTGTGTGCTGTCTATTGACATCCTATGGTCACATTACTGTAAAAATGTACGAGACAGGGACTACTGATCTGGGACCAGGCTACCACACCTGGGACAGCAACAACTGAACTTCGACTGAAGGTAAAGACGGTATATGCGTGCCGCCAAGGGATAATTTTGAATGTCATGTTCTAACTTTAAAAACACGTTTGCATTAATCAGTTATATGTTCTGTTGTCTAATATTTTTTTAAAGATTAAGTGATTCCTGTCGAACAAGCTTGAATCCGCTTCCAGCTACCGATCCGCCACAGAAAGTCACGGCAAGATGAGGCAATCGTACGCTACGCCACCCTCAGAATGACCAGACCATGAATAAAACGCAATGCCACGTGCCATTTGACATTTAATGTCAGTTCTAGTTTTTATTATTTATCAATAATTTCTACATTACCTGAACTTTTTTTGTTCTTGGGACAACCAAGTGGTTGTTAAGTTAGAATATGTGATTAGTGGCGAAAAGCGTTGGTTCCCTGGTTCTAATACCAAGATAAAACAATGTTGTTCTCCCTAAGCAAGCTAGTTCCTCATCCTACTTCCCGCATAACATTTCCTACTGGTCCTTGCTGTAAATGAAAATGAATAATGGTAAATGAAATCAAAAGAATGTATTCATATAGAATGCAGACTAAAACTGAATTGAGTGACCTCAAGCATCCCGTGCAATACAGTTAACTTGTTTTGTGAATGAAAAGAAAATATGTTTGGTCAACAAAACCTTAGTCAAGGAAGTTATCTTTATTGAATTTCTTACAAATATAAACAAGAGATTGTATTTCATTGTTACAAAGTATGCTAATTCATCTGAAATTATTTCTCTCTGAGGACATGTTGGACATTTTTTCCCCTAAACAATAACAAACAATGCCTATTGTTTACAGGACACTTTCAGCTGAATAAAACATATTGGCTTATTTGCCAGATTCTTCTGCACAAATATATATTTTTAGCATAAACACATAATTGGCCTGATACTGGACTCTTAAAGTTCCTGCGTTCTTTGCAAGTCATGTTTGTTATTTCTACAGTTACTTTACCTGCTACTGAGCAACTGATCATTTTCTTATTCTAGGTGTTTTTTCTGCGTTTGGATACAATAACTTGACTCGTTCTTGTGCATGCTTGGCATCTTGCTATTGGCCATTGACAAAAACATGTAAATCCTTGAGGATGTTTTAAGCTTTTATCTTTTTTGTACTTATTTTCACATGCTGGCGAGAAAAAACATACTCTTTTGGATATGGATTCTTAAGATATCTTGTAAAGCATGTTTGGCAGCTATCTTCACTTTGTCATCTTGTGTAAATACTCCTATCGTTAAGCAAAGACTTGGGTTTTTGTCCTCCCACTATTCCTCAGTTGTCTTCGAATTCTTTCACCCTCCCTTTGTTTTTGGCTTGCTTGTTTTGCACAGACTCACTAAGCTTTGAGGTCAGACCTTGGAAACCATTTAGAAAAGCAAATTCCTCTTACCTGAGCAAATACAATCATCTGTTTCTGCTCTACTCTTCATCCCGTAGTAGATAGTACAATCACGAAAATGTTGCAATGAAGAATTATTTGACCGCTTGGAACCCACTTGTGGCTTTAGGGAATTGTTTAAACGTATCACCCTAATATTTTATCAGTGGTGTAGCAGAACTGTAATCTCTTCATTAAAACATTTCCCCAAGCAAAGTCACAAAATGAATGGAGCCTATCCTGGATCGATATTGTCACAGGCACTGAGTGACTCACACTTTACTACTTTAACAAGCGTCGGCCTACCATCCTATTGTGGTTGCTGGCCTGAGGTACACATTGGGTTGCTGGGATGAGGAATACATTGGGTTGCTGGTCTGTGGTATACATTGGGTTGCTGGTATGAGGTATACATTGGGTTGCTGGTATGAGGTACACATTGGGTTGCTGGCCTGAGGTACACATTGGGTTGCTGGTCTGAGGTACACATTGGGTTGCTGGTCTGAGGTACACATTGGGTTGCTGGTCTGAGGTACACATTGGGTTGCTGGTCTGAGGTACACGTTGGGTTGCTGGTCTGAGGTACACGTTGGGTTGCTGGTCTGAGGTACACATTGGGTTGCTGGTCTGAGGTACACGTTTGGTTGCTAGTCTGAGGTACACATTGGGTTGCTGGTCTGAGGTACACGTTGTTGACTAAAATTCATTGGTGTATTGAGATGATTTTCAAAACAAAGGAGGCTAATTCTAAAATACATTCCAGTGTGATGTATAGTAAGTATATCACTCGTACGACTTTCGAAAATAGATTAATACATTTTGACTAGCAAGGCATTTTGTGAACTCATCCAAATGTATATTTTGACTAGGTTTTTGTCAAACACGGTTGCTGCCTTCCAAATCAACTTTGGTGGCACTTCAAATGCTAAATGCGCACTGATGTTGCAATACATTTCCACATCTTCCACGCTATGTGTATAAAAACCAAAACAGCAGCTTAGTCGTCCATCAAAAGCACTACCTATGTTCAATCAATTAGTTTTTCTTTCGCACATGTTTGTATATCTTCAAACATTTTATCCTTAACATTAGGTTACGATTGCGACAATGTCTGGAATTTTATTAACCAAATAGCACTGTTTTTTTTAACATGTACTAAAGGTAAAAAATAGCCGTTGTCATAATGAAAACGTACCCAAATAAAATGTGCAGACCAACAGAACCTACTTCGCTAGCCAGCTTGATATTTGATAGCTGTGTCCCGCCCTAATTAAATAATATTGTAAACTAAACAGAACAATCTAACATATGTTCGTGGAACATACACTTTTTCACAGAAAAGGTTGATTGGGTTTCAGTAATTATGTATTCACAAACTATATGAACGTTACGTTTTTTATGATTTTCGTTATTCCGCTTTCGATGTTCTATCAAAGATAGGGAACTGTATAGTCTGAGGACTCAAAGCCCTGCTTCATGTCTTCCTGGTTGAGAGAGCTGCGTCGACAGCTGACTGTTGTCAGACAGTCCAACAATCAGCTGCATTCATGAATCAAGACACATATTCGTCCCCTAAGACTGATTTGGGGCCTGTAAAAACAATCAAACACACGATGTCCGCTTGGACAGTTCATCCTACATGTCAATATGTCACGTCTGCACGTTCGCAGCTGACTACTATTCACTCACTCTCTGAAGTCTGTTCAGGCTCGTATTGACTCAATCGCTATACATCGTTTTCACGGAAGAATTGACAGCTGCTTGGAAATGACACTTCTGCGAACCCATAACTCATTTGTACATGTTTGCAAGTCTCACTCATTCAATTAGGAAGGATATTTCAATATTTGTCTAGTAATTTTCGGTAAAATAAACAGCATGCTATATGTAACATCGTTCATGCACATCTGCGTTACGTCTAGTTTTCTTGCCCTCCTGTTTTTTTACTGCACTTCAACAGTGAGTTATGGCTTGTCCTTTTCTATGGTACGGTTTGCCCAGGATGTAAATTACATTTATGGGCCTTCGCTACTTTTTCTTCATTGTAACCCTACCTAAAATAGAATATAGGTTATAGTATATGTTGCCATAGGACCAAAAACAAAGTATTGCTTAAAGATTGTTGTTACTATGTGTTATTTCTTTGTCAGTTGTATTATGCACCTAATGACATGTTTGACCTTCAGTAAGGAATGTCAATAATAGCAAATCCCGTCCGAGCCCTACCGTAACTGGCTTTATGCATCACCGCTGTTGACGTAACTGATTTACCAAGGCACACATAGAAACAGTAACTAGCCACAACAGCCACACTGATGTATCTGATCTCACCAAATGTGCAAGTATAATAACGTCGTTGGCTGGGAAGTGTGTAATTTCGACAGCATATGTTTCAGAATGGCAGCCACCCCGTTCGTTCGTTACGGATCCGAACGTGGATCCTGGCTTTCCGACACCGGAAGCGGGCATTGTTGCCAGAGTGGCTGCCTAAAAAACCTTCCTCCTTTGCTGAGTCGGTGGGCTATTTGTACATTGTGTTCCCAGAACATGTTTGTGGGAATGTAGATTAGTTGGGTTTAGGGGTGTGTGTGTGTGTGTGTGTGTGTGTGGTCAAGTAGTTAAGCGATTGTATCAAGGCTTGAGGCAGTTGAGGCATTGATAATGAACATAATTGCAAACAGAGAGACTGTTTAGCATAAACTGTACAGAACATAGCTACAGAGCAAGTGCTTTACATAACATACATACCCAGCAATATTTAGCACGTCTTATCTAACATTTCCTTTAAGTGGCCTAGATCTCAGTATCTCAGTTGTTTTGCTGCACCTGTCTATTCTCTACAATGTCACGTTAGATGTTCCACGGGATCCCAGGAAGAGTATCTCCTGCTTTTGGCAGTAGCTAATGGGGATCCTAATTAAATCCAAACATGTTATTTGGCTCCTGTTTGTACGGCGGTTGCAACATCACATGTAAGAACAGGATCATGTCCTTTGGCCCTTGTGATGGAAAAATGAATATTGTAATCGAAAAACCCAGGGAAGGCCGCAGATGATGGGCTTACCGTTGGGCTTGTGACCAAAAGCCGCGTAACCCGAACGGTATTGATAATGGGGTACGTTATTAAAGATTGATAGATCAAACGGAACTAATAACGTCCATATTTTACTTCACCTGAAATTGGATTGGAATCCAAGATGTGTGTCACACAAAAAATCAAATGTTTTCAATTGTATATCTGATCTCAAAAATGTTTACATGAAAAAAAGTCTTACATGTGTCAAGGATGTTAATGGCAGATGTTCTGGAACAGACCAGGTGCTTGTGTTTATTTATGAAATGAAAGATATGCCGAAATAACATGGCAGCCGTACCATAAGACGCTCAACAAAAAAGCCTAACGAGTAAACAATCCCCCAAACACTTGGCCTAATGCGCGAGACAAGCTTTGTAATTGGAGCAGAGTGTAGCAGAATTATAAACGTTTACTTTTGTCCCAAACGGCAACCTATTTCCCTCACATGTATTTAATAATATAATTATTTTATATAATATAATTACATTTCAGGTACTAGAATGCACTATTTCTAAAGTATACCATGGTGCTTATTTTATCTGTGAATAACCTACGCTGTCCAACAAAATCTTAAATTACTCATTGTATTTTACCTGTGGGGTAAGTGACTCCTGTGCTGTTGTAATTATCAGGTGTTGTTTTTATTTTTATGTGCAATTAAATTTGCCTAAAGTATTAACGTCACCAGCCTATGTCCTGGGTGTGGATCTGATTCTTCTCACTCCACAATGCTCTCATTGAATTGCTCTCTTCCAATTGCCAACAAATGTTAATGCAAGAAAAGACAATATATGCAAATGTTCCCACCAGTTGTGTGTTCCCGGATAAAATGTTTCTTTCAGTTCCAGATAAAAGAGTTGATGCTACAACTTAGTTTTTGATGTTTAGAATATAAATGACAGTCAGATTTGTTTCCATCGCATTTCCAACTTCACCAAAAACTTCTGTAAGAAAATGTTTCACGATCGTGCTCATTTGGTTGGCACCTGCATGGAGTATGCTACAGCTAACAATTTCTAAATACATTGCACCCGATAATATAATATAACCTATTTAACGTACCACTGTTGTTTAGGGCTGTACCAATTATTTTTCATATTTTTCTGTGTCATGATGCGCTGTAACACTCCCAAGTTCCCATGAACTAGGACACACTGTCAGACATCTCATGTATTCTCTGTTTATATTTTGAGTGGTTTGCGTAGGGTGTTTCGTCATGAGGTGTTTTACTGGAACCGCACAGTCGGGCTAACATTTAGCTTCGATCTTGACCGGCTAATAGGTCATGTACTTTGGTGAAGCACTCCAATGGTTCTCTCCCGGCTTGTCAAATGGCTGTAGGGGTTCCTGTGGGGATTCCGGATACCGTATTTGAAAGGAATGACTGAAAGAATGAGACAAGAAGCACGTATGCTTAATCTCCTAAGGTGAAAAACGCGCCGATGGCAAATACATCAGAATTATTATCATCTGAAAATCTCATTTTGGTGCTTTTCCCGTATTGTCCCGTTCGTGTCCCTCCCCGAAGAGTTAAAGCGACTGTACTGTTGCCTTTCGATGAACCCTCAGATTGCCTGTGCTCGTTTGCTGGCGGCGTTGTGCGCTCGTACTCTCCGCGTCTACACGAGCCAAGTTCTGTGCAGTTTTGGCAGAGGCCTCGCAGTGAAAAAACACAAATAAACAGGACTCCATTGTACATAAGGATGTAGTGCCAACGAGGTCGATTTATTGTTGACTGTGCTGTACAGATATGACGGGGGGGACTGTTAAGGCATATCACTAGCCTCAAAAAGTCCTCCGTAAACCACGGTGTACAACAGTCCAAACAGCACCCTATTCCCTTTATACTTTTGACCAAGCGCCATTGAACGTATGGCACCTTATAGGGAATAGGGTGCAATTTGGAGCAAAGTACTTCTGCAAGCCAACTTCATCTCACATTGTTATCGCTCACCAGAGACTAAACTTCCTTTGTTGAGCCGCGGCCTCTCTCCAACGGGTCAGTGGCTTTTAAAGAATGTCTCAACACAACTATCTGTTGTGTATTAAAATAAAAAGACTGACAAGAAACAACACTGCAAAGAAACCGCACGTCAAAAACAGCTCTCTAAAGTGCAATCCTTCTAACCAGAGACCTATGGCTAAAACGGTGCACTACAAAGTATTCCATTCCGGACAAAGCCCGGCGAACTTCATGTCTAGCAACACAGATAGCCATGTTATCGCTTTCTTGTAACTGTTCGTTAGTTACAGTTCACTGTCCCGAGGCTAAAGTTGACTTGTTCTGACTGTGAAGTCTCACTTGGAGCCCTGTGTAGTTTCCAGCTTTGTGTCAGTGTGATCCGTCTGGCCTTTTCTCGTCCTCCCTTTTCGGAGACGTACTGCGATACAGACTGCGTGTTATGTGAAACACGAGGAGGTTGGGAGGGCTGTCCGGGACGCCAGGCACTCCCGCGTCTTCCCATATCGGAGGGAGAAGTACATAGTCATCAGAAAACCATTGACGGTAATTGGGTTAACTCCGCAAGGCAGTTGTTTGGGTCGTACAAACTGAAGAATAGGTTTCTGAAACGACCAAACCGGAGACCACCTCAAACCAGAGACCACCCATCCAAACAGACACAAAGTCCTTGTACCCTGACTCCCCCGGCGGATGTCCCGGTATAGGGCGTGAACCTGCTGGGCCCTGAACATACTGTTTGGTTTCTACATGACTGATTAGTGCCGCGGGTCATCTTTCAATAGTTTAGTCACATCGGGGGGAATAACGGTCAGTCCTTGTTGTGAGGGATGAAAGATCATCGGTGGATCCACCGTGTGCGAGTGAGACCGAGTGTGTGTGTGTGTGTTTGCGTTTGCGTGCACGTGTTCGATCAAACTCATGCCAGAGACGTTCGAAGTGTGTCAGAGTGTTTTTGGACGTCATCTGGTTCATCTCACCACCTCTTTTTTGTTTTTTTATTCTTCGCTGATCAAAGGCTATGAAATTAAAGACGTCATGGCTGCAGTAAAGATGGATGAGCTGTAAGGCTAGTGGGCCGTGGTGGTGGTGGTGGTGGTGGTGATAGTGGTGGTGTTGGTGGTGGGTTTTTACTACTAGAAAATAACTAATAAAAAGCAGACCGAAGGCACTTCGCGACGATGGTTGGTTTTTCTATCTTTGAAATATCGCCTACATACCTTTTATCATGCAATGTTGCAGAAAATAATTTCTGTCGTTAGTGTTGATGAACAGCCCTGGTTATAGACCGTGTTATTGCCATTGAAGGTGTTTGTTGGGGTGTGACAACATGACGAAGACAGCGGTGACACTGCAAATGACGCTGGATGTCGTTTGGCTCAGAAATCAAAATAAATCTATCAGGACCATGGGAGGCTAAAACCCTGGGAATGCGTAAGTCAACAGTTTGGTTCACGTTTGAACACAAAAAAACGGTGAACTGAATTGTCAAAATACCCAATTGACCGAAGAAGCCATTCCGAGAATTTCAAGAATGTAAAAACAGTTCATATTTTTGTTTTCCTTTACCGGCCTCTCCCCCTGCTCATATTACTTACTCACGTGTTTTACAAAGAACAGATACCTGCTCATTCTCTGGTCAACCTAAGAGCGCAAAAAAAAAACAGCCCTATGCACTGAAAATGACTTATTCTTTGACCAGGTCACAGCATAATAATAGATATTATTATATTATGATAAAAACACAACACTCTAATATCAATTAATGATAATATCAAGACATCATAATTTGGATTTTAGTCTTAAATTTCCACCAGATGTGAACATTTGGGCCGGTATGGCTGCCAGGTGACCATGCTCACTTGTAATGATTAATAACGTGACTGCAGACACTAGTAACAAACTTTGAAAAAAGGAGTCAAGAACTGGGCATCAACAGAAGGACTTTAACAAGGAAAAACAGCGACAAAAATGCTAAGAATTAGTGCAGAAAGTTGATGTCTGCAATTACAGTACCAACAAAACCTAGAGCCATGGTTCAGGCTCCAGTCTTCTCCCGTCTTTAGTACTCTCCAGTTACATGGTCATCAGAGAAAGACCTAGCCAAGCTGCACCTGGCGAAAAGTTGAGCAACACATTGTGCTTTTAAAGTTATGAACAGAGCTAACATGCATGATTGTCTTTCATAGTTGAGTGTTAAGGAGAGATTGACTATTTTTCAGTAACACTTGCCTGTATACATTTTGAAACGCCCGTAAAACATAATCACATACCCCTCACGCGTAGCAACAAGGAGCTGAGTAACAGGAGTGTGGCACCCACTAACTGACAAACATGGAAACTGAGGTTTTATACAGGTGATGATTAGTACTCAAGTCCAGGTGTTTATATGCAAAACAAAACAGCCAGGTAAAGGTAGATGACAGTGATGAGCTAGTGATCAGCTAGTAGGCCGGCGACCCAGAAGTCTGTACAATAAAAAATGATATGTCTCCGGAGGGGTCTGAATACAAGCTAAATATAGCGACGAACCTGCTAAGTTGGCAGCATTGGTTGGCTCGATGTACAATAGAAATATGTTATTCAAAAGCTGAAGTGATTTACTTGTTTTATTTATAAGTTATAATAAGTATAACTCGATGTTTTAACAAATTGCAAAAACTGAATAATTGTTCAAAGCCTACCGATTTAATCCTTGGGAATGTATCATAATAATCGTTTGTTGCCGCCCTGAAAAAGATATTGTATCTATCAATGTGCCAAAACACACACTGAAACAATCAGAAGCTGGGAACGGCGGACCGCGCTGGGAACAACAGACTGCGCTGGGAACAACAGACCGTGCTGGGAACAACAGACCATGCACTTCACACGTGGCATGTGGGTTCATCCTCAGGGTATACAGTCCCTAGTTAAACAGCGTCAAGGGTTTAAACCACCGGTTTATAAAGTGGACGGCGTGGCCTGCAGAGGTGTCAACATGTTCAAATGAACCCTCCGCTGCACCCTGGTCACAATGCATTACAACCAGGAACGGTTCATTCACCTGCATGTAGTCAGATGCCCTTCTGACCCTCACGTACATTAGGCCCACATTGACACAGCTGCACTTGATTTGGACCGGAGGAAGGCAGCATTTCGATGATGCCCCACCTCAGTTGCAATGCATATGCAACCCCCCCATCCCGCTTTTCTGTCTCTCTCTATTTCTTCCTCCCCCTGATGACGTGGGTATGTTGTTTCAGCTTGTGCGTGAGCCATCGCCCGGCTCATAGTGCCATAGAAATGTTTACTGACGTGTCCCAGCGGTGCCCGTACATTAACACAAAGCTACAGCCAAGTGCCGTCTGACACAGGCAGGCAGCCAAGTGACCTGCCACAGGCAGGTCAGTCGGAATAACACTGTCCCAGATATAGCCCCCTCTGGCGTGCCTCTCATAAGGTACCCTATGTCCCAAATAGTGCACTACCTCCGTCTGGAGTCCATGGAGTGTTGTAGTAGAGGCACATTTAGGACGCTACCGGAGAGATGACTCTGAGCCATTGCAGTGCAGTGTTATAGGGTAGAACGGGATAACCTGTCACACTGTTCATACCTCCAACAATAGAGATTTAGCCAACATTTACACAAAAAAAGGTTGTGATATTGTGTAAACAGCTCTAATAATAGTCATAAATGTTATTTATGCTCTATGGAGAACTCCATTGAAATGCATTTGGTATCCATGGCTATCTACAGTACATCCATACAAACGCGTAGGCCAGTCGGACCAACATCGTTACACATTTCACGCGCCCTCCACAGCCAGACAATTTCCCCCATGACACATAGGAGCAATTACCTCTGCTTTCCCAACCTTCCTAATGAGAGCCCCTGTCACCCTGGGTTTTGGCACGTTTCCTAAACCCCTCCCTCCAACCCTCAAAGTGTTTAGTGCCCAGTAGACCACAGTTTCCCACCAATAGCTGGCGAATGAGGTTGGGGGTAGTCATTAGGGTGCAGGGGGTAGTTGTTAATGTGAGTTAATCGCTAGTTTATACCAGGTTATAGGCAGTAATTAGACCACCAGGTTATTACTGAGATGGTCGGGTCACATCCTGTTTGTTAAAATAGTATAGTAGTTAACCTTTCTTATAACCTTGACTGGATAAGTGCACATTTTTATGTACATACTTTGCGTGGTAGACCTGTGCATTTGTAGATTGGTGGCTGTACGATTACAGTAATTAAGTATGTGCACTTTTATACAGTCCCTTACTGAGTTTGTATAACATACTTTTTTTATGGACACCGTTCTTTGTAATTGCTTCCAGCAAACATGTCTCTTATAAATCGTTATTTCAACCTCCGGAATCTGTAAAATAGTTCTGCATGCTTAGAAAAAAGGTTCCATAAGGCTAAGACGTTCCTGGTTCAAATGGTTCTCTGTTATGGAGACAGCTAGATAATCCTTTTAGATTCTAGATAGCACATTGCTTCTGAGAATGTATGCCAGTTATATAGGTTCACAACCGTCATTTTCTTTTTCAGTAAGACTCTGTTTGTGATGTTTTTATTGTAACATATCCTTTTGTCACTCAAATGTGTAGCATCAATCAATAAGCGCTCATTAACAAATAACTTTAAAGCCCCAGAAACCATAACGAAATGTCACTCGGCATTGAAATCCTGAGGCCCCAAAATAAAAACAGGAATACTCTGCATTCCCTGTGCTTCGCTCGTCATTCTTGTTTCATTAATCACAGAATAACACACAGATTTACCATGGAACGATCAGAAAGAATCGAGCTGGCAAGCGTCGTGGACAAAGATAATGAGCACGGAGAGATGCTGGCCAGTCGCGGTTCACGCAGCAGTCCGTAATTTGGAGGAATGTCAGGCTGAGACCAACGGAACCTCCAGCCAGGGCCTTTCAGCCATCACAATTATACTGGCTAGCCCTAGTCTGGTCCAACAGTACCTGGTGCGGGAGTATGATAAGATGGCCTTCTGTTGCCATGGGTTTCTGCAGCCGATCTAGTCATCGACAAACAACTATGAGGAGCGAGGAGCAGATGAATGCCTCTTCCAGCTGCAGCACAAGACCAGCCCAGGAATACGCTTTAGAGTTCTGCATACTGGCTGCCGGATCTGGGTGGAATGAGCAGGCCATTGTCGTCCATTTCTGGTGCAGCCATGGATCATTCAATGCATGGTCTTATAATTTTGTCATGCTTACGACAAGTTCTGTTTTCCGAGGTTTGCAAGAAAAAATTAATTCCACAAGCGAGAAACGGGCGGGTCTTCTACTTGGTCCAATCACTTACATTTGTGTTTAAATAACCAATACCATTGGTCTGATGTCCATCATTCTAATGGGGAAAAAAATAATTTCCGGACAACGCTTAGCTTTTGCAATGGTGAAAAGAATGATGACCTACATTGTTCTTTTGTGAGATGTTATTTTCTCAGCCACAGGCATAAACCATCGAAAATACTGTAACATTGGTAAGGGCACTACTTGCCCCTCCCAACGAGAACAATCTCTATCCTTACTGGGGTGGAGATCGAGGAGGCACGAATCAAAGCCGTCCGTATTTGGCCGACTCCCACCACAGTAAAAGCAGTACAGCGTTTCATGGGTTTTGACACTTTTAACCGGAGGTTCATACTGATTGGCAAACTAGCTAAGCTTGGCTGGACGACTGAGGCCGATAGGGCCATTAGCTCCCTGAATGTTCCATTTGCTTCAGCTTCGTGCTTACGCATCACGATCTATCCTTGTGTCAGAGGCTAGTTGTGTCAGAGGCCAGGGTTGGGGCTTTGTTATCCCAACGGTTAGGCATGGCACCTAAGCTCCACCCCTGTGCCTTCTCTAAAGCGGCGAAACGCAAATGTGAATTGAGGGATTGTGAGCTGCTGCTCGTAGTCAAAGCCCTGACAGCAAGGAGGCACTGGCTAGATGGGGCTAAACATTCTTTCCTCGTCTGGACTAACCACAGAAACCGGAGTTCTCCCCGCCGCCTGGATATACTCCGGTTTCTGTGGTACAAATACAGATTCTCGCTCTCGAACCAGAACCTGCCTCTCCACCTGCCCTGCCGGAAGCATGGTTTGTGGAGCTGCTTAAAGTCCTGAAGAGAGTCAATGAGGTAACATACTGGTTGCAACTGCTCGTCAATTACGCACAGCACCCCATATTAACAAATCAAAAACAGGTTTCAGTAAGTGTGCAAATTTATTAAAATGAAAAACAAAGTACTTTATCTCATATGCCTAATTTTGGAGACCATAACAGTTCGAATTGAGTTCAGATGCACCCTGTCTTTTACTCAGGATTGAGGACAATTTGATTGGAGCCAACTGATAGCAAATTCTGTTGATTGGACATAATTCAAATGTCTATATAAGGTCTCACTCTCCACAGTCCAAGTCAGAGCGGACCGGAAGGCTAACACGGATTAAACAAGGAATGAATAGTTCAAATAGACATCTTGGAGAAAACATGGAACTTAGATATGGACTACCGCTGAGGGCATACAGGTGTCTGTGCTCCAAATAAGGAAAAGGACCTTGGGTTCCTCTGGGATGTGACAATACCACAGGATCTGGAGGAGAACATCTCTTTTCACCAAGGTCCTTAACCAATCTGAGAGAGCTTGAGAGGATCTAAAAGAATAGGAGAAACTGCCCAAATCCAAGTGGGACAAGATGGTAGAGGTCTACCCAATGAAGAGGAAGCTGTTTAGAGAAGCTGAAAACAGGAACCTTAACACATTTGTTCAGTTTGGTGGAACATTGAAGAACAGTCGGTAGGGAAACGTATTAGAAGTTCACTCACTACTCATTACTAATTTTAAATAAATTATCCACATAATTCACAGTTCACAATGCCGCCGGATTTTTGTCTCGTGTGTCAAACTGGCTCAAATCGAGACAACATCTTTCTTATTGTAGTCATCAATCCACAACAGCATCCAAACTATTAGTCAGGCTTTCCAGTTGTGAACATTGCATGTTTTCCTATCACACACACGCAAACACACGTTACATATGAAACAAGTACGCATTCACAGCCAACCACTGTGTGTCACTGTGAATAATGTCTCTTGTAACGTCATACTCAAAAAGACTGAGTACCCACAGTCATAACATGACTGCACAACATGACAGCTGAATCCATTTACCGTCACTCTGTTAAGACTTAACGGCTTTTGACGAGGAATGCAATTTAGCGGTCCTGGATAGCTGTCGAGTATGTATGCCGTATTTTAGACCTGCTCTTAGTTATGTATAGTCTGTATATTGTTGTAAATTGTTTTTTTATCCTTATTTTTATTATTCTTCTAACTACGTAGTTGTTGCTTGCCATGTCTTAAGAATTTCATTGTACAGTCTGATGCAAGTCACTCTGTATGTATGACAATAAAACTTTGAATCTTGAAGCACAACTGTTTGAAATTATTACATTTTAGCTATTGAGATCCTTTTGATTTTGAAGAAAGGATGGTAACATGTATTTATTAGTCTAGGTTAATAGACTCTCTGATGTCACGGGCAAGCTGTCGTCTTATGGTATGAATTTGCCTTTTTGTTCTCCAAGTTGAAATAACGTTGGATCCACAACATTTCACTGTTTGTTAATGCTGCTTTGGTTAGGTTGGACGCATTGCAAAAGTGTGGCTCGCTGCAAATGTATGTGTTTTGCATAAGCTCAAGTTCCTTTTAAAGTTCCCCTGACTTGAACAAAGTTGTGGCCCGTCACATGTGGGAGGTTGTTGGCTAGCAATCAGGCAATCTGGATGTGATTGAGCTGATGACATAATCAGCTAAAGAACCTAGTTTGTGTGAGGATACTGATACTGCAATCAGTTTGTAGAAAATTGAAAATGTAAAGCCTGCCCAATTGCTAAATATCATTTCAGCAATGACAAGGTATTTCTAGAACAATGTATTTCTAGACAAGGTATTTCTAGGACAAGGTATTTCTATGACAAGGTATTTCTATGACACCGTATTTCTAGACAAGGTATTTCTAGACAATACCTCATAATTTTCCCCCTATAAATGTACCCTTGTTCCTTCTGTTTGGCGTCTACCATTAACGTTTGTTGCCAACCGCCATTTAAAAACCAAGAAAAAGAACAAGTGTTTGATGTGGACCATTGTTTCATGTATGTGGCTATTGTTTTTCTATGCCAACTCGTTGGACATTGAAGGTCAGTTCGGTCCATCACCTCCACCGGCCATTGCAGATATGTGCCACATTATTGCTTAGCAGAGCCATTAGAGGGAATAGAGAAAGGAGCTAATTGCTTGCAGAACAACATGTACAGGCTGAAGAAATTAAGAGTTTTCCTTTATTGGCGCAAACCTTTTGTTTTTACTCAGGATTTCGAGGAATTAGACACAATAATGGTAATGACCACAGGCAGGTCCTGCTGTTTCATGCTGCATACTTCGTGTCGGGTGATGGCTGTAGCACGAAGCCACCTGCAACACTCTGTGTCTCTACTTGAGTTAGCCAGGACAAGTGGAAACTTAATCCGGTAAATAAAATCGTTGTAAAATGGGTTGTAAAGCTTTCTTGGTCTGGAGCTAGCGTTTTCTTCCCCGCTGTTAGTGGGTTCCATATGGTGTGTTGGAGAAATGGCTCCCCATTGCAGCAGATCCCTTGTGCCTATATAGCGTGATGTATTCATTCAAACGCAGGACATGCAGATGGCCCATCTGGTCCCGTTAGCGTGTTTCAACTGCGACCTAAGGGGGCATGTAACAATATCGGTTTTCAAGGAAGTGTTGAGATCGAAAGAAGCGGTTTTTGCTTTCTTTTCAAGGGATAATGTCAAAATTGGGTAATTGATGAAGGGCTTTCATGTGCGGCATTATCCGCATCACCGGGGGCATATGCGTTTCATCAGACGCGGTGATAAGTAGACGTTCGGTCCCTACCGACACGTGAAATATGTAACCCGTGGTATTTTTTCATCTTCCATATTCTTCTGAAATCCATGACGACCAGAATATTCCCCAGGAACGGTTGCCCTTGTTTCGAAAGCACACTGCCCTTTGAGTATGTCGAATAAGGAATGCCATAAGGGCAATAAGGCTAGCTCTGTGTACTTTGAAGAAGGTTTTGATTGATAGGCCGTGTGGCCAGTTTGGCTCTTTGTTCCTCTTTTCGCTTCGTTCTCCGCTAGTTGCCGTCCCTTTGTGAAACCCGATACCTTGTCAAACACTGACTCTGCGAAGGTCACTGTTGACTTTTTTGACGTGAAAAAGATTTCTGTATTATTTCCAGCTGGTTATTTCCCTCAAATTGTTGAACCATGTTAAAGCAAAGACATGCTTTATATTGAGCGGCTAATTTAAAAAAATATATAATGTCAGAAAATAATCTGTTGTCGGTGTGTAGACTTCAGAAAATTCGCATAGAAAACCTAAATGTATTTGTGGCAAATTGAAACACGAGAGGCTAACCTGTGTTAAATAAATGCCTTCGCTCTCCGCACCCATTCTAATGAGAAAGAGTGGTAGTAAGCCTGGCTAAAAATACAATATGTGTGATCCTGGTGCTTTACATCACACATTTTCTTTGGAGGGAGTTTTTTTCAAAATTGGGACCCCTTGTTAAATACAGGCCGAGAAGATGAGGGTGCATTTGTGATAGGTGCTCTGGTAACAGATTCCTATTGAGTTCTTCTCCTTAGTGTCATTCATTGTCTGACACTACTGATAAATCTTAATAATGAACATCAATTCAGTGTTCGTCCGTTGGTTTGAGCATTCATTTTGCTCTTTCAGTCTATTTCAATGGATCACACATCTATTTTCCCACACTCTCCTGCCGTTAATGTGGAGTCATATCACGATACGCCGTGAAACTAAATAAATCCAGACCAAAATCCATGGATAAACAACGTTTCTTACTACCTATCTTATATGTCGATCACTCAATCAAGTATATTTTATAAAGCACTTTTTACATAGGGAGTTGTCTCAATGTTCTTATAACCCAGTCCATAACTTTAAATAGCAGACAACATCAATATCTTAGCATTTTTAGATGAAGAAGTTGGTATCTCAGGGGTAGAGTGCATGCTTTGTGTGTATGATGTCCTGGGTTCAATCCCCAGCTTCTCCCCAGGTCGCCGTTGCAAAGGAGAATTTATTCTCAATCGGCCTACATGGTTCAATAAAAAAAAATATATATATATATGATCAGCAGTTCAATGAATACAGACTGGGTGTTTTCAGAGACTAGGCTGAATCCAGATCAGCTGCATGAACAGGGAATATCAGGTGTTCTATGTGTCTGCAGGCATCGTAAAGTAGGAGTTCTTTGAAAATGGACAGACAAAAGTTGCCAGGCGAGGTCGTCCTAAGGTGGGGACCAAAGACACAGGTCCACCTAAGATTCAGCAGGACATAGGGAATACATAAATAAGCATGGCTTGGGTCCAAAAGGATAGCTCCAGCACCTTAATTTGTACGGCACACAACTTGGGGGCAGAGACATTTTGAGATTGAGGTCTCATTTGCAAGCGTGCCCTGGGAACATCAACTTACGAATACAACAACCATTAAGGCCAAATAAGGCAAACAATTAACAGACACACTGACATTGACCATCTCAGTCAACTAAAACAAACTCACTATAAATGAATAGTAGGAAGAAACTCCCAAAAACACTACAGCCTTTTAAGTCCTTGGTTGGGATTCAAATGAGTTGTGACGATAAACAGAATATGACCGTGTTCTGATATCACAGAATTATAGAGGAGAGACAGTTAGATCCACATTAATTATTCCACAGAACTGACGCAGTCATGTCTCCAAAGGCTTTTTTGTAGGGTCATTGGTTATGTGAATATTGAAGTTGGCAAAAATGTGACCAGAATCTGCCATGAATACATCGTCCGACAAGAATTCTGGGAACTCTTTGAGGAATGCTGTGTACAGCCCAGGGGGCCTGTAAATAGCGGCTATAAAAATTGATTAAGTACCATAGTTTTCATGACTGAAACCTGACAAGGGTGAATACACTCATTTGTTTGAGTGTGAATTGAAGTTTAGTGTCTGTAATTATACCAACACCTCTGCCTTTCCAAAACCCACAGGGGATGTGATCACGAATGTAACCAGAAGGAGAGGCCACATTTCGGGCAGTAAATGTTTGCCAGGTCCTACACATGCCCTGCCACAAGTTTGCCTTTGAAACAAGAGATCTTACATTAAGCTGTCCAATTTTAGGATATCGTTGCAGTCTTTTTTAATTATGACCGAAATCTAGGGCTTTATTCTAGTTAGGTTTCAATGGTAAGCGCCACCTTGTTTTACTTTGCTCAAAGTAGATCGAGGTACAGTCAAAGTCTGGAGAAACCTAGGTCGACTGTACTGACTAAACTATTGACAGACCCCACTAAGCTAGCAGTCAATATGGTTTACATCTCAAATCAAATTCAAATTTTAGTGACCCAGGATATTCAAACCAAAGGCATGCGTTGTAAATCAACCTGATGCGATGCTACTCAGCCAATCAAATCTGCGTAGTGGAAAACGTAGTCGAGTGATACACAAACATGGAAGAGAAACAAACGATAATAGTGCCTAATAGTGGGAGAACTAATTTAGTCAGAGAAGTTATTTCACATGGCTAGCTCTATAAAACAGCGCTTGGACGGAGTGTCGAGAACGGAACAGTAGGTAAACTCCTTGAATGGTCAGATAGTGACTCAGAGGAGGATGAGTTGCCCCACTGTCTACCACAGGAAGTCAGCCTACCATGTCTCAAGAGAAAAATACTTAATGCTTTTCAGTGAGCCTAGAAAAAGTGATGGTATTCCAGAGCAGAACACATATACAAACACACACACACACACACCATAGCCTAGTCAGTGATTGCCTGTTTGTCACCAAATTTTCCCAGGCTTTTAGCCTATGAATGTGAGGTTTGGTAACTGTGGTTCTGCGTCTTTTGACTCGGCTAGACCCACCACCACCACACCCATGCTGACTCCACACTAGACTCCCACAGACCCAGGCCCCATGTGCAGTGTGAGTCACTCTGCTGGGCCTGGCAGCAACTTCACAGCTCCAGCAGTGTGGAGAAGGGGTGTGGAGTCCCACACCCAGCATCCTTCACAGCTTTATAGACTTCAGAGCTCCTCTGGTGGGAGGAGCCATGAACCACCCACCAATATCTTGTGTATACAGTATATACAGACTGGGTGTTTGTAAAAGCACTTTGTGACAAATTTGTTGTAAAAAAGGTCTTTCTAAAATACATGTGATGTGTATATATATGTCTTGTGTTCACAGGTCATTCTTGTGAATTACAAGGCCATGTTTGAGTAAGCCGACATGACTTATTGTGAATACTAGAACGAGAGTATTGACCTCAAACTTTTTTGAACGTATTACGGATGTTAATGGTGAACTTGCACAATGTGAATTGAATAAAGCCTGTACATTTGACCCCAAATATTTTTTGGGTTGAAACGATGGACTTAAGAAGTCAATTTCACCTGAAATCAGTGGCACGTTCCAATTAACAAGCTGAGGGTCAATTTAATGGAGCAATTGGAATATAACTGACAGAACTGATTTAATACTATGCTCTCCGGAGTTAGAAGTTACTACTACAAAGAGTGTGAGGCAGAGATGTTCACAAGTCTCTGACCTCAAGTCTCAAGTCTTTGCGCTCAAGTCCAAGTAATATTTGAATTTTGTATCACTTGCAGTGTTCCATCCAGGCTGCTTAAAACACTGCATAGCTATAATTATATTTATCAGGAATTTAAAGCTTGTAATATGTTATTATGACTCGTTTATCTATTAGCATATAGTATCAGCTTTGATTAGTTATTTGGTATATAATCAGTGTTAACAGCCTATTGCAGGTTTAGCTCCCTGAAATGTATTGGCTAAACTATACATATTCATCAATACAACATCACTGGGTAAGAAATAAACAAAAATAAAATAAACAAAGTTAATATGAATCAGGATTTTCCAACCTATTTTCCTGGTAGTTGATTTCTGCCACAGGAATGATAATATTTTGTGCTACTGCAAAACATTACTCTTGGAAAGAATATTGCATGAATTTACAATAATTTCTTTTTTTTGGCAATGCCGATGTGCAAAAACTGTATCAGGATTACTGAATGTGCCACATTTTATAAACATTACCCCAGAGATAAGGTCCAATGCGGACAGTTGTCCAGTAAAGACCTAGAACAGCAGCAACCAGTAATTGGTGAGAAAGATGCCGATTTTGTTGACACAGGCCCAAAACAAGTTCAGATGCCTCCGTATCTCCTTGACATTTCAGGCCTGCCATCTGTCTGTCATGGTGTAAATCTTTTTTTGCGAGGGGTTGTCAAGTCTTAGCCCTCAGGATACTTTTTTATGTTGATTAAGAACCGCCCTTAGGTTTCAGTTCTCCAGTAAACAAAAGGTCAATGGTTCAAATTCCAGTGCGGGGCAAAGCATTTGTTATTGTGTCTTTGACCAAAATGTTTAACCCAAATGCTCCTTTAAAATCGCATGATTAGAATGTCTGCTAATTGAGAAATATGAGGCAGAGATCTAGGCTACATAATCATGGTGATCAAATCCAAAGTTCACAACGTTTGTATTCGGGAAGATTCATCAGCAAATCATGAAATGAAGTAAAAACATAAGGAAATATAGTGCATTCAGTATATTTAGTGTGTTGATAAATGAAACATGCACATCATTGGATGCTTCTAAGACAATATGAGTTACCACACTTAGCCCTGAGGTCTTGAAATAAGGTTAGCAGAGAATGTGTGATGTGTTTCACTGTACGTGCAAACGCATCACAGTTGTCAAAATACAGTGTCCTTCATACTAACTTTTATTCCATCTTATTATCTCCATACTATAAGCAAACGTTCTGATATACACTTTACTATCCTTTTGAGAACAATTTGTCAGTGGACTGTACGATCTTGCATGTAGCTTACTTTAGCGTCAGATGTGTTGATTCAGATTTCCTTACTTGTCATTACTATATTTGGGAGGCAATTTCAGAATTTGGTAATATTTATATTCAGTGACTTATGCAAACAAGCCAAGAAAAACCACAGCTATCATACAGCTGACCTTTAAAAAAGATATCCACGATGCATACACTCCCACTTTCATTCCTTTTTTTCACACAACTGTATGCCAAGAGTTTCCGTTTTATGGGACGCAGCATTTATGGGAGTTCATCCCTACATGTGGAACCAATATTCTTTTGGCTAATGAGTTCTCCAGCTGGTGGGGAGTCGTTTGCGTGCTACACAACAAGCCACATACCAATAGAAAAGGCGGAGGTAACCATTCTCTAGCACAATAGATGTTGTAGTGCTCTATGGGGGTAGCACTTTACAGCTCTGGTCAGCCTTTTGCTTTTTTTGGAAGATTCGCCCACCATTGTCTTATTTTAGTTTTTCGTCCTCTCAGTGAATAGCATGACAACGTCATGTGTCTAACTGTCTTGTCTCTATTGTCAAAGAAGGGCTTAATTTGTCTAGTGTGGTGTAAACACATATAAATGTTAGTGCAAGGATCTGAAATCTGCATTATATGCTCGTAATTATTTAACATCCGGAGACTCCCAAACCCATTGTCCTGGAATAAAGCCTGAAAAAATATCTCATTGTGAAAATACCTTTAAAGTTGTATTATCAGCTAATTGATGATGCCTTATATATGTGATAATGTTACTTTAGGCTTGCTATATTTTCTGATAAACACTGACCTGAGCTATGTATTCGCTGTCCATTTATAAGTTACGACGGTTTGGAAAAATGCAACATTGAGACATTTACGGGCCTCTCCTGACGACATGCCGTGCTCGGGGCCCAAGGGGCACGATGCGACGTTACTTCCTGAGAAAATATGTGGCACAATGTCGGAACGCTCAGCTGTTTAAAGGCTGTGTGAAAATAAAATGGATGGCTTAGTCTTGGACGTCAAAGAGCGGATAGGGGAAAACAGAATTTTCTATGAATGAGTCATTGCGCAAAGCTGTGCGATCCGGGTCCAGGGAAAGGGGGAGTGGGGGTCGGGTTTGTGATAGGAACAGAGTGAAGGGCCGGAGTGAGATATTAGGAAAAAAGTGTACGATGAGGGTAGCAAAAGAAATGGGGACAAGGCGAAATTGCTATGTTAGAATGGGAGATGGGTATATAGAAATCGATAGGGGAGGAAACCGCGAGAAACAACTAGGGGAGGGTGCCGTCCCATCGGACCACAGCTGCTCTCTACAACGCCCATATACATGACACGATCCACATCTGCACGAAGGTTACTGTGTACGAGTTTGTTTGTCTGCAAGTATCTCTCCCTGTTGACCTTAAACGGGGTCAGCCTGCACATAGCCAGTACCATTCAGGAAAGGTCCAGTAATTAGTAGATACACTCAACGTAGTTTAAGGGTTGCTGTGACCTGGTTTTTGCTCACGGCTTGGTTCAAATAATGTTGTTAAACTGTTGTTAGCCTGTTGTAGCTGTTTCCCCAATCCCAGTGTCCTAGTATCTGTCTAAAGTGCAAGGATTTGAAAGATCTAGAAACATAAACTACTATGTCACTCTTGATTAGTAAGCCCTTCTTGGCTCTATGGAGAACGCCACCGTTCGTTGTTCCAGTGGT
Organism: Dallia pectoralis; assembly: GCA_029465975.1. Taxonomy (NCBI): domain Eukaryota; kingdom Metazoa; phylum Chordata; class Actinopteri; order Esociformes; family Umbridae; genus Dallia; species Dallia pectoralis. The sequence goes on along the minus strand of CM055747.1, from coordinate 6,354,871 downwards.
CTCAGTAGTCAAAAGAAGTGCAACGTAACTAAGCTGTCTAAGCTGTTCAAAACCGCTCATTTACAATATATAGTACACAGGCAGACAGAATGCTATTTATCAAGCGTAGTCAGCAGATTCTTCTATGGTTATTAAAAATCCAATGTATTTTTTTTCATGTTGTAATTCCCCCCATAGACACTATTTACAAAAAGGGTCAAATCAATTGTTAGTTTACAATAATGATTTCTAAGAAGGGTATTCATTTTCACACGGTTTTTAACAAGGAGGCTCAAATAAAGTTAGCACAGTGCTGAAAAGTCCCAATGTCCAGCTATTCCTGTTTTTCAAATCCTACTTGCTCGCCTTTTAACACACATTCTGGCGTAATGGAAGTTATGGTTTAGCACGCAAAGGTCATTCCGCCACTCCCTCTGGACAATGTTTGAGAAATATCCCAAACATGAAGCAAACAAACAAAGCAACCGTAGGGAAAAGTAGCCCTTGAATAAATGCACAAGTATTTGGTTTTAATACAACCCCAATTCCGAAAAAGTTGGAACGATATGGTAAATGCTAATAAAATAAAAGAGTAGTAACTTGTAAATGTACTTTGACTTGTATTTAAACAAAACAAGTATAAAGACAATGCATTTAATGTTTTACCCAAACAACCGACTAGCTTGTTTTAATTGATGCATGCAGCATGTTTCAAAACAATATTAGGGCACGGTCATCAGGGTCTTGAAGTTGACGGTTACTGTTGTCGCCCCCTGCCTCTCCTCCACTGATATGCGGAGGAGATGAATCAGCAGAACTAGCCGGGCGAACGCTCCTTGTTCCTCTCCTAATCCTACCCCAGGACATACAGTCCTGTAATCTGTTGTTTTCATTGTGTGCACATCTTCAACTCCTGCGCCTGGCTTTGTTCCTCAAACCGCTCTTATTTATTTATGTGGTATGCCAGATAGGTGTGCTACACGGCTAATTCATCACAGACTGTCTTAAGTATGTTTGATTGCCCGGCACATTGACCGATTGATGTCTGATTTCCGTGAGAAAAAAAGCTACCACTGTAATTAGACAGGAAATGGACAGACTTAGAATGAACCTGTATCCTGACAGATTCCTGCTGGCCTTCACTAATCTACGGCACTACTCAGCATTAAGCTCATCCAACACTACTTATGCATGTGGTTCCATGCCATCAACACACCCTCGATTGCCCACCCACCTAGAGAAATTCGAAGTGATTTCTCTAAGAAACTCGTTCAGTCACCCAAAGTGCTGTCTTATAGGTCTCCTGTCTGACTTTGCGTCCACTGTGGAATAATATAGATAATTTGAGCAGTGTGAAATATGGTGAATTTTATTTAATCAGTCAATAACATTTATTTTATGAAGCCCTTTTAACAACATAGCCGTCACAATGTGCTTTAACAAACACCAAACTGAAACATGACAGAGGACACATCTACAAGTTGATACACAGCGGCTATGAAAAACTCCCTGATGGGTCAAATTTGTGAAGAACTTATGATAGTTTTGTTTTATAATTATTAAATGCATTTTTCAAATGCAGAAAGTCTTATAAAATGGTAGAGTCCAGGTCAAATACAGTCAAAAAGGGACAACGGGGGGGGGGGACTGTCAGGTAGCAATAGCTGCTCAGCCTGCAACACAACCAGGAGGGTTCCAACACATTCACGCATCCTCTTTAATGAAAGCGGAAACAAAACACAGGAAAAGGTTAGACACCCTAGTTCTCCTACGTCCCCGGCACAACAGTATGGCAGTATAAATCTTGAAACTGTGACAGGGGGGTCCAGTGCAACTGTGGTCCTGAACAGGGTAATGTCTGGACAGGGCCCAACATGTCGGAAAGCCTAGCCAAGCATCAACCAAGGGATACCAGTCAACCGCAACCACTCTGGAAAGGTTTTGTTTTACTCAGTTATTCAAATTGAGTGAACTTAAAAGAACAACACAGAGCCCCCCGAATAGGAATTGGGAGAGGACATCCCAGGGGAGAACCCGCACGGCAAAGACAGCAGCATGGAAATTAATTCCGATCCTGGTCCAGACTACATTTTACCATAGACCTTGCTAAAGAGATACGCTTTTACTAGTGACTTAAAAGTTTGCATTTCTAACTCGGAATGGCAGCGCATTTTATAATAGAGGAGCTCCGTAGAAGAAAGCTCTACCTCTGGCTGTTTGTCATTGTGTTCGCACCTCTTCTACTGACCCATTTCCTTTAAATAATGAGATAATTTCACCTTCTGGCCAGAAGAGCATTCCAACGGTCCCATTAGAGGATAGTGTAAATATGAGCACTCACATTGTTGTGCTGGAACATCAACATTTACCGCTCCAATGAAACCTTCTGTGTTCATTTTCCTCCTCAATTAATTTATCTCCCGCGTCTGTGTTTGGGAGTCATAACTGTTCATTTATGTCATAACACAGAGTGGCAGGTTTAAGGGGTGGCTGAGGTCTGCATTCTGGGACAGAGTTGTCGCTGAAGTCACCAAATTTTGCACTGACATTAAACAATTAGTCCAGGTTGTTTTAATACCAGCGGTTACCAACTTATTTTTGGGTCTGTGGCGTGTTTAACCATATATGGGTTAAAAATCAACAGACTGGGTCACTAATAACTGTCTGATATGTGTCTAAAGTGGAACTATAGATGACATCAGGGCTCGGGTTGTGTGTTTCACTAATCTGTATGGGTTCTGGCTGACCTGAACTTGAATAAACTTGAATTTTGCTTGAAATGCTTTGTGCTTATTAACTCAAAATAAAGAGGACAACGAGAACCAAATGAGCCTCCATATGTTGACTGGGAGAAAAGTTTGACACGAAACATAACTAAATTCCCTCCTGACTCTTTTCTGTTCACACTAAAGCTACAATGCTTTTCTTAAAGGCACAATGCGGCATGTGTAGACATTGCAACCACTGGAAGGTTGTCTCACCTCCGATCACTAACTCACTTCATGCTGTGTTTCCTTGACCACCCATGACAAGCATATAACATTTAGCAATTTGTCTTGTGGAATTTCTAGGCGATCTGAGGCAATAAAAAAATCAAGAAATCACAAGATAAAGCCCACGAGATGAGGACAATTAATCATTTGTTTTGAATGCTCAGATCCAGGGTAATGTCAGGTTAATTTTTGTTTGTCACATTTCCGAACAGTTACCTTAAATATGCTTTCATTGTGACTCGTTTAGAGTGAAAATGATTATCCTCCATTATAATATCAGTTGGACAACCGCACATGCACAATCAAGTACACTCAAAAAACGTTCAACAAATAGATACTATTGACGTCCTGGCATGCATCAGAGGCAAGCCAGACAAAGAACCTATGAGCGTTCCCAACCAGTCATTAAACCCCCAAATTGACAGTTATGTCCCGTGTTGACACACGCACGCACACACACACATCATTCAGGGATATCATCCCCAGAAACAGGTACACTGGCCTGGAACATCTTCACACCTGCATTGAGAACATACTGTGTTCGTGCGTGGTGGTGAAAGGCCCCATGCAATGCTTTACGGTCTTAATGAAGACGTGCGCATCCGCGCGGGCCGACCATAGAGCCAGAGCTTGTCCGCGCAACCTCCTTGGGACTCGGCCAGAAAGAAAATGACTCTTTCTTGGACGGCGGGGCCGGGGAGCAGGAGGTGTGGAGAGAAGAACAGGGGAGGGCCTCTGGGACTGTACAACGGTGGTGTTGAGCGATGCACGGCTGCAGAGAAAAGAGGAAGTGCCCCGGCCTGTCTCGTCGAACAGAGACATGTGTGCACTTGACAAGCTATGTTATATGTTTCTACCTATGCCACCCTGAGTGTGCAGCGCTAAGCAAAGCAATGTCTATGTCAATAAAATTAGTAAGCGTGGGCCCAACAACACGTATGCACGCATTAGGTAATGAACAGTGATATGACTCAACACTACTACATTATTTCAAATGCTCACCCACTGTGTACAACTTAGTGTTTGTTCGCATGTATTCTGGCCCAAACCCGATGTCTACCGGTTGCAACACTATTACACCGAGTACTGTTCTGTGTTCGCGTGGATGTTCGTAAGAGGGGATTCTGATCTACGGAGCTCAGGGTCATCTCACCCATTTCCGTGCATGCACATGTTTCAAATGAACCAGGAAAGCCAGGATTTAACCATCCAGTCCCGCAAGCCCATTTCTGTGAATGTGACGCACGCGGGCCTAGTACTACGCTGCCTTTAAAATAACAGCCTATTTTCGATTTTGGCCACTACATTTGGTTGTGAAAACTAAGCGCTAAATAGGGTATATGGTGTACCTAGACAGGTGCAGGCCTTGGAGAGGCAGCGACAGGAGGTCAGTCCGACCTGTGGACTTGATATATAGGCTTTTTATTATCATCTGAGGGATCTGGGCTGTGTCCTGCGCCCATCGCCACGGAGACAAGGTCAGCCGCGTTTCCCAGGCGCCGTTCCACACGGGGATTAGGTTACGGGGGTTGACGCATGAGCTCATGTCAGTGAGGCTTCACGAACGAATTGCAGGAGGGCAAAAGGACGAGGGAGAGAAGGACCGAGAGAGGGGGAGTGAGTGAGGGAGAGAGACTAAATTGTCTGGCACACGGGTGCTTTGTGTTTTCATTGAACACCCTCTCGCCTCCCTCCATTTCCTTTCTTCTTCTTCCATCACCAACCAAGTGAATGAGTCGAGGAAGTTCTCAATGTCAAAGTAATTCAGGGATAAGGTACGCAGGGATCCGAGTGACAGGTTTGCTCCCATCTGTGACCACCTCGGCTGGGCATTGAAACGTTGAGGTTTACACCAACGAGGAGATGTATGTATTTAACAGTAGAGGAGTATGTATTTAACAGTAGAGGAGTATGTATTTGTACAAAGGTAATTGAATAAAGCCGTTTAACAGCAGTAGGTGCAAAGTGAAGTTCATTTGCTTGTTGAATTGGGAATTGTGAATTACCACAGCATACGTACTGACACGGGCAAATGTACTTATAAACACACACCCCTTTATTCCTCTAAAAGCACAGAAGTGATGACCAACGCAAAGGATATGAAATCATTGTTATTAAAGGACCAGGGGAACCGAATTCTCTGCCACATTCTACAGAAAAATGTTATCCAGACTTGAGCTGTGGACTATGTCATCATTATGACCACGCTGCTGCTCAACAGTCCCGACAAAGCAGCTGCAGATTCTACAGAGGGGGGAGGGAGTTACGGTCTTAACAGTACGATTCTGCACTTCTAGGACTGCTTTAGCTGTCGAGGGCAATGGGTCTGCCTGCATTGGATGTAAGCTGCCGTCTTTTAAGGATCTGTTCAAAGCCAGGTCAAAGAGGCGGGCAGCAAAGATTGAGGCAGGCCCCTCCCATCCAGGTAACTGACCCTTCAGAACTCTCCCCTCTGTCAGATGCCTGAGGTCTACCAAGACCAAAACATCACGCCACAAGAAGAGCTTCTTCCCCACGGTGGTGAGTCTAAGGAACATGCCCCAACACACTTGGCAAATAAACCTGATTATGATTCTGTGTTAAAACGTAAACGATATACCAGAGATTTTTTACAAAGACTAAAAGAACTGTACCAAGGCCTGCAGTATGTACAGTGTGAACTTTGATAATGGGTCTGACTCTAAATGATGCGGCAGCATCAGACATATCCTTGAGCCGAAGGTACTCCCACTTCGGGTTCTGGGAACAGAGGTGGTTGGTACCCCAGGGAACCCTCAATGGGTGAGAAAGCAGTGGCTGAGCTGGACAGGGAATGTGGTCGTACTCTAGCCACAAAAGCTGTTTCTACCATGTTGTAGGGTTGTCCGCTACCATGTAACATAAGGCTCTTTTGACGTCTTGATTGGTCCGTTCTGTCTGGCTGTTGGACCGGGGAAGGAAGCCGAATGACAGGTGGCCCCAAAGCTTTCCAAAAGCCTGAGGTAAACTGAGGTCCCCTGTCGGACACTACGTCGTTGGGCAAGCCACGGGTGCGGACAACATGGTTCAACATTAACGGGACAGGAGCTGACAAGAGTTTGGGCAATGGAATGGCCGGAATCGTTTTGGAGAAGCAATCCACTACCGTTAGGTTAATGGTGTAACACTCAGACATCGGTGATGAAGTCCATCGAGATATGGGACCAGGGACGTTGAGGTGCTGGGAGAGGTTGCAGCAGTCCGGAGGGCGCTTGGAGCTATGTCTTACTCCATGCACAGACCGCACACGCGGACATAGGGTCAGGCTAGGAACAGAGAATCAGAACAAGTAGCACAGAACAAAGTAACGCTGGAAACGAGTGAATGAACAAACGATCTGGCAACAGGTAACAGGAAACAATGATGTATAAAACCCAGGGAATAAGCACATGGGGAACACCTGGTGGAAGGAGGAGAAAATGATGAGCCAGATAAAACAATCAGGGCGTGAAAGATGTGTAATATTCGGACATTTCAAATCCTTAAACTATAGTAGTGATCCTAACTGACCTAGATGTGAGGAATTGTGAAAAAAAATGAGTTTAAATGTATTTGGCTAAAGTGTATTTAAACTTTTGACGTCAGCGGACTTGTGTTGGAGGTCCTACGTAGGACACTACAGAGGACAAAAAGAACAACTGTCTCCAACTAAGATTTTCAGGTCCCTTTGTAGAACAGATTCGACAGATTCAGATTCTGTTGAATAGCCTTTCAGGAAATGCCCACATGGTTGCAATAAGGAATTCGGCCCGTTTCTCCTCCTTCCAAGGACATGGTGCTGAAACCCCCTGATACCCATGCAGGATGGATGTTAATGCGTAACCCCCAACATGTTCTCCATGGAAACCCAAATTTACCGTAACACTGGAAACTCCTTGATTATGTTACTTGTTCTCCCGGTTTCTTTTTTTGGGTGGTGCGGAGGAGAGATGGAGCCGAGCTTTCCCAAAGTTTCCATGGACCGCTCTTTTCTGCTGCCTTAAATAATTCCTTTGAGTGGCAATGAAAAGTCCGGGAGGGAGTAAGAGAATGACCAGGATTACACAAATAGCAATAAAATATATATATATTATTTTTTGGGCATTAAGTCAAGACTTTGAACTGAATGCAGCCGGTGAACTGAATGCAGTATTAAGTGTTTACATATTTTAAATGTTCCTATTATATAAATATAATACGTTGTTTTTATGAAATACGTTATATGAATTCTTTCAACCACCCAGAACTTATGGTATTGTAGAGTTCAAACAGCTATACACATCATGAACAAGTTTTATGTTTTACATATGTGAAAGAAATATGAGATGTCTTTGAACAAATATTGTATGTTGCCTCCAGGTGCTTTACATGTCATGTTAAATGTTCTCTTTAAACCAAATGTTTATTTTCGTGACAACTAGAATGACTAGATGTCCTCTTTGCGTTATATTTGTTACTTTCTGTTTAAAGCTGGTCTCATTTCCACCTTGAACACACCCCGGACTGTCTTGTTCTAATCATTCACACCAGGTAATCATTATCCCATTAGTAAGTGTATATATGTTACCTCAGTTACTGATGTCTTTGTGCTTCATTGTTGTATGTCAGTCGGTGGGGTTGTTGAGTGTTTTGGATACAGCCGTAGTGTTGTATGTTAGCTGCCGCTACATAGAGCACTTTAATTTGGAAGTTGTATGTTTTTTCCGTTTGTCGTGTTTGTTTTTTAATTAAAACCCACAAACGTGATACATCTATGCCTGCACCTACTCTCCAACATCCCAAGTCCGTGACAATTTTATTCTGTAGCATCAGCCAGACCATTTGTTTCCACACTGCAGTGTTTCAAAACATACTCATACGCACGTTGTTATATTGAATCAAACATATCTGAATCGAGAAGGCTACTGTACAGCTGATTTGAAAAAAGCTAGATGATATTGGGGGTTTCCTTTTCAGTGAAACACATTTAAATACAGATTGCAGAATGTTTTACTAATCACAATCGGACAACAACAATTCAACAAAATATAAAACAAGTATGTTAATTCTATTTAGGTGTGTCTTATTATCAAACACTAAGAAATGATTGCTTAGTTTTGCTAAGTTTAGCAGCTAACTATTGACATCTGTGGCTAGTAATACCTCACACTCTAAGGTTAGTTGAGCATTAACATCCAAGATAGCGAACATACGACTCACAGATGTTGGCCCAATGTATACACCACACATGTGAACGATGCATTTTGGAGAGAGATTGCCCCACGTGTCTTGGAGTATCACAATGCCACCCGTTCCCACGCCTCCTTGGGAACCCCAATTACTTGGCACCCTGTCACCGGCTTATTATCCCCCACCGTTCATTCTCACACCTGACTGCACAACGTTCACTACACACCCCAGATCTTCTCATCATTACGCACACCTGCTCATCATCACTCTGGATTGCCACATTACGCACACCTGGTCCTTGTTACTGCAGCATATATCTGTTCCAATGTTTGACTGTCCATGTAGAGCATTGATGTGTTTTGTACCGAGTGTGAGTTCTTGCTTGTGACTCGTTCTAATCGACCTGAAGTTGTCGTTTTCAGTTCGTCGTCTTAGGTTACCGTACTTGAAGTCGTCCCTGACAATAACTAAGGAGTCGGGGTAAAACGGTCCAACCCAAAGTACCTGTTCGGCTAGCGTTGGAATGTAAACACCAACCAGAAAGTATGATGAGAATTCCTATGGGCTGTTGATTGGCTATCAGTTAATGGTAGCTTGTATGATTGAGTAAAAATGTAGACATTATAGTCCTGTGTTTTGAGTTATACCATATTCCCGGTAAAGTGTTGGCGTTTTCTGCCACAGTGAGTCCTGCACTTTGATGCAGCCGCACAGCGTTGTTTCTTCATTTTCATTGACGAAGCTGGATTCAATCTAGCTATAACCAGTTGTGGGGCCGTAATGTTAAAGGACAAAGAGCCGTTGTGCGTGTCCCAGGGCAGCACGGGGGAAATATCACCTTGCGTGCCGCCATTAGTCGACAAGGAGTTCTAAATCACCATGCTATTCCATGTCCCTGCAATGCTGCACACATAAGCACATGTGTAGATGCTCCAGATAATGCAATTGTACCGGACGGAACAGTGCAGTCCGGAGAGAGTCATCGAGAAAATCTGGACCAATCCTCCTCGGTCGCTGGTATTTGGGTTGGTGACCTCCTGGCACGCGTTTTGTTGTTCATTGCCCTCACCTGTTTCCTTAGTCACTGGCCCAATATAGGTTCCTCTGTTCCTAGTGACTTGACTGTCTCTGTTTGATGTCAGCCCATGTTCTGGTTGCTTCTGTCTTGTCTAGTTGTTTTAAAAAAAAATTGTTAATGAATATCATCAACTTGCCCTGCGTTTGAGTCCCGCATGACTCTACTATTACAGTGATGAAGGTCGGGCTAAGCAGTTTGGTCATTGCTATACTTCAATTAAAAGAAAAGCAAACGTAGTCTGAATTATCATTTCACTTTTTTATTAGGGCTGTCGAAAGTTAATGTGTAATTGTTAGCCTGCCTGTAATTGTTTTGTCGCTGTTAACGCCTTTGACTTTTTTGAGAGCCACACAGCAGTTAGTGCTTGTGTCAAACGCAAAAATTCTAGTATTTTATTCTCAATGTTGTGAAAATAGTCAATAGTTTGTAGATAATACTTGATGGGATGTTTTGAAGCACATAGTTGTAGTTTGAAGCTGTGGTTCTATAGATGGTCTCATCCACAACAACTTATACAAGCAACTCTAGCCATTAAAGATTCTTCGTAGTGGAACTTCGACCCAGAAAACAAGTCTGGGTGTTGCAACAGTAAATCTCAGTGTAAAATTAGGTTTGATATGCGTATGTGGTTTTGGCTGTTAAATTGTAACACTTTCCATTCACCAAGGTCAAATCTGAATTGGATATTGGACTTCTCTATGAACGCAGAAAACACAGCTGTGGTCAGAGACGGCTTTCAGAGAAGAACATTTCTACCCGTAGTACATCAGACTATTTGGACAAAAAGAACACTAGTGTTATTCTGGTGTGTTCTGATGTCGATTTCAGGAATTCTGTTACGAAGCTGGTTGGTTTAATCCAAACTTAAGTTTACAAAACAACAAAATCATGTGCAGCAACTCATTACATGTACATATATTCCAAGAGCCACAAACGACCGAAATCTAAACTAAATAGGGCTCCCAATTGAGGAGACATCAAAACCAAAGCATAAGGGATGACGAGAGCCCTCTAGCCTACTCTAGGTCCTAAAAGGACCTCTAGCCTACTCTAGAGATGCCTAGAGGGACGCTGTCCCTACAACTGACCAATCCCACCACTGCATTTCCCTAACATTTCTGGCAGTTATTGGAATACCACTCTGCGCATTGAAATGCAATTTGGTTAGATGGTTGTTATTTACAGCCAAACTATGTCTGTGAAGTTTCAACATTCAGATGTTCTATACAGGGTAGTTGTGGTCACATCAAATTAGCTGATAGAATAACAGCATGTGAAAATTTCGTACAGAACCCAAGTCTTTTTTCAAACAACTTGTTTTCCATCAAAAACTCTCTGGAACATCTCTGTTTTTTTGTGCATTCTTGTCATTTAATGCAACAATTAGACAGAACATCGACGTTCAAATACAAATTACAGGCTTGTTGGTCCGGATGATTGGTGAGTGAGTACTGTAATTGAAATAAATCAACAGTTTCAACTCATTTGTCAGAGTACAGATGAAACAGTTACCAATTTCCTGATTACTCAAGGCAGGTTCACTAATCAGAGGCTACAATCAACTGGATAGATTGGACACAGATGTTGATCTTGCTTATAGGTTCTTTTTTATTTATTTATTCAAAGTACAGCTTATGAAGACATTGTAAATCCCCTTTAAAGGTTTCACAAGTACTAGATGAATGTGTAAAAACATAGCAATAACCATAAACATTCTGTCATAAAATGTGAAATGTGGCATAGCTAACAAACTGTAATGTATCTTATTATTTAGGGTGTGACATTCAAAAGCGGATTTGGTCAGCCAAACTCTTCTGCAAGATGTAAGCTCAGACAGATTTAGTTTTTGTCATTTACCAGATGCTGTTACCAAATGACAGTAGCGGGTGCTTTCTTTGTGCTGGGCACACATGGTACTCATATCCCCAACCCTGGCATGCTCTGACATTTTGTGTACGTGAAATAATTAAATGTAAATAAAAGCACGCTCATTGATCACTATTTGTTTCAATACCAACAAAGCAAATGATAAAATAACCGGGGGTTACAAATGTACTTGCAACGCTGCTAACTAGCACAACAGAAGTCTAGTGATGTTGCATTTAACGCTTCATGTTTCAAGCATCACAATGTAACCCTAAACGTTAACCAAATTCTAACCCAAAATTCAAGTTGAAGATCAAAGTGGGAACCTATGATTGCAAGCCCGACTTAAAATGTCGAACATATCCAAGTACTAACAAGAGGTGTGATAAATATTTCAAGTGGACATGAGCTGTAGCACAACCCATTAATAAGAAGTATTGGCTGAGACTGTACCCAACAGAAGATGTCACATACTTTGCAGACATCATTGTAATGTACCATGATATTTAGTAGATTCAATATAGATGTGAAAGCCATTGTAGCTATTGCTGCTCCAAGGGTTCCCCCATAGGGGCCCCATAGACTAACATATAATGTTGGCTGTTTAGTTCAGCTGGCCTGAGGTATTCTGCTCTCAACAACAACATCAGTCCCATCAGCATGTGGAAGTACTGAGTGCCAAATGAACGTGGTTCATATTTACATTTTGGCAGAGGAAGGCTGGGATAAGAGCTAGGTTAGAGTCTCATGACCACTTTAAAACACAGGGGACGAAACGCTCCTATTAGTTAGATTTGCAATGTGTCGTCAGCCAGTCTGCTCTCCTAAAACAGGGAATGCCAAGGAGGAGGGGGGGAGGGGCAGGATAAAAAGGGGTCTTTAGCAAGTTATAATCAGGGCTTGGCAATCACTCACTGCTAACATTTCACTGCAATTAGCTTTTCTTGTTTAGAGTTTAGATGTTTTGTAATAATGGGAAGTCAATATTACTCACTCGGATCTTCAGTTACCCGCAACAAGTAATCTAATAAAATAAAAGTTAGAGAGCTTGATAGTTAAATAAATGTATTAAACGATCTCTTTAGGACTTGCATCTTTATTAACTATTGCAGGTACTTCATACTTTGTAGGGAATCCCTTGCAGGCATGGACATCACACGTGGACATCACACGTGGACATCACACGTGGTCATCACACGTGGTCATCACACGTGGTCACACGTGTCTTCAGTTTTGTCTTCAGTAAGTGACATGCATGCTCACACGGGTTCACGTCAGATGATTGACTTGGCCAATTTAAAATATTTTACTTATTTGCCTTAAAAAAACACATTGGTTGCTTTGGCAGTATGTTTTGGGTCATTGTGCATATAGTGATGCATTGTCTAGTCATTTTTGCTGGATCTGTCTGAATCTGAGCAGACTAGATCCCTAAATGCTTCAGAATGTATCCAGCTGCTTCTGTCTTCTGTCATCTCATTTATAAACACTAGTGACCCAATGCCATTGGAATCCATGCATGCCCATGCCATCACACTGCTTCAAATCATGAGCCGTTCCAAGCCTTCTCCATACCTCTTCCCATTATTCTAGTACAGGTTGGTCTTAATGTTATCTGTCCAAAGAATGCTGATTCGAACTGGGCTGACTTTTTTTAGATATGTTTTGGCCAAGTCTTATCTGGTCTTTCTATTCTTGAGGATTATGAATGGTTTGCACCTTGTGGTGAACCCTCTGTGTTTGCTCTTGTCTTCATGGTAGACATAGATAATTATATGCTTGCCTCCTGGAGAGCGTTTTTCACTTGGATGGACGGTATTATTCTTGACCGTGGACGGGATCCATACGATAATTTCACCACTGTTGCCTTCTGTGGATGTCCAGGTCCTTTTTGTTTTTCAGAGATCACCAGTGCTTTCTTGTTCTCTCACAATGTATCAACTGTTTATTTGCCCACTCCTAATCTCCCTGCTATCTCTCTGATGATTTATTCATTTTGCCTAAAGATGGCCTGTTTTACTTGCATTGAGAGCTCCTTCGACCGCAAGTTCTGGGTTCACAGCACCACAGCTTTCAAATGTGAAGATACTCAGAGAATCAACTCCAGACCTCCAGACCTAATTTGTGCTGAAATGACGAAGGAATAGCCCACACCTGTCCAAGAAACAGCTTCTGAGTTAATTGCCAATTACTTTCCCTGAAGATATTAAATAGCTATTCCTGAATCCTTCCTCCAATGTAAATACATTCTCACATTAAAGCTGAGAGATTGAACCCATATTCATTATTTAACTGTAACTTCAATGTTTTGTCAATTAGAGAAAATAACAAAACTTATGTCAGTTTCCAATTATTTCCAGACCTAACTTTAGATGGACCTTGAGACGGTAGCGTTAAAGAGGAGAGAAAGGGAGACAAGAGTAAAGATACTTGGAGCCTGATGTCATGGAGTGTTTTTACCCCGTGTTTCCCGGTTTCCATTTCTCCATGAACTCATCCCCGGACTCAAGTCATCATTCAATACTCACACCCAGGATCTAATGTTCCCAATTAGTGTGGGTACAAGTGTCTCTCTCCTGCTCCCTGGATTTGAGCTCTTCAGTTTTGTCCTCCAAGTGGGACCTGAGAGCGTTTGTTACTTGTAGCTGTTTTGTTATGTTTAGTCGTCGCTTAGTTGAGCACACTTCATTTTCAAGTGCAGTTCGTGAGTTGTTTTCTGTTCAGTGTTTTACTTTAATTAATAAATCCCATTGAACGAGATTAATGCCTGAGCCTGATTCCTCCCAGACTAAAAGGGTTCGTGACACCTGAAAACCAAAAGCTATAAGAACAATATTACTAAAGAACTATAGCAGGATTTTGGTTCTCCCTTGTGGAGGCTCTGAAACAGACAAACGAACAACAACAAAACATTTCCGAGTCACTTAAAACAACCAATGCCTTCAGTCTTTAAATATGATCAAGAATAAAACGGATCACTGATCTTTTGCCTCCCTAAATGAGTCTCACAGTTTGTCAGCAATGGACTGTCAAGTCGATATGTTCCACGGTTTTCTATTTATTTACTTCAATATTTTCCTGTGTTCTGGTAAAACAACCCATGCGTTGCATTGTTTGTGTCTTTGAGGTCCCAGATAGCCTGCATGGCGGCTGGCCTGAGTCACGGACGTCCACCCAGTCATGCCCCAACGAATGTTAAAGCAAACGTGTCCAGTGGATTGCATCACTCTATCGGGTGATTTACTGGAGGAATTAGAAACAGCAGCAACGGTGAAAACATTACAGCCCTGAGATGCTGTAATTTTAACACTTAAATTTATATGAACCTATGCTTGTATTCACGACCACACGTCTCTCCGCTGATGGCAAATGAGCATTTCACTTGCTTGCCAAAAGAAGGAAGCCATTGGTAAGGAGGAAAATGTGAGGAAAGAAAAAAGATTGAGGGGAATTCCTGCCTCAATACCACCTGTTCCATGTGTTAACAGTTGGAGGGACTGTTGAAACGAGTAATTAAACACTGTGGTTAACATCTGTGTTTCCTACTACTAAAATTACATTCTGTGTCATTGGTGACTATTTACAATGTACGTTTCTATATTTTTTCATATGCATGTAAAAACATACGCTCGCCTTGATTCCTGCCATTTACTCAGATACAGCTAGTCATCTTCTCTGTATATATGTTGGAAACTCAGTAAATACTACTGGATAATATCTACGTTCTGTAATAATATAGTTACAGTAACTTTTTTTTCCAAAATGCACATTTAGGCATCTAGACATGGCCGATTATATTTGGATGAGTGTATAAATAGTGATGTACTTCTAGATGGCCTTTGTGGGGCTCCTTTACAGTGCAAGAGGCGGCCATTGTGACAAAAATTTTGGGTTTTGAATTTTAACGCAGGTCGCACTAAATTAGTAATGTTGTGATATAACAGCGTACGTAATATATTTGCACTGGTAATTGTGTTACGTCTAGAAAAGTGTGTTTGAACAATGACAACGTTCAAAGGAGGTGTGTTTGTTTTAAAACAGACAATCTGTTCCGGGGTTCGGAGAAGAGAGCTTTGAAGCAGAAAAATAACCAGGTAGTGTTTCTTGTGTTTGGACGAGGTCTCTCCTTGGTCAAGAAAAAACGCAGTGACTTCACTGTTACACTTATAGTTCATTTCAAGGTTTTATATCAGATAATGGAAAGGCGAAAGGCAGTAGTGACTCATGAAATAATGTAATTACTATTGATTCATCTTAAAGTGCTTAGCATTTATGAATAAATGTGGTCCTGTTTATTTTTTTAAACAAAACACAACCATTGAGGCATTTTGATTGAAGAGGGTGTTTGACAGTGCATCTTGTGAGTGAGCATGAGAAATGACCCATTGGATTCTGCTCTGAGGTAAACATCCAGGAGGCAAAGAGCGTGTCCCAAATGGCACTGTAATCTCTGTCTAGTGCACTACCGTTGCCCTGTGTAGTCTAGTAGCCTGGTACACTAGAAAACGGGGTGTCATTTTGCACTCAAGCAGAGGGTCGGGCATTGGCATCTAAAGAATTGAGCTGTGGCCACGCAACTGTGATTGCTCTGATTGTCTCTAACCAAACTTTTGAAAAACATGAAAAATCGAAAGGCTTATTTACATTTTGCATCGCCTGGAGCTCGCGTGCAGTGCGAACAGCTCCCAGAAAACATACGTCCCAAATGGCACATTATTCCTCGTATAGTGCACAACTTCTCACTAGGGCCTATAGGGAACTTGGCGCTATATGAGACACAGCCTAACTGCAAATAATATGAGGTCTGCCTAGTTGGGTTGGCCGGACATTAGAGAATTGGATAAACGCGCATGCTTGTATCCCTTTCCCTTCGCTCACATGATTAATGGCGTTGCTCATTGAACATTATGTTTCTGTGTAGAATTTAGAATCGAAGTCTAAAGAGGATTTCCCCTTGGTTGGTAAGGTACTGCCTAGAACCACACATCTCGCTTTGATCCAGAACCGCTTTTCGTTGCACACCAAAAAATGGCTCACTAAAGGTTTTGTCCCGTCCACTTCTTCAGGCGATCACGAGCGGCATGAAGGCCGACCGTTGTCCGGTGGTTTTTCGGTGGTTGTCCGGTGGTGGTCTAGGGCCGCTGCCTGGAGGCACTCATGCGTATCGCTGTCACGGGGGTCGGATTCCAGACTTTGCAGCCCACTCTCCTCTGTCTTCCCCACGTATAAAGCCAGAAAAATGACAAAACATTATGTTTAAAAATTTATTGGGATGCATGGCTCATGAACACGTTCATCTCCGAGCTCAGAAAAGGAATGCGTTCACCACAGGCAGCATTGACTTAGCGTGGGAGATAAGCTGCATAGTTTTGGAGAATGCTTGCTCCCTTGACTCGGCCACTAGAAGCTAATCGGACAAATATGCCAACACTCTGAGCCCCCTGCATCTCACGGCATGAGTTAGACTTAAGGTGAACAGAAGAGACTAAAATATAGCCTATGAATTTTAAGGCTATAGCATCAAAATAAAAAACACTTCGTAGTGTGTGAGGGGGCACAGTGTTTCGTCACCTTAAAGCATACATCCCGTCTAAAATCTAGCGATGTTAACCAACAGCCACGACTCTGCAATAGACAATACAATTGGTGGACTATAGATCTTAGATCTGTACACTTCGAGACATGTTGAGGGTGTTTAAGCCTAGGATGGGACAGAAGTCACACGGTTCTTGGGAACTAGAAAAGGGCTTCTGTACAATTCATTCTAAGCCTCTGAAATGGAAACAGCTTGAACGGCCAAAGAAGTTGAGAAAATCTCTCAGAATGGGTGCCAGGGCATGGAAGACAACTGACGTAATCCTGCTTGTTTGGCCCGGGCCATCACCTTTATTAGGCGTTGCCAACTTGGCTTCACGTGCTTCCCAATGGAAACAACAGCTCCTGGACTGTCTTGGTTTATTTATAAAAAATCTTTGACATCTGGACTATTGTCGCGGGCAACGTCACCTGTATTGGGAGGGCTCCATATTATCTAGGAAGCCATCCCACCCTCTTGGACCTGAGGACGATAATTGCTGACGTGACCAGTTGCAGTCCGCACGGTCTGCGGCAAATAATCATCTCTTTCTTCCCTTTCCACCAGAAGAGCAATATAAGTTGACAATAAATATATATATATTTTTTCATTTAATTGTTTTTTGAAAATCTATTTAAATATTTTTGTCTGCCCTCCCTACAAAGCTGAACGAGTAGCAGTGTACAAAATGTAATCTCCTCCTTGATTCTAGTCTTTTCGAATTGCACTGCTGGAAATTCAGCGTCGACATTTTTTCTCCATTGTTTTTCCGATGACTAATCTCTGCTTTGTTTTTTTTTCTCTTGTTTGGGATGGTTGGTTGTACTTGTCAAAACCCTAGAAACTCTCTTGTTGATGTGGTTCGGATTCGATACGGTGGTCAAAAGCATAGTGGGGAAATTCCGTAGAAACTCCTTTGTACGTTAGAAGGCCAATGTGCTAATTGTCTGAATCAGGGGATTCTCCGCATCGTGGGCCAGCGTCAGGAGGGGTTGACCTTAAGTCCACCATCACACGCAGATGTACTCTACAAACGCCTATGGCTGGATAGCATGACCTGAACACTTGGTTACACACACATTCATCCTCAAGCAAATTCAAAACGTTTCATTGCGGCGAAATTGAGTTGGGTTTGAGTAACACGATCTAGTGACGTGGGACACTATTGATGGACTGAGAGTTGTGCTGTAGATGGCTGAAGATGTATGTGGCGTACTGGACTGTCATGACTATAGAAGAAGGAGAGTAAAGACACACAGTATCATTGAGGATCAAAACTGTCTTGAAACTAGGATATATTTTAGGATAATATTCAAAGAGTATTTTTGTGAAATTGTTCCTGTTCAGTGATATTTAGTACATAAATTCTGTCGCTGGTAATATCCGTAGTAGGTGAACTTTAACATGTGGAAGAACCTGTAGCAAAGAGACGATTGGCTAGTTACTGCCTGCAGCAATTACAGGTGCTGTACATACTGTATCTCATAGAAAACAAAACTCCTCCACTTGGAATTGAGCATAGAATTAGAGGTCCAAGGTAACTAGGATGAATAGATAGATGTCCCACGCAGCTCCGGAAACCTGAAACCACGGCTTAGAGTGTGTTTGTGCCGAGGGGCTAATGGGAGAATATGTAAGCAAAGCAACCCAGGACATCTAACTCTAATGGGGCAGGAACACTGGGATGGTGATAGAGAACTTAAACACTCTGGGCAAAAAGAGCCCACCCACTTAGGGCATGGAAAGAGAAGAGAGACAGACTCTTAGTAGGCCTTTTCATGTATACAGCATTACATATGGTGCATTTGCTGCCACCCTCCACTGAAAACACGGAGAGTGCCATATTCTCTTGGCATGGTTTATTTGTTGTCACTGAGCCCGTACTGCAATTGATGTCATGAGCTAAGCATGACCTAACGAACCGGTCGAGTAGTCATGGAAACTCGTACGAAATAAAACAAGCCTCCAGTATGACAAGTGAGGCAGTTCAGGCAGTACTTCTGCTTGGTAATACTACGTATTACGGTGTTTTTTTCGTTCTACCTATAATCTACCAAGACGTGTAATTGTTCTACTTATAGAATCAGTGATATTAAAATGGTGAGGGTTTATTTGCTATAGCTATGTTGCGATAGAGAATATGCATGCACACAACCCTCTTCATGGCTGTTTTTAATTCTGTGCTTCACGCTCTGCATGACCTGAGTGGCTCGATTTTACAGTGGGATTATGGGTGATGTATTTTCCAGGGAAGGGTGTTCTGTTAAAGGGCGTTGGTTTGAGGCCTACAGCAGGTTTGAATTAGTCGGATCCTGGCCTTGATTAAATCGCTCTGTATGTTCTTGGAAACATGGTCAGTGTCCCAAAAAGCACCCGGTCAGCTAGCTAGTGCGCGACTTTTGTTCATGTTCCATAGGGCGCTAATCTAAAGTAGTGTTTCATATTAAAAGACGGGGTGCCATTTTGAATGAAGGAAAGGTCTCTCCAAACCTGACGTCTCACAATCCCAGTTCAGAAAAGAGAGAATCATTTTTGCTTTCGTTGTTTTTTTTTAGTCGTAAACTACAGAGCACTTATTAACTAACTCCTCTAATTAGAACTGGAAAGTAATTACCCAGATCAGTCAGATGCGATGACAACCGAGACATTCTTCTTGTTGGTTATGCCAGGGACCAGGGGTTTTGCCTGACCAAAATGTAAACGGGCAGGGAGGAAGCTATTGACCGAACTGGTTGTGATGGATATTGTACTGGATTCTGCTGAGCTAATCATCAACGCTAGAATCAAGAGTTGGAATATACACGTTGACCAGGGACAACGCTCCCAGACATTGCCCTAAATGTAATGAAATTCATATCGGTTAGTCTTACGCTTCATCTTCATGGCCATTTTGGGTAAAAATAACCCATCTAAAATTATGCATGCGGGTTTGATTTTTTTGGTGTTTTTATTGGGAGGTTATTACATTAATAATAGATCTGATGGAAAAACACCTTGTTGTTTTAATTATTGGAAAAAGGTAATATGGTATTTAAAATGAACTGCCGCTGAATTTCAATTTTCATAAAATATTCTCTTAAATGTTGCAAGGTACTGCAAGGAGCAATTATCATCTAAACCGGATAGGAATCCCCCTAATTTTCCGTGCACGAGTTCGGAGTGACTTTTTCTTCTGCTGAGCGCTCTAGTTTATTGGATTTATTGCACAAATCATATGACTTCACTCTCTCACTCATTTCACTCTTCAATATGTTTTACCTGTTGAGTAATAAACCCAGTCTCTCTGGGCTATGCGGACTAGCAGCGATGACCAGACTTGACGTGGCATCGTCCCAAATGTGCTCTAACCACAGGCCAGCTCAAGACTCTCTCTCTCTCTCCCACTGTCTCTCACTGTTTCTATCTCTCTGTCTGTCTCTCTCTCTCTGCCTCTCTCTGCCTCTCTCTGCCTCTCTCTGCCTCTCTCTCTATTCGAGGTTCTTAGTTGTAGCATTCTGCATTGGAAGAAAAAAAAACACAAGTGGATAAATGCATCTCAGGTTCCTGTGTCCAAAAAGATTGTTCTTGTTACGTTTGTCTCTTTGTCACTTAAACATTTGACATTCAAAGTATCTGCTATAACTGCAGTGCTCTCAGAGAACTTGAACCTTATCCCTACTTCCTATGTCGTGCCAATTCTTTCTCTCTCCATCTCCATCTCTCCCATCTCGCTCTTGCACATTTCATGTTCCTGCCCATCTGTCATGCTCACTTTCAATCTCCAACCGCTATGCAATCGCTGTCATGCTCAGGCCGACTTTCGAACTATTAAACGTTTCTCGGCGGCAGCACGGCGAGCAAGTGGAGCTTAACCTGCCATGAGGTTCACACAGGATTGTACCCACAATTAATTTGGTTTGTGTGTTTGGCAGTCTTAGAACATGATGTTATGGAGCCATGTCTGCAAAACCTAATGGCACATTCCTCGCATGACCTATATCAAAGAATCTAGGAATATATAATGCTGATAAAGGATACAACTTGTTCCTGGGTCAGCGCTTCTACACATCCGAGATGCTTTGAAAAAATCCATGACCTGATCCCAAATCTTAGCGCAGTTGATTGAAAACATACTTTACATTTTCCACGGTCGCCGTTCGCCGTTGGAAGGAATGATGTCTGCCTTATGATGTCTTTCGCCATTTTATTGGAAGTAATGAACGTTCAATCTATAAAAATAACTCAAGTCGGGCCATTTCTTAGTCCCACGACCCGCACCAACCTCTGCCATCTCTACGCTCTCAGCGTGCACATCTAAACAGACCAGCTTCGTGCAGCGCTTGACGGAGAGAGAAGCTTTGTAGAGTGTAAATGAAGCTTTTCCTCTTTGTCCCTGTCCTTCCTGCGTTAATACCACACCAGAGTGAGGATGAGGTAATCGGAAGGACTGAATGAACTCTGAAAACGGTCAACGGACAGAGAGGAAATACTTGCTAATACAAAGATGTGAGAAGCTCAGAAGCACAGCCATATTGGCGAATCAATACGATATGGCATACATTTTAGTTTTGTCAACATAATTCACCTTTGATAAAAATCTACCGTACATCTGAGAAAGTTGTTGTACGATTGGTAAACAAAAGATTAGGAAACGACCGGAAGACTTCTGCCTCGCTGGATATTCCATTCCCACGTCAAGCTAGCTGCAATCAACGGGTAAAATAACGAACCCAGCTTAAGTAAACAGACCTGGGAGACGCTGTTGAACTCTGCATGGTCCTTCTGCTTTAATTGAGTAAACCTTACTGTCTGCATTGACAGTAATCACTCTGGACTAAACTTTGGTTTGATGGTTTGAAACATTAGTCTCACAAAAAAACATATTCAAAGGAAACAACCGTGAAAAACAACAGGCAAAAAACAAGTTGACAGGATATTTTTACGGACGTTTCTTCTCCGACTCTAACATTTAATTAATCGCACCACCTGAGCTGCAACGTAGTGTCCGATTGCAACGTACAAATGTGTTGCAGACCTCATGTCCTGTAATCTGTCCATCATCGTATCGTGGAGTACCTCTCAGTCAGTCTAATATTATAGGCCTTGACAATGATACATGAGTCATTGCTGTGGAGTGACTGTTGTGGATACAACATGGGGAAAAACAAGCGCATTGCTTCTTTAACATTGCATAGGAGAGAGTGCAACATCAAAGGGAAGAGTTCTTTCCATGCACCGTGCAAAGTCATAAGTGGGAGCCCATTGTCATCGCGGGTGGTGTCCCTTTGCCTTTTGTTGCAATGAGCTAATGCTGTGTGGGTCAGGAAATAAACTGTCTGTGTTGTTTAATTCTAGCCCACATGTGAGAAAGACCCTTGTTGCCCAGAACATTGGAAAGGATTGTTGGGAGAATGTGACCTCACAACGCAGGGACATACAGTACTGGCACTCTGAGTTATGACGGTCAGGGGATTTCATATGTCCGAGTCAACAGGTTGAATCTTGTCCCATGCTAGCTGCAAATTTGTTCCAATGCTAGGAACAGTGAACAATGAGATCATAATGCAATACGCAACAGGGAACCTGCTCCCTGGTACACAGATGCTACTGGTGCACTTATGCAAGCCTCCAGAAAATTGTAACCAAAGTTGCGGTCCACCAAGCTGAACTTAATTAGCCTGGATAGAGAGTACTATGCAATATTGAAAAGCCTTTATATCTGCAGGATCAGCATATTTATCAGATACATCTTGGTTCAGTTGTGTGGATGGCTTTTTCATCCGACAAATCCGAAGTAAGTTTTGGCATTCCTCAAGGTTTGGTTTTAGGACCACTTTCGTTCTCATTACACATGCTGCCTTGGGTGATGTAATCTGAATCCGTAATGTCGATTTTCATTGATAACTGATGACATTTCGATGAAACTAGGAGAAGACCGCAATGAGCTACTCTGGAAGCATGTGTGTCACGAATCTACGATGTAGAGCGTGGTAGGATCCAGGCGCAGGCAGTATATCACGTTTGTGAGTTTTAATTAAAACAAAACATGTCAAACGGCAAAAACGCATAGACTGATTGAAATGAAAGTGCGCTATGTAGTGACATCTAAATGCAAAACTAACAGCTCTAAGATTAAAACAACAATCACCATACAGACAACCTGACATGTTACAATGAACCAGAAGGCGGGGGAAGTAGAGGTAAGCCAATTATAAACTTACTAATTAGACATAGGGAGATGGTGTGAATGGTTAGACAAGACATGAACTGAACTGAGTCCAGGGGATGCACATGACAATGTGTTTAAGGAGGTGGATGACAGAAAGGTTTTGCTTTTATACTCTGAAATGCTTGTTTTGGGACCTAAGAAACAAAGAGCTTTGTTGACAGATCTCACATGGAACCCCGACAGCTGTATGGTCGTATCGCAAAAAAACTGTGAGAGACCTCGGCGTGACCCTCAACCCGGATCTCTCTTTTGATGAACATTCAAAATTTACTTCAAGGACGTCAATTTTTCATCTCAGAATATTGCGAAGATCAAAAACGTTTTATCATATAATGATGCAGAAAAACGAATCAAGGCCTTTGTCACCTCAAGAATATATTACTGCGATGTTCTACTTTCTGGCTGTCACGATGAATCGATGTATACATTACATTTCTGTTAGAATCTTTACTAGGACCAAAATATTGACCACATTATGACAACTACTTTAGAGACCACTGCAGTGGGGCACTGTAAAGCCCTGAACTGGCTTACTATTGTCAACGATGTAGAGTTGCTACCAAGTTGGTGTGCGCTCACCATGGTGAAAGGGCATGATTGTCCTCGGTCCGTGTACCCCTTGCCCAATTGTTATATCACATTAAACATAAACATAATGGATAATCGTTTTAAGGATTGTTACATGTTTTAAACACGAGAGCAGTTAAAGCAGGCAGGATTTTCTGAATGGGGAGCGTTTATGCAACAAGCTAGCTATCGGTAATGTTAGTTGTTGACAGCCAGAGTTGGCAACTTTTCGACTTGAAGGCAGTCGAAGGTACTGCATTTTTCCTTTAACTGATAGTTGCTGTACTTTATCGTTAATATTGTGTTCCCCCCTTGCAAGGAATTAACTTCGAACATAAATAATATTTCACTTCCTACTTATCTTTTGTTTTTGTAAAATGTAGCCAAGCTTTTGGCCGCTTAACACCAAGCAACCAAAGAAGAATGGAGCAAATGAGGGAGGGTGAGGGAATTGAATTCTTTGTTTAGTTTAAAGGCAATTTGGCCGGCAATTTAAGGAATTCAATAACTTTATTAGGCGTCTATGTACGTTTCTGCACCAGTGATTTGATAACATGTCTCTCGAGATATAACTTTACTCGACAGGACCCAGTAGGCATGATGGGACAGTATCAGAACAGAACAGAGAGATACATATCATAGAGATACATAACAGAGAGATACATAACAGTAATACAAAACCGAGAGATACATAACAGATTGATGCATAACAGATTGATGTATAACAGATTGATGTATAACAGATTGATGAATAACAGATTGATACATAACAGATTGATAAATAACAGAGAGATACACCACAGATTGATACAGAACAGAGAGATACATAACATAGAGATACATAACAGAGAGATACATAACAGTAATACAAAACCGAGAGATACATAACAGATTGATACATAACAGAGAGATGCATGACAGTAATACAAAACAGAGTGATACATAACAGTGATACATAACAGTAATACAAAACAGACAGTGTCAGGCCATAGCATGTCAAAGCAAGTCCATTCTGTGGCTACTGCTGGCATCAGATGTGTGGAAGGGAAATCAATTCAGCCAGTGGCTATTGCAGAGGATTGCATAAGGCTTTTTGTACCTAAAAAAAGTCAAGAACCCGTCACTGTGTCATGCCGAGGTGTAATGGGAAAAGAGGAAAAATATCAGTGAGTGGTACAATGTGTATTGTAGAGTTTCGCTTGTTTTTTATTGCTGTAGCCTAGCATGTAAATGAGCATTCTTACAGGCAAGGACAACTATCTTCTGTGCTTTAGCTATCTCAAGCATGGCTATCTTCTGCAGCATTAGTAAACAATAGGGGGAATTCAGAAGCATGTGGTAATTCATGTAGGCTGATGTCATTACTAAATTTGGTGCCTACGCCGTGTGTGATAAATGTCATCCGAAAAAAACTATTCAGACTACATGCTTCAGGCTTTGAACGGGGAAAATTCTAAAACTTGAGACTTGAATTGAAATCTAGCTCAGAGACATGTGAGCATCGCTAGATGCTAGTTAGTAGGGCAGGTGTGGGCAGTGATCGGTTGAAAAGCATGCACTTAGTTTTTTAAGGCAAAACGTTCTATGGCATCCTCTTTCTTATGTCTGAAACGAATGCTTCCATAGTAGCGAATTTGGTGGATTCACCATGTTTCATTGAAATAAACACCTGTCTGCCATCAGTGTAAGAATTATGCACTATTACCACACTACCATTTATTCTCGATGGCAAATATTTTTCTGTACCTTCAGGCCAGCTTTCTGGAGTCGCCCTCTCAATGTTGTAACAGGGTTGAGGACGTTACCTCACTCTGTGTTTTATTTTAGTTGTCCCACATTTTTTACTCCTTCTGGTCTTGTCATTGCACACACCAGTTGCTTTTTAGTAATCAGTAAGTCTATTTGTTTGTTAGTTTCCATGTGAGTTTGTTTTTCATTATCTCCGTGTGACGTGTTTGTATTGTCTAGTTCGCTCTTTTGTTTCTTTTAGTAGTCGCCATTAAGCGCACTTTCTTTTCATTTCAGTGTCTAGTTTCTCCCTGTTTGTTGTTAGGTTTTTTTCTTACTTTGAAATAAATACCACGAAAGATTACACACTCTGCGTTTGGCTCTCCTCCATCAAAGGTTCAGGAAGCTCCAGTTCGTAACACAATCACTTTAGTTTGAGCACTCAATAAGCCAGAGAATGTCATGGACAAACACAATTCTGTTGGTCTGAATCACCTCAAAAGTTGCGTGCACTGCAGAAAAGAGCTGAAATTTGTTCTTCTTACTTGCCTGGTCCTATCGATATGTTTGTGCTGCGTAAACATATATAATACATGGGCTACAGTAAAAACCTTTTCTCCGGTCAGCCCTGAAACGCATTGTTCCTGGACTTATAACATTAAATTGACTGACTCAGCAACAAGCAGACCTCTTCTGAGCTGAGATTTGCCAACCTAAGTATTCTTCTGATCAGCCCTCTAATTGAAGATTCAACAGACAGCCCCAGCCTCGATCAGCTCCATGTGAGTCTGGTACAGACTCTTCTTGTTCCATAGTGATTACACTTTAAACTGTCTCCAGAGAGGGCAGTTTGTCTGATTCAGTTATCCAGTGAGCGATTAACCACAAAAACAGGAATGTGTTGCTAATCATACAGAATCTAGAGTGAGAGAGGGAACAGACAACGTGACATCTACTGCCTTCTCTCCTTTTAACTATCTCCGGGGTTTTTAACAGATAATCGTTTTTCGTGTGGTTTGTCGATCAAAGTAAACGCGGATCGTCCTTTTTAGTTTCTGAGGCGAACAAAATTGTTGGGGAAAAAAAGAGGAGGACAGAAAGAAAAAAAAACTGATTTATAGGGTCAGTTGGTTTCAAAAGGAAATACGATGACGGTTCTGATGAAGTGGGATTTTCCTACTCCTCCAGAGGCTTCGCTCTCTTTCTCCTCCATCCCGCCACCCTATCTACCAAATATATCACTTATCTAATTCCGAGGGTCTGCTTTCGACAAAGCTTCTTAAACTATAAGTGCTGGACCAGTTTGGAATCCGAGTTATGAAAAGAACGAAGGCATCGGGAGGATGAGGTATCTCATATCAAAACCACATTTCGTTTCCCCATAGACAATTAAACTCTCGTATTGGGCTTGTCCTCGGTGTGAAAACCTAAAACCCTAACCAGGATAACCCTTCTTGCGTGGTCAATTCTTTTGGAATTAGAAGAGCGTGCACATAAGAAGACTATTGCACACAAATCAATTATGTTTGTAAAACGTGCACATGATATATTTCCGATCAAATGTGTTCCGAAATACATTTCGAAAAGCATAAAAAGTTATAATTTGGAGATGAAATGCAGGGTTTGAAAGAATCTTTGAGTTAAATCACTCATAGCAAATATAGACTAATATTTTATATGTATATATATAAAATATAGTCGAGCGAAGCATTGGAGGTCCATTAGACCTCTATCAGGACACCTTTTGAATAGGCCTTGTAATCACTGCTATAATATCTTGAGACATATAGGCTAGTGTATCCAGGAAGTGGTCTTCTGTAAAGTCCTATCCTCTCTGATCTTACGCCCAATGACCCCATTGCTAGGAAGCTTTCACTAAATCATGTCTCTTCGAGCATTTCTTCTTCTTCAAAGTTGTTTGTCTTCTGTGACAAGGACTGGGCAATGCTCTAAATGTTTAAGTTGTCTCTGTAAAGTTGAGAGTTATCCAGCTGTTTCAGAGCAATCTTGTCGGTCCGCTTTTTATGTTTTTTTTTGTATTCTTCTGCAGATACTTTATATGTGGACATATGTATATTTATATATACAAAACCATTCAAATGTTTTGGGGTCGTTTAGGAATTTCCTTGTTTTTCTTGAAAACGGACATGAAATGATGTACAGTATGACTAATTAATTATAATTAATCATTAAGTGTGTCTTTCAAACTCTGCTTTTGGCTCTTTAGTTGTCAATTTGATGAGGTAATCTGAGGAGATTTCACCCCATGCTTCCTGAATCACTTGCCACAAATTGGATTGGTTTGAGCACTTCTTGCGTATCGCACAGTCAAGCTGCACCCACAACCACTCAGCAGGTTTGAGGACGGGTGAATGTGCTGGCCACTCCATTAAAGACCATACTAACGGACCACCACTCTTCCCAAGGTTGTACACTGCTATATCTTGCTTCCTTAAACAGCTGTTGTATTGTAAAAATGTGCTTTGGTTCATTGTCATGTTGTAGGAAGAACGTGGCTCCAATCAATTCGCTGTCCACATTGTCCGGCAAAGCGTTGCAAAATGCCTAAGATCCCTTAAATCTTAAACAAATATCCCTCTTAACCACAACCAAAGCACCCCAGAACATTATATTGCCTCCACCATGCTTGACAGATGGCCTCAAGCACTGGTCTGCGTATCACAAATGTTCTTGTTTGTAATCCAAACACCTCAAACTCAGGTCTGTCTCGAACACTTTTTCCAATCTTTTTCTGTCCCGATTCTTTGTTTGCTTTTTCTATGTAGCTCTGCTTAGAAGGCCAGCATCCCCAAATCAAGTATTCATTGTTAAGAAACTTGTTTTGCGGGTACTATTTAATGAAGCTGCCAGAGGAACTGTGAGGCATCTGTTTCTCAAACTAGACACTCTAATGAATGTGTTCTCTTGCTGTGATCTGGGCCTTCCCAATCCACATTCTATTCTGGTTAGAGCCTGAGTCTGCCCTGTTCGGTGAAGGGAGTGGTACACAATTAAGGATGTATGAGATTTCTTGCATGGAATAGGCTGACAAGTTTCTGAAGAGGGCCATTTGTGCCATTAATCAAACCCAGAATTTCAAAATCTCTATAACTGAACTAAAATACTGAACTAATCTAAAGAACTAGTCAAAATGTGCCTTTTAAAATGACAAACTGGGATTAGCAAACACAGCGTGCCATTGGGAGTGTGGTTTTTCATAATGGACCCCTGTGTGTGCAAATATTTTAATTAAAATATTGCATCTCCAGCTACAATAGTCATTCACAACCGTAACAATGTTTCCACTGTATTTTCTATGTTATTATAATGGTCCAAAAGTGTGCTTTTCTTTCAAAAAGGCCATTTCCAAGTGACTGTGTAAATCTCCTGTTCCACCGCGTCCCAGCGGTGCCCTATTGGATTGTGACCTGGTGACGGGGGAGGCCAGTCGAGTACAGCGATCTCATTGTCACGTTCATGAAACCAATTTGAGTTGATGCGAGCCTCGTGACATTCCTCGTTATCCTGCTGGAAGTGCCCATCAGGTGACGGGTACACTGCGGTCGTAAAGAATCGGACGCGGTCGGGCAGCAATGCTCAGGCAGGCTGTGGTGTTTAAACAATGCCGAATGGGTGCCGAGGGACCCGACGTGTGCCGAGGAAATATCTCCGGCGCCATTACACACCCAGCAGCAGCCCGAACCAGGGTGGATGGATCCATGCTGTCATGTTGTTCGCGTCCAAGTCTGACCCGACCATCTGACCAAATGCAGACTCATCGGACCAACATTTTTCAAATCTTCTGTCCAATTTAGGTGGGTCCATGTGAATTTTAGCCTCACTTTCCTGCTCTTAGCGGATCGGAGTGGCACACGGCCGGGTCTTCTGCTGCCGTACCCCATCTGCCGCAAGGTTCGACGTGCGAAGTGCGTTCAGAGATGTTCTACTGTATGCCTGGGTTGCAACAAGTGATTATCTGCGTTAATCAAACCAGTCTGACCGTTCTCCAGAGAAGTTTGTCCAGAGAATAGCCGCTCACTAAATATTTTCTATTTTTTGGACCATTCTCTGTTAAACCTCGAGATGATTGTTCGGGAAAATCCCAGTAGATCAGCACTTGAAATAGACATACCAGCCCACATGGCTCCAACAACCATGTTGTTTTCAAAGTCACGTAAATAACATTAGACCCATTCTAATGCTTGCTTTGAACGTCAGCAGATCCTCTTAACCATGTCTATGTGCATTGATTTGCTGCCACGTGATTGGCTGATTAGATGTTTGCGATAGCGAGCAGTTGAAAAGGTGTACCTAATGAAGTGGCCGGTGAGTGTATGTCCACCACCATGGTAACTCTGGATAAGTGACAGTTTAGGTAAAAGGTAAATGAATAGTTTAAAATGTTACGCATAATCTCTAGATGGTCTGTGGAGAGCATATTTTAAAACTCTTCTGCTAAAAGGTTACCTAAAATATTTAAACGTACCAGTATCACATATAACCCAAACCAACAACGCATCTCATTTAGGTTTCAAAATGTTTATTTTTTCTTTCCTTTTGATGAACTTTTATGTAGGTCACTTGAATCAAACTTTCTTCACCCTGACCTAATTCTTTCTGCTTGATGTAATGGTCTTCCTGCTGCCTGCAACAATACATTTCTCTTGGCTGGCTATGCCAGCTTGGCATCGACCTTCTGTATTTCTCTATTTTTTTCTCTCGCTTTTCTCCTCTCCAATACTCTTTCTATTTATCTGTCTTGCAGTAAGAGGAGAGAGAGTCTGCCTATATATACCACAGTTAAAGTGAAGTCAAACTGCCATACAAGGCTTCGTTTTTGAGGCTCCAGATGTAAGATTTTACTGCTAGCCGTTTGGTGTATTTCCCACTCCCTCTCCTTTCTGTCACTCCTTCACAAATCTCCCCGTTTTTGACGATTATCCAGATATTCGGCTTGTCTTCTTGAACAACGCCTGAAAAATGATATGCTACGAACATTATTAACAGACGCGAATGCAATGATGAAAGAAAGGTTTGTATGGTGTACACATATTTTGGTTCTGTACGCAAAAGTTGTCCGATGAAATATTTAGGAATTGCAACCATTCTCATGCACAGTGCCTTTTTTACGGGGTCAAATGTAATTGGACCAATTAATCCTAAATAAAATTTTCATTTTTAATATTTTACTACGTCAACAATCATTTGCAGGATATGACTTCTGGAAGTCTGGAATGCAAGGACATCACCAAACGTTGGGTTTCCTTATTTGTGATGTTTTGCCAGACTTTTATTGCAGCTGTCTCCAGTTGTTGTTTGTCCTCAGCAAGTTCGGGTGATTGACTCGGCCATTGCAGAATATTCCACTACTCTGCCTTAAAAACTCCTGGGTTGCTGTCACAGTATGTTTCTAATCATTCTCGATATGTAGAGTGAAACTCTGTACAATCAAGGTAGCTGAATCTGGCAAAATCTGAGCAGACAATATATCTCAATACGCTTCAGAATGTATCCAGCTGCTTCTGTCTTCTGTCATCTAATTTATAAACACTAGTGACCCAGTGCCATTGGAATCCATGCATGCCCATGCCATCACACTGCCTCCTCCGTGTTTTACAGATAATGTGGTATGCTTCAGATCATGAGCCGTTTCAAGCCTTCTCCATTGTTTTTTCGTCCCATCATTCTGGTACAGGTTGATCTTAGTGTCACCTCTTCAAATAATGCTGTTTCAGAACTGGGCGGCCTTTTTTAGATGTTTTTTGACAAACCCTAATCTGGCCGTTCTCTTATTGAGGGTTATGCATTTTTCTCAGAACGTACCAAACTGTTGATTTGGCCTCTCCTAATGTTCCTGCTATCTCTCTGACGTTTTTTTGCTGAATGGCCCGTTTCACTTGCATTGAGATCTCCCTTGACCGCATGTTGTGAGTGAACTCCAGACGTTTTACCAGACGTTTTATTGATAACAAAATAATGAAGGAATAGCCCACACCCGTCCATGAAACATCTTCTGAATCAACTGTCCAATTACCTTTGGTCCCATAAAATATGGGGGTTACATATTAAAGAGCTGTAATTCATAATTTTTTTGTATTTTGGTGAACAGACGGAAAAACCAAACTTGTGTCCGTGCATAATTATTTTGAACAGTACGTGTTCTTTGTGAGAAGGCAACAGAGAAGAACAGTTTGAACCGAAGACGCTTTTAATAAGAATGCAATGAACAGAGGGAACCGTGAGGTTTGTTTGTAAATGTTTTTATTTGGAATAAATATCTTGAAGTCAAAGACTATTCAAAAAATGCCAACATGGGACAAAAAAACGAACCACAAAAAAATATGAAAAAAGTATTTTAAAAGTACTTATTTTACGCACAGCCGAATGGTTGCACTGTATACATAGTATACAAGACAGCCCGAACAAGAGCATGCCATTGCACTCTTTAACTGTACAAAGTGCAAAAGGTTACTGACAGATAAAACAGTCCAAGTAATACAGGAACCATCTTTTAGATGGACAATGTGGTCCCTTTGAAGAACCAAAACAAGAAGCATATAATGGATTACAAGTGGATCCTTTAACTGTGTACAAAGAACGGCTCATCTCCTGCATCGGGCCCGTGGACGGCCTTCAACAGAATGAACCAGAGAGCACCGCCGCGCCGCAACAGCCAAGGGAAGCTCTACGCATCTTGATGGTTTCGTTTCGATCTTAACAGAAACCCGGCTTTGGCAACCGAGCCAGACGGGTAAACGAGATTTAGCAGCTGCGACGCTGGCTCCACGCGTTTGAACGTCTCCGGGGAAGAGATGGAGAATGTGTTGTAGAAGTGAAATGGATGGGGGAAACGAAGAGAAAATGAGTCAGGGCGGCTGGCTGAGTCAGCACGCGTTTCTGCTTACCTGAGCGGTACCACGTGGTAATGGGCAGTTAGCTAAGTGTGGGCGCAGCCTAACTTGGAGAATGATGACATCACTAAGAGCGCTCTCTCTCTCTCGCTCTAAATCCATCAGGGTTGGAGACAGAGTACAGACATCTACAGAGGATTGGACTGCAGGGTTCCTCTACCCGGTCTCGGTTCCCTTCCGGAGAACGACTACACCACATTAGCAGAGTGAACCCGTCACAAGGACGATTCCTGTAACAGTTTCCATTATTGAAGCTTCACTGTCTGAAGTCTCGATAGAGTTTATGTCTCCGTCCTTGTAAAGTTTGCAAGAGGAGCACTACCCCTTTTTGTCGTCGCAAAAACAAAACAGGTTTTCATGTTGTGGAGCAGCAGAAGGCAATAGGAAACCAATTATTTTCATGGATCACAAAACAGGCACCCCATCATTACGTTCTGTGCTCACCAAGAAACATCCTAATCAGCGCGATATGCGGATTGTAGAGGCAATTCTGAAACAATCAACGTACGGAACGGAAATCTCTGTAGTTCGGTACGATTCACCAACGCTACTGTGATCTAACGGTAATACGCAGTACAAATGTACGTGTTACAATAGTCGGTATATCTAGTTCAACCACTTTTCGGATTCTTATTCTCCAGCTTGGCGTAACTGGGATACAATAAGTCTTGCGACGTCATTATAAAGTATTCTCATGCAGTACTAGGGCATTTTGATCTTAGTCCACAAAGCAAAGAGTAGTTTCATACTGTCAGTATTGTTTTACATTCCTTACTAACTGGCTATAGGACAAGCAGGTGAGATATATGGCAGGACGATTGGCAAGCTGGTGACTTTAGGTAACACTTCGCAGAAACGCCATTTAAGAACACCCGAGGGGTCACAAGATGGCGCATTGATTCCAGACACATCAGGTCAACTGGATGGATTGCTGGACATAGTATACATACTGGAATACACTGGGATCCCAACACTTATAAATAGAAATAACCTCAACTGTGTTCTGTAAATACAGGACCCTCCCAAGTAAGTAACTAACCAATGACCTACTGCGCATCATCCACCCATTCTCTTAGTCGATATTGTGTCCTTCTAGATCCAGTTTTGCGAGCAAATGGCAAAACAAAGAAACAAAGTTCTAGATCATTAGGCGGATCAATTCATTCTGTCCGTTTTGTTCTGCGATATTTGACAGACGCTCCAGTCCATTGAGGGATTGTACTTGAGTCAAGGAGACCATGTCAGGTTTCGGGGATGGCTAACAGGGCTTTAGCTGACAGAAGTCCAGCTCCTGTGGCTTGCGTTTCTCTGCATTGCAGTGATCCCGGGGCAAAAGCAGCCCGGTCTGGGTAGCACAACGCAGCGGTCGCTTCTTGAAGCCCTTTCCACAGGTCCTGGAGCACGGAGACCAATCCCCGATCTCCCACATCGGACAGGGGTCCCCGCAAACCTTGGTGCTTGTGGGCCTCGCCGTGGAGTCACAGTCCAGCCCCGGCTCCCCGTTCCGTCCCAGGCACTGCACCAGCCTCACCTGAACCCCACTACCGCACGTCACCGAGCATTTGTCCCACCCGGCTGAGGACCACTTCCCAGGGACCGGCCTCTCCTTACTGTATGACGACTTCTTCAGGAGGTCTCCTTCCTTCTGACTGCCGCCACCGTCCTCCGCCAGCACGCTGTTCTGTGACCTCACCCGGTCCTCTTTCTTCTTGTCCTTGCTCTCGCGGGCCAGATAAAAGGAGTAGCGGATGCGCGGTGGGGTCATTTGACCGACGGAGAGCACCTCCACGGTGAGGGCCTCCCGGAGCGGATTGACAGCCGTCAGGGTCTCCGCCAGGCCCGCCGTACCGCTGTACCTCAGCAGGCTGCCCTTCACGATGATGTCCCTTTCGACGGCTGACACCACGTAGTTGCCGTTGAGCAGATACTGGCCGTGGGCGTTTTTCACCGCCAGGTAATTGTCGTCGCCCACGATGCCCTTGTAGCCGCGCTGGCGTATGTCGACGTTGGACGCGCCGACCGGCAGCATCACCACAAAGTTGTAACCGTGTCTGTGGGAAGATTAAACGCATTTAGAATTGACATCTTGACTATTTCTATTGTTTGTTACTAAAACATTTAGGTTGTACCTCCTACGCTTCAGATGAATGTATTCTACTGCAGTCGGTGTGAACAAGGGACGCCTATAATGAATCGATGCATTGTCCGGGACTTACATGGGCTTGGTAAACAGTCCGGACACCTTTTTGCAGCTTTTGTTGTCGCCTCCACAGATGCCACACTTGTCGAACTTTTTGCTCGAGCCCAGCTTGCTGTCACACCCAGCCTTGATACACCTCC
Organism: Dallia pectoralis; assembly: GCA_029465975.1. NCBI lineage: Eukaryota > Metazoa > Chordata > Actinopteri > Esociformes > Umbridae > Dallia > Dallia pectoralis. Next base: position 6,320,460 of record CM055747.1, on the reverse strand, counting down.
CCTGGACACACACGGCGGAGGAATCTGGAGAGCACGGCGTCCCATCCACCACCTAAGATATAGAGATCGAAATGTTTCGTCACTCAAACTGTTTAATGATCTGCAAATAACATGTATCTCGTCTGACAGACCCTGCCTACAATACCCAATATGGTTCAAATTTGCAAGATTTGTGTGTGACATGTGACACAAACTGTCAATCTAAAGATCAAATGCCAACGTCTTTTCCTTCTATAATCATTCAAGACATACTGACATTCTTTGAGTTGGTTTGTCACTATGCTATGTCAACGTCTTCAGGGCATTTGTGAAATGTGTGACAACACGACAAAGTGTCTCTCTAATTTCTTGAGAGGCTGTAGATAGTGTAGTGGCTGAAGCATCTGACAGGGAACCCAAAAAAAGTTGCAAGATCTAATCGCACAGCAAAAACGTCGTTCTGTCCTTGAGGATAAGAGCACCTGCCAAAATGTAAACCCAACTCTTTTTCGCCCCATTATATGGACCCAATTTAAGTTTGAACACATTTTAAGAGAGCCACATCCATGCCTCTCCCCAGTACCTCAGGTTGCTGTCAATCTCCTCTTAGGACCTCCCCATCTAGATAGTCTAGATATCGAGCAATAGCTGTTAGACCTTTATGTCCCTCCGATCCAATGGCATATTTGTGGTGTTGTTAGTGTGTAGGGGAGTTTGTGAGGTGGACTGTGAACCTCGGTTATGTCCGTGCCGTGAGCGGGTCTCCTGCTTTGTGTTGCTTAACACCCTCCTATCTGAACGAGATACGCCTCCGTCTTTTTATCAACAACGCCATTGTTCCTCTTCCTCCTGCCTTTCCTTACCAGGGGCCCTCGGGTATTCTCGGCAATGTGTTTTGGGAAACACTATAGACAAAAGCTTTCAATTAGAAAAGGCTTTTAGATACATTCTCTCCTTATTCTCTTTTACTTCTTTCTTGTCACACAGATGTGGCGCTGTTGCCTTGAGTCAGTTAATCTGCAAAAACGTCTGTGTGTGTGTATGTGTTTTTTGCAAATAAGGCTCAGCAGGGTGTCCGTATAATGTCACACGGTCTCATAAGTCGACTGCAATTCCTCTTTTTGAGTCGTTACTACTCTGTTTCATGTGGTACTGAAACGTCTGACATTCCAGTCAAAACATTATGCCTGAGCAAGGCCAGACAAAAACACACCGCAGGTGGTCTGGGCATAGAGGTTAATTCTCCCGATCCAAACCCACACGAATCGTCTTCAAATGAAATGAGTACACGCGTAAAAAGGAAACACAGATTTGTTTGACCATTGCCAGGAAGGTTGACGGTTGATGACACATTCTCATTTACGGATACCGTAGAGCAATTAAGGAAAATATTTTGCAGGGGGAATTAAGGTGTTAGGAGGAGTAGGGTCCCTCAAATGTGTATTTTGTTCCCCAATATAATTGTATTGTTTGGATTCCAGACTAAGTGAAAAGTAACAAGAATAAACACCATAACAGTGTGCGTTGGAGAAGGTCACTTGACATTTGTCCCTGGGGGAGTCTTCAAATAGCTAAGCAAAGTTTTCTGTACCTGTTGTTTCTGTTGGTTAAAATCGACGACTATTTAATGTGTGAAACTCTTATGCCCCAGTATTAAACTCCTTCTAATAACTATTACCGTAGTCTGTTATTATTTCATAACTGCCTATTAGGAACACATTTACTTCTAGATGCACGCTGGTGTCGTATTCAGTAAAAGTAAAGACCCAAACATTAATATGAATTCAGGTAGATCATTAGTTAATAATAACCGGTTTATCGCCTTGTCAGTTTGGGCCACATAACCCCTCTTAATGGAATAGAGGGATAGAGTAAATTAAAATATAAAATAATTGAATATAGTAGAATGAGCTAGAATGAATTAAAGTACAGTAGTAGTACACCAATGAATAAGAGGGGGCTATGTTAACTAACCTTGGGTGCTAGAGGGGGCTATGTTAACTAACCTCGGGTGCTAGAGGGGGCTATGTTAACTAACCTCGGGTGCTAGAGGGGGCTATGTTAACTAACCTTGGGTGCTAGAGGGGGCTATGTTAACTAACCTTGGGTGCTAGAGGGGGCTATGTTAACTAACCTTGGGTGCTAGAGGGGGCTATGTTAACTAACCTTGGGTGCTAGAGGGGGCTATGTTAACTAACCTCGGGTGCTAGAGGGGGCTATGTTAACTAACCTCGGGTGCTAGAGGGGGCTATGTTAACTAACCTTGGGTGCTAGAGGGGCTATGTTAACTAACCTTGGGTGCTAGAGGGGGCTATGTTAACTAACCTTGGGTGCTAGAGGGGGCTATGTTAACTAACCTTGGGTGCTAGAGGGGGCTATGTTAACTAACCTTGGGTGCTAGAGGGGGCTATGTTAACTAACCTTGGGTGCTAGAGGGGGCTATGTTAACTAACCTTGGGTGCTAGAGGGGGCTATGTTAACTAACCTTGGGTGCTAGAGGGGGCTATGTTAACTAACCTTGGGTGCTAGAGGGGGCTATGTTAACTAACCTTGGGTGCTAGAGGGGGCTATGTTAACTAACCTTGGGTGCTAGAGGGGGCTATGTTAACTAACCTTGGGTGCAAGGACATAGAAGTATCCGGTGCCGTTGGCCCGGCAGATGAGTTTGCACTTGTCCTTGGGGGAGACCCCGGAGTATTTGGGAACCCAGGCCACGGAAGGCGTCAGCCGGTTAGTGTTCAGGCTGAACCCGTTGTAGGCTTCACACTGCTCCTCCCGATAGCTTTTGCCTGAGACAGGAAGAGAGAGGTCAAGTGTAAAAGGTCAATGCCAACCACGCGGGGGGAGGAGAGGGGGGTGTTGGAATGCAACAACTGACTTTGGGCTGAAACCCAGTGCCGTTGATATATGTGTTGTAAGCGGACCTTAAAGTGGAATATTTGAATTTAACATTTGTTTTCTTGGTTCAATGGACGTTCAGTTGTCTTATGCCTGTGGCATAGCACGTTGACAGTACTGTTAAATAATGTACGATGTCTCTGTAAAACACCACGTTTCCTATGTAAGATTTTGTTTTATTTTACAGAGACTGTGGGAAAGACAGAGGAGAGTTTTTACTAAAGAAAGAGTAGGCCATAATTTAACCCTGCTGTAGCCACGGGTTGAAATATGTACCAGCCTAAGCCGCTATAAAAAACATTAACAATTATCTAATATTACATGAAAGTAACTAAATATTGCAGTAAGCAGAGTAGATGATATTCTATTTCGACGAGGAAAGGCAATGTTGCACCGGCAAGGAATACACACACTGAGCATAGTCTGTCGTGAAGAGGCCGAAGACGGTCGAGAAAAAGTAGGCCTTAGGGCGAACTCTCACCTGCGTCAGGGCAGGGGTTCAGGTTACAGGAGCGGTATTTGACCCGAACACCTTGGCAGTATTTCCCCCCGTTGCAGGGCACCGGATTGTTGCACTCCCTCTTGGCCAGTTGGATGCCACCCCCACACGTGCGGGAACACGAGCCGAATGTGCCCCATCTCCCCCAGCGCCCCTCCACCTGCGGCAGGAAGTTGGGTCGTAACAGGTTACCACACGGTTACAAGAGTTTTACTGCATCGCTTCATCGCGTGGAGAAGTCATTTAACGAGGCCTGTGTCTGTGGCCTTTGCTCCGACTGTTGTGAAAGCACACTAGCAAATACGTTGAGTGAAAGCACTCAAACCTAGAACCTTCAAATCTGACCGTAATACCTCAGACTGTTAGACGAGGTGCTACTTTAAACGTGTCTTCGTGTGTGTGCGTGCGCGATGTCCGCATGCGTATCTCGCGGCCTTGCCTTTGTCTTGTCTATATCCATGTTCTCCATGCAGACCCCTCTCATACACATCTGTCCCTCCCCGCAGGCGGTGCCGTCTGCCCAGGGGAAGTGACGCGTCTGGCACACCAGCTGGCCCCGGGTCTTCCCCGTGCACCACAGCCGGGCGCAGGGCGGCTGCATGAAGGGGCAAGGCTTGGAGCCCTCTCCGAACGCCAGCTCGCACTGCCGATCCAAGCTGTAGGACGCCCCGGGGAGGATGTCCGGCAGGGCCAGAGGCTTCAGCGGCTGGTCCAGTAGACACTCCCCTGGGTGGGAGAACAGAGAGTCAGATACCAAGCAGAGAGACCAGCAGACAGGGTTTCCCTTCATGCTATACCGGAGATTAGCTGCGTGTGGTTTGACTGAATCTCTCCCAAACCCCTGCGCCACCTGTCTAAACAGCGGTGTGCTGTTGACTTTGAGGCTTTATCTTTTGGCGTCCTTGCTCCTTTCTTTATTTACAAGAGTGAAATACTGCACTGGGGGTTAGATGTGTGTGTAGATCCATGTGTGTGTGTGTGTATAACAGACTTAAACACGTGCATGGCCCCAAAGCCAGTCACCCGGCCATGAGCCCCATGTTGACAGGGCCCTTTGAAGACGGACCCTTCAGAATCTGCTGACGGTTCATTACACTGAGCTGCTAAAGACCGATTCTGGCCGAGTACACACACACACACACACACACACACACACACGAACGCCAGCACACACACTCGACTTGGCCAAGCCTAATTGAACCCTTCAGGGGTCAGATTCTGACTTGTAGAGCTGATGTACGATCACACACACGCGCGCGTACATACACACAAACCCCAGCAGACACCGTGTTCTCATGGCTTTAAAAAAGAAAATATTCAAAACATATTATTTCCCTGATCTGTAACATCAAACACCTAGCTCAACCTCAGAACTTAAATGCCTAAATCCTAATGCTTTACTGAATCTTCGCCATCAAACACCTAGCTCAACCACAGAACTTAAATGCCTAAATCCTAATCCTTGACTGAATCCTCGCCGAAATGTAATCCTGAAACATGAAAACCAGCCCATAAGCTTGCAAATGAATCTTTCACCTTGTTTAATGTTTTCATGTCAGGACAGTTTGGTGAATTGAGTAAACACACGCAAAGAGGAGCAGAGTTGAGCTGCGATAAGAAGAAGCACAGAAGGTCTAGCTGTTTCCAGGACAGTCTCATATTGACATGTGCGGGACAGGCACAAAATGACTGCAATGGGAGCATTGGATTGTTTGTTTTAAGCACTCTGTGAGACACCTCCTACTTCCTGTCCTTCTCAAGACACTCCGTATGTCGTCCGCAACTGCGCTGCCTTTTAGAAAAAAGGGCTGACGTATTACGTATTCCGAATACATTACTATGTAACTTCTCACTAACTTGACTGCCTTCCAGCTGATTGTCAAGAAAAAGGACTTCTGAAAACACTCCCAACTTCTTCAAACACACTTTTCTAAACACTCTTCACTTCTCACCTTAGTGAGAGGATTTGAGGACAAAGCACTTGAAAATATTAACAAATCTGCGTCCGGCAACGAGACAACAGACAGTCAGCCAGCAACAAAAAAAACTGAAATGTTTCTTTCTGGATTGCGGTCGTGTCTCTCTCTGCGTCGTTGAACCAGCATTTTCTGGGTCTACTTATCGTCGTCCCCAAGAAGAAATGGCCCAAAAAGGGCATGCGATCGCGACGAATTGAACGGAGCGTTTATCTCCTGTTCTATTTTAACCTGCGTGGGAAAGATCTCTCAGGGATTACACCTAGCTGCCCCCAAACCGCTGTGTCGGTTCTCTGTACAGCGTCCCCTCTAATTTGGGAAAGACGGACAGGATAACGGGCCACTGATCTGGTTCCAGAACTTGTGGTTCACCCGCCCTGGCGCTCCACATTTAAGCGACCGGGACTTTTTTCCCCTGCCTCTATCGCGCTGACATTATGGAGCGCCTGTGATGTTCCGTTGATCGCCTGGCGTGTGTTCTCGCATGCCCCGATTTGGTGCTTTCTGACGGATCGCCGTCTGTCCCCGACTTATAGGTTACGGGCCGCAACGGGTTCTATTCCTGGCTGAGAGCTGATTGTGTCCTGGCGTTAAAGCCGAAGGTAAATCGTAAATGTTTTGACCATTAGTGCCTCTACACGTCTCTACAACGACTCTCTAAACTGCCTCACGGTTTAACTCTGTTTCATAATAAAGTGTCACTGGTTTGACCATGTTTGCAAGTTATTTCAGCGAGGTCTCTCTTGTAATCACAAAAAGACACGTTTAAAATCAACATACATATATATGTATGTTGATTTTAAACACATGTTGATTTTTATAAACAATAATATATGCTTGTTATATATATATATATATCAGATAACAAGCATATATTATAATCACGACGGAAAGCAAAGCACCATCTAAGATCTATTACCCTTCAGTAACATACTGAATAACTTAACATTAAATGTTATCAGGCAGATGGGGGGGAACTGAAGAGACAAACCGCAATGTATGTTATCCTTCTCCTTGACACCCGAGGAAACCATTATAACGGTAACCCCGGGCAACAAGATGCGTTGTTGATAAGGAACAACAAGCCCCACTGTGTGACCGGAGCAGGAACAGAACATTCTCCAACTGTGTGTCCGGAGGTGCTCCACAGCGAGCGTGTGCTCCCTTAACGTGATCTGCATTCCCGTCGCCAACACAACACGGGATATTTGCATGTCGCTCGCTGACCCGATAGGTGTCACGGGAGGCCAAGTTCAGCTTAGTCTTACTCACACCTCCTTATCACAGATGTTCCGCCCCTGTTTACCACCCTACAAGGATTCGGCATCAACGGGGGTCAGGAAACCTCACCGCGTCTAACCAGTTGCGATTCCGCCGCCTGTTGCGATAAATAAATGTTTTGCATGAAGTGTTTGTACTTTTTATTTCCAGGCAGCGTTGAAATGACTCACGGCTAATCCAAACTTTAGTCCAAGGTCAGGTGTGCTGTGCATATGACCGTCACTCGTGAGAAGTTAGCTTGTGATGACTCACCATGTCCGCTGTCCAGGAAGTCAGTGATTATGGCTGCGCTGCACGGTGACCAGGGGCTGGTCCTGTTGATCTGAATCAGGGTTGGTGACATCATGTGGTTGTCCTTGAGCTTTCCGAAGGTCTCCTCGCACGCCTTCACGTTGTCATGCGGCATGTTGAACACGTGGCCTATGAACGGGGACAAGGTGGACGAGAGAGAGGTTAAACGTCTGGTTAAACATTTTGGTCACAGTGAAACTACACTACAAGAAAACCGGGGTTTCTGGGTGATCTTTTAGGGGTTATTACATCTGAATCTCAGGGAGAACCTGTGAATGTTTTGTGACAAACCTTTTTAAAGATAGTTAACCTTTTTAAAGGGATTAACTGAGACTAACCCCGTTCTAACGGTTACTCTAAGAACTTGTTGAGGACGATGCGGGACTGATTTATCAGGGGGTCCTTTTTTCAGGGGGTCGTTTACAAAAGGCGCACATCGACGGCGCAGCCTCTGTTTGACGTCCATTTCTGCTGCTGCGGGATGGAGGTGACCGGCCAAGGGGACTCACCGAGCTCATGGGCGGTGGTGAAGGCGGAGGGCAGGCCATCGTCCTCAATCACGGAGCAGCTCCTCTTAGGGTCGCACATGGTCCCCACGTCAGCCATGCCCAGCGTGTCACAGGTGGAGGCACCGCAAAGGTCCTGGTTGGGAGATAAAACAGGAAACGGGCCGGTGAGGCGAACGCGTCTCTCTCCCTTTGCACACGCCAATGCTGATTCCCACCGCCGTTCTCTGACATTATTTGGACATTACCCAGACGTGGGAGCGAATATGGTCGTCGGACTCGAGACATATAAACGAATAGAGAATTCTAAATGAAATTAATGCAGTGATTTTTCATCAACAAATCAATGGCATTCTGGTTCGGCTGGCCGAGACGTGTCAGATTTTCCCAGGGACACTGTATCCAAAAACCTACCCGGCAACACAGTCTATCTTCCGCTACATGAGCTAATGTTGTAAATACCCTCAGATGATAGAATGAGGTTTCCGCACCTCTGTTTTGAACACAGTAAATGTCTGTGGCCATCTTGGATCCGGTACCAGTCAACTGGACCCCATAACGGCCTCACCAGAAGTACAGAACACCTAAAACAGCGATTTAAGGTTAAGCCTTCAAAGTTGAGCCAAAAACCGCTTTATATTACTGCAGAATGTCCACACGAACTAAAGCAGAACTTTCCAGAAAACACACAGTGAAACCCCTTGTACACCCCAGCCTCCTCACTCACGCGTCGATCGGTTCTTTTAAATGCATACGCAAGCTGAAACCTTAAAGTCCTGTGACAAATTATTTGCAGTTTACGCCGCAGTTATTAGACAATAAAAATGCAATCCAGATGCATGGGCCTATTTGTGTGCATGTGCACTGTTCTGCCCTTAATGTGCGTGACTGTCTGCCTGCGTATGTGTGCGTGTGCGAACCCGTGCATGCATGTCTGTGTGTCTGACTATGTGTTTGCAACCGGGCTGGTTTTCTTATTGTCTTAGCGAGGGAGAGTCCAGAGAAAGATAATTATACAGAATTGCTACGTTCTGCCTGTTTGCCAGTGACCTACATATCACATCCGGCCCATTGGTCACTGGTGTGAACTCATCACCCGGGCTTTTTTAGAAATAACAACACACACGCAAACACACGCCCACAGCCATGACTCTCACTCATCCAGCTGTTCAACAACAATAACCAATCGCGACGCCCCAGCCGGGCCCCAAAAACGTTCGGGCTGACTCAACGAAACGTTCGCCGAGGACCGAAATCCCTCGGTTGTATAGCCGAACCGCGCACGGAGCAGAGCAGGATAACCTGCCCTCCATAAGTCATGTTGCCGGTGACAGCTCACTGGGGCCCGGGGCGACCATCAAATACGAGTTGCCGTTTCACAACGTTTCGACAGAACAGAGCGAGCTCGGAAACCAATCAGTCCGCCGGTGGCCACCATTGAGGGGCGGGACGGGGTGGGGGGCACGTTAAAGAGCAACGTGTTGTTTTGCGCAACGCCAGACGAGAAACGGCTAGGAACGAATCAAGCACTGCGGCGCTGGCCCGTGACGACAACTGCAAACCAGGCGTGACTCACTCGTATCACAGGTGGGTTTTATTAGACCTGGAAAGATTTAGCTAGCCATGATTTTTACTCCGTAACCATGGCGCACATAGATCATGAGTGTATATAGTAAACTCAGGCTAGGGTTACTCTCCAATACAACTCTCTCCCTCTCCTTCTCTCTCTGGGGAAATATTAATCCGGCAGGTTTATGGTAAGAACCCATTGCTTATGTTTTTGGGGAACTTTGGTTCCTTTCTTTATTTTTACACGCTGCACATTCTGTGGGTGATACAGGGCGGTCTCAGCCAGCTAAAGAGCAGTAAAAAAAAAAAAGCTGTGAGGAGAACGCCGGGTAATTCAGAGACTTGAGAGGTTTATATAAAACTCTTAAGTGCGGTACGTAAAACTAAGTGCGGGTAAACATTCGCACCCAGTGGCATTCGGCACCTCCCCTGATCCATTGTGCTGCTGATTGCAAACGATCTCAAGGCCCTGCGAACGCGCTCGCTTTCCGGAACGTTCTGTGTAGCGTTCCATAATCAGCGGGAGGTTTGTAGTTTTTAAACATATTTACACTGGGAATGACTAGTCCGCAGGAATGGAATCCTGCATGGACTATAAGCTGTTACAGACCGAGGTCTGGCTAAGCCTCGTCGTCGTCACCGTGTCAAAGGCGACACCCATCTCGCCGCTTCAAGCAATACTGACCCAATTGGCAACCGGAGGACCCAAAGAGCAGACGTTAATTGGGCATTTTTTTAACACACGCACTTTTCCATTTGTGCTTTCTCCGTTTGCTTGCTCTTTCTCTCCACCTCTATTTCTATCCCTCCCTCTGTCGATTTCTCTAACTCAGCATTCTGTCTCCCTTCACTCTCATCGTGTGTCACCATTTCCCCTCTCACCCCCTCCCTCTTTCTGAATCACAGACTACATGCCTGTATCTGCCACAGCTCAGCGTTTACATTTTGAGTTGGACTTTGTAACATAACAGACAGAAACCAATGGGAAATGCCAAGGCATGGTTGAGGCTGTTGTGTGTGGGCCTGGAGGTTCAAACAAGGATCCGCTGGGTGCCAGTTGCAAAGACCCATCGGCACTACGGGTAAACACGGGGAAAAGTTAGCGGTGAGATCTGTTCACGCGTCAAATCCATTTAAATTTATAACAACATTGAGACGAATCGCTCGAAATAAATTTGCTTATTTCAGACCTCTCTTTGTCTTCTTCTACCGATTTACAAATGCAGCATGTTTCAAAATATCAACCTAAGCCCACGTTTTAGAGGAAAAATAGTTGTCAGATAACTTGGGTGTACCTTAGCATCGTTGGTATGGCGACCGGCATCGATGCAAAAGCAACGACTGAGAGAGAAAGGAGACAGGCTCATATACATACATACATACATACATATATGTACCTGACAGCCACTTGTCAAGATATGTTGTGTCCTTCCTCACCACGTTCCTCATCAACACATTAGAATGCCTCTAGTCTCTTGGCAACATATACAGCTGTCAACTGTAAGCTCAGCCAAGTGTTGCCCGGGGGAAATATGATTCCTGCGCATTATCTTTAACAGCGACGCTGATCTCCGATGCCACTCTTACCGCAACACGCTTGCCACACATCTTCGCTATGTTATTTAACCTGGCACGCGACTGCATTGAGTTGTTTTAGGCCACGGTCGTGAGCTGCTACTTGCAGGGTGGTTTGTAAGGCTTCTACGTTTGTTTTTTTTGAGAGAAGTGAGTACGAGCGACGACGGCCAACTGAGAAACTCAACGCTGCCAGTGTTCCTAAGCCTGTTTCATTAGGTGTAAATCTGAGGGACTTGATACAGTTGAACTATTCAGAAAGCACGGGCGTTACAACTGGACACCGACGCGGTCAATGAAAAACCCGCTAGGTAATTGCGAGCGCAGTCCTGCGATCTGTAATCCATTTTCGAAACGTTTTTTCACAACGCTCGCGAACTAACCCGGAGGACGCGACGAGCGCCCCAGGTCGACAGGTAAAAAGAACAAGCTCACCGCGGACGATTGGGAACGAGCGAAAACACAAACGGATCCAAGTCGTTGGGGAAAGAACAAGCTGAGCCAAGAAGCCAGATGATAAATGTGTCAGGCAGACAGGGAGGTGTGCAGACTCCTGTCCCCTGCGGCTGCAGCTGTGAGACTGCCCTCTTTTAGTGCCCGATAAGTTATCAGACCGGGTGCGAGCAGGTGGGCCAGAGATGGGACGTGAGGGGGGGACGTGAGGGGGGTAGGCCAGCTCCACGGTGTTTCCCCATGCCCCTCCATCAAGGTCATCCTGTTCCTCCTTCCTCCCCACAGTGGCACATTTAAATGGGAGCAGCCCAGCCGTCTTCAGGTCGGGGAAGGTAGAAGCACTTACAGCTGGAGTCAGGACAAGGCTGGGAACACCAACGCCCCCCCCCACACACACACACACATCTGATTTGTGCATCCCTGCGGGGTACAGACAGAAAAACAGACCCTGAATTGGTCCATCAATCAAATTTCCCATTGCATGATTATAATCAGCACATTGCCGAGTAAAGTGGTTCGGGCGCGAGGAGATTGACCGCGACTTGATGTGCGACGTGAGACGATCTGAAGGATGACATAATTTCAACGACGGCTGCCAACTAAGGGTGGTCCGCCTCGACACCGTAGTTAGGTTGGAGCATTTTATCACTTAGTTCAATTAGAGGTGCGTAAATCTCTACTCCCTAAACGCTAACTCGTCAGGACATTAACCCCACCTGATTTAACAAGGAACACGTGGAGTTACGAGGCACCAGTCGTCTGTCTGCCCGCCGGTATGCCTTCACATTACTAGTCATTAAAATATTGTTTGGCAGGCATATTTGTACCTGATTGTAAAAAAGCCTGTGATCCATTGGTGAAAGATAATATTCCATTTTAAATTAGCTGCATGCTATGAGATGACATTACATTTGGCCAGAGTGGGTGTTGGTTCCTAATACTCAGTTTGCCCTATAAGCCTTAGCATAACCCGGACCTTCACACTTACGTAACCTTTGACCTTGCACTTTACCTAAACCCGACATAAAAACGTATCTACGCCCTCCCAGTGAGTCAATCGATAAAATCCTGTCTGCCCTTGGGGCTCATTGGAATTCAGAACAAGATTCATGAGGTAAAAGGCCAACCTGGGATGGGACTTGGCTCACAAACAAGTGCCTCATCACATGTCTAGTCTTGGGTACGAGGGCTACACCTTCTCTAATAACGGTCGGAATGTAACCAGGGACCTCAACTCTGACTTGGCCTGCGTAACGTGGAGATAAATCAAAAAGAAAACGGCAGTGAGACAATATTTTCTTTCTTTATCTTCAAATTCCTATAACTGCCGGTGTGATATTGTTGAGTGAGCCATTATCTGGTTGTTATGGTCTGCGTGGACCAACTCCTTTGGTGTTGAGGTTGGCCAGCTGGCCGGCCACGTGGCGTGTACAGTCTTGTTTTTTGGCTGTGTGACCAATGGGTGGTCCGGTTTGTCCACACTGGAAGCCCACCCCCTCTCTACTTTCCCTCTCCATTGCCATTTTCAGTATTTCTTCTCCCCTTCGTCCCCCCCCAACAACTAGTTGTACCTAGCTGACTTATTCTCCTTGTATGCCTCCCAAACTCCCTTTGCCTGTTCTTCCCTCGCCCCCCCCCCTCCCCACTCCCTCTCTCTCTCTTCGTTCTCCCTTCCGACAGCTGTGGATTGTCTCAAGAGTTCACCGGAGGTAGAGAGTGTGATCGAGTGCAAATCAATTAACGTTGAGGTTTATGGACAGCCCACTGAACCCATGCACACCCAATTGTTTTTTACGAACAACAGTAAGGTCAGGCGGCGTCTATATTCCACGAGACAATGTTGTTTGCTTGGCTTAGCAATGCATACGATTATGTCCTGTCATAGCTGACACGCATGCCGATCGCATTGCCAACGCTCCCAGTGCCTTCTGTTTTACAAACTTAACTATATGGCATGCATGAAACAATAAATGTAGCTTACAGAACAAATAGAAGATTATAAATATACATTAGAAATGGAAATACTCAGCTTATGACCAGCGTTGTATGTTACTTCTACACGTTTACAAAACGTCAATGTTTAAGGTGAATCAGCATTCCGCGTGTCAAATAGTGTGCACATTGTTGGCGGTTAGTGTCTCCGTGTTTCAATGGTGACCATCAGAGAGGGAGAGAGCGCCCCGTACTGACAGAATAAAGCCCAACGTTACCTGTTTGGTGAACAAGATGGCCGTATCCCAATACTCTGGGTGCTTGTCGTTATTCTTGTTCATCTTCTTCTGCCAAGTGCAAAAGTTGCGCAGCGTCATCGCTGCGTTGCCAGAGACCTTGGGTCCCTTTTCGTCATCGGTCAGCACGATGAACTTGACAACCACGATGTTGATGGAGTTGTGAATACTGTGGTGCTTGTACAGTCTCGCCGCCACAGACATGAGGGTCAAGAGGTAATGTTTAAGATCATCTCCATGGAAACTAGCCATGGACTCGTCGGCGACTACCAGCGTCTCCACGTATCTGGGGATCGATGCGAATCTCTTGGATCGACCCGGGATGCCTTTCGACAGTGTCCCAGTCACATTGTGCACTTCATGCAAGCGCTTGTACTTCGATAAAGACGCAGCCACCTCGGGACTCACACCTGTGTCCACCGCGCACCTGGAGGTTGAGTTACCGGCGTGGCCACGGCGCCGGATAACGTGCGCGCTCCTGATGTTTCCTGAAGTGGTGTCATTGCGGACAGGGTTGATGAAATATTCCCAGCCTCCGAAACCAAATGCGCCCTGCAAGCCTTTGCAAAGACTCATCGCTGCATATGAGAGCCGGTCAGAGTTGACATGACCTGAGTAAAAACAGCGACTTAGGTCGCGGCTGGCTGCTGATCTATAGGCTGCTGTGGCACCGCTGTGTGCAGAGACAGCCGGGATGAGGAAATTGGAGTCTGGATGTAAATCCAGCACGAGTTCCTGATGAAAGGCGTTAATTTTCAGAACAATTCTCCCCGTGAGAACATCCTTGCCGTTGTCAAATGCATTCTTCTCGTGCTGCTGGTCATCCAGTCTAATAGGGTAGCAAAGTGCACTTTCAAACTCCATGCAATGAACGATTCTGGAGTATTGCATTACTGAACAATAGAGCAATATGACAAGTGTTTTTATAAACATGACCATGGTTGTTTTTTTTAATTAGACTAATTCAGTGATTAGTGAATGTAGCCTTGACGGAAGTTGCTTTTGCGTTCCCTCTAATGCAGGAGCAATCTGTGATCAGTGTGACTGACAATAATCCAATGCGCGCAGAGACAATTCTATTACATTCACGCGACCGGTCCGCTCAGTGCGAAATCCTCCAGCATTTGATCCGTTCCCATCTTCTACCTGTCTGCTGCTGAGACGATTCAGCCTTCTGCGGTCTTTATGCTTTTGCGTCATGCGTAAACATTAACCAATTCTAATCAGTTTTGGGGAGGCGCTCCGGCACGCTCATTGGTTAGCGCTTCTCAGTTCAAGGTTTACTCTGCGTCCACTTAAAACCCGGTAAAGTATTGGCATCGTCACTGCTCCGGCAACTGGGTTTCCCTCCCACTTTCCGCTCCAGCTCCGGCTGTGCTTTCCTATCCAGCGTGTGGAGTTCAGTCCGCCTCCAAAGCACGTCTCCATCCAGCCCGAAATGAATTCAGAGCAACGCAGACCAAATACGTGATCTATGTTGCTTTTTTCTGCCCATTGCTTACGCAACGAACAGTCCATTAATTTGATTTGTGAATGATTTACAACCATGTAGCCTATGCACTATAGTGTAATCGGACGAGACAGTATTATAAAGCAATTTAGATCATCATCATCGACATAGTCAGAACAGAATGGAATGGTCAATTTATGTTCCACACAATTTATTTTCGACTACAATGTAACTTTAATCTGGAATCGTAGTGATAACAACGATGTTAATAATAATTAATAATATTATTAATAATCATAACTAATGGAAATCTTACTGACACATATATATTGTCAGTTGTAATTAACGGATGTTTAAAGTTGATTTAAAGATGTTAATCATTCAGTATTGTTTGTATATGTCGTGATTAAAGGTTTCCAGTCCCTTTTCAGATCCAATACTTGAGCGGCACCGTGTGGCAAACACGCATAATATCATGTAGACAACACAGTTTTTATACACAATGAAACATGTTTTTTTTTTAATTTTGTTCAACATCACAAGAGTAATCAAATAAATCAAACACACACAACGTTGTTATTATAAATATTGACTAATAAGTTTGCAATTTGTTCGATGTTTCACTAATGCATTTTTTGGGTACCATTTTGATCACCACTCAAGCGGTCACATTCGCGTTGCGAAACAACACTGCTACCTCGTGGTTAGAAACGGTGGTACATTTCGCCGGTGCGGTCGTGGGGACAGAACAATTTATTGAAATAGTATGAATGCAAAAAAAGTCAAGGTGATCCAGTCTTCACCACTCGACTGTGTTTTGGTGTGTTCAAATTAACATAATTTCGGTCTATCGTAAACATAAGTATTGCTATTAACCAACAACAACGTTTTGTTCGAGCTGTACTGTTCTAAAACATATAAAAATACATTTCCATTCATAACGTACAATTATCTAAATATAATAAGGCCACAAAAGTACATCTGTATGCTCAGAAATAATGTGTACCTGGGAAGAAATAAAGGAGCAGCCCGTGCACACCATATTATTAGAAAATATAACACCAAAAATATTTTAGCTCCAACATTCCCAGCTTTGGTATGCGGTCTACGTATCTGCAGCTCTTTACCTCGAATCAACTATTAGAGACTAGACCCTCTTGGAGAGCGCCTGCAGTGCTTGACTATTTTTTACAACAAACTTCATTGACGTAGGTTTATTAGACTCGGTCTGGCGCATCTGTCTGCGCTATTGAAAAGTGGGCGTGCCAGGGAGTCTGGTCAAAATGGATCAATTTGATCTGAGTTTATGTTTTTTTCCGGTAAGCACGAGTGGGAGGAGAGAGCAGCAATGGATATTAAAAAATAAACCACTTATGTTTTAGAGGAGCAGGCAGTATGGGCCTATAAATACCAGAGTCACGAGCAGCAGCCGCATATTCAGTCCGCTATCAGCCTTGACTGCACCCCAACTACAATAAGAATAATCATTCAGTTTCAGTATAGATTACATGTAGTGTTCAAGTTTGTCTCTTATACGACTCACAGACCAATTTAACGGTGGAGCCCATCCTGGAGACTCTGAGATCTGTCATATAGGCGCTCAATTATTTATAACAAATTATGTTATAATAACAGACGTCTGTTGCCATTTGGATAAGTTCACCTTTAATACACTGATAGGGTTTATTTGATAGAAAGGGTTTATGTTATAGGAATAAAATGGGTTTTCCTGTGCATATCATTGTGTTAGCACTGTCCTTAATCAACGTGGCGCTGTGTGCGTTTTCTCGCTCCGACGAGACCGTACCCGTCAGAACCAGCAGCGTGCGGACCAGTGGGAGCATCTGGAGGAGAGGCGAGGAGCGACAGACCGTCACACTGACAGCTTTCGGACGGGTCTTCACACTGAACGTGACCGCGGACGACTCGTTCATTGCTCCGAAATTACGCATTCAACGTATCAAATCGACGCACCTGGCTGCTATTTTTAACGGCACGGGACATTTTGCCCGTGGTATGTCCGAGACCGAAGTGGACGGGGACGATTTTACGGGTTGCTTCTACTCGGGGACAGTGGACACGGATCCGGAGTCGGTGGTGGCGGTGAGCCTGTGCCACGGGCTCCAGGGGTCGTTCATAGCGCACGGGGACGAGTATCTCATTCAACCCAAAGTGCTGGGCCATGGGAAAACACAGAGAACCCTCTCGCAGGTGCACGTTATATGGAGAAAAGGCTTCAATGGCACACGAGAGACTTCCAACAGCGTCCCATATCAGTTTAAAGATGAGATCCAGCCTCCCGTGGATGATACGCAGAGGGCCACCGGGCGGAAGCGACGCTTTGTCTCGGCTCCGAGGTACATCGAGACGCTGGTGGTCGCCGACGCATCAATGACACAATTCTATGGGGACGAAATAAAGGTGAGGAGGGCACGAACTGACAAACGTTGAAAACCAAACGTTGAATGCATTAATAGTATACATTAATATACGGGAATGGACGTTGGTGCTTTGCATTAGCAGCAATGTGAAGGGCACAAGCCCTAGCCTTTACGCCATTACGCACGATGAACCTCCATCGTAATTGCCCAGAAATAAACGTTAATTGAACTGTGTGTAGCTTAGCCTGCACTCAATAGAGGATCTGGATGTGTTTGCGATTCCAACATCACCTTACAAGCATCCATGACGCGCTCTACACATCCCCATAATAGAAACATGTTCCATAATTAATAAAAGGTCATTTTTTTATTCGCATTGTAAATAGCGTGGTTCAAACCGGTAACTGTATACTAGATAAAACTCTCTGTATTCATATCCTGCTCTTGTCAATCTGAAGAGTAAATAAACATGTTGGCGCACCTGCTCATGTGTTGAGTTGAAATGATCCGAGACTAAGAGGCAGCCAATAGTCTTTATGATTGTTAGCACTATTATTTAGCTGATGAGTGAGTGAGTGAGTGGATGACATTGCCTGCAAGTCATCTTTGTTGACATTGCACCGACTCTCTGCGTTCAGCAAACCACTGTTTGTTGCATTGCCATATAATTGTTTCCTGGTAACATATGACAACCTTCTGCTGTCTTTATAACTTTGTGCTTTTTGCAAAAAGAGGACTGTTGTGTAGCTCTACCTTTGTTGACAAAAGGCATATCTCTCTTTCTCTCTCTTTCTTCTCTCACACTCTGTTTCTTCTCTCTCTCACTCTCTTTTCCCCTCTCTGTTCCCACTCCAGCACTACCTGTTGACTCTAATGGCAGTAGCAGCGGGGATCTACCGTCACCCCAGTCTCAAGAACTCCGTGAGCCTTGTGGTGGTGAAAATGCTCGTGGTGGAGGACGAAGACGTGGGACCCCAGGTGTCCAGCAACGGAGGAATGTCACTGAGAAACTTCTGCAACTGGCAGCAGCACTTCAACCCCTCCAGCCAGCGGCACCCGGAACACTACGATACAGCAGTCCTACTCACCAGACAGGTGAGAGCTTGAATACGGCTTGAACTTGGCAGTCCGCTGAGCTCCTTTGAGGAAACATCTATTGTCGGGACAATGTAGTGTGTCAACAGTGGCCGTCAAAGTCAAGTCCCTCTCGGCTGAAGACTTAATTATAGCAACGAGCCGAGTTGGGTTGTTCTCACCGCCGGCATACAATTTAACTAGACCTATGGGTTGTCTCTATTGAAGACAGATCCCTGGCTTTTTCCATGCCATCAGGTTTTTTCAATCTGCTCCAGGCTGTTGTCATGTTACCATGACCACACATCAGCGTTGACCCAGTTACACTGTCCTACTTTAACCTGTTAGTAAAACTTTATGAACATTTAATATAAAGGCAATATAGGCTGCTTCGTTGTTTTCGGAGTCAGAAACCAAGTAAAGCAACGTTTGACTTCTCGTCCATTGTGTTCGGCGTGTGTGCATACTTTCAGTACGTTTTCTCTTTTTTTTAAATAAACAACAAACTTGAAACGTCTTGGCACAGGGATCCGTGGAGTGGAATCCCGGTTGCCAAGAGGTTGGCTTTGCCAGGGCACACGACTTGGTTTGTTCAATCATGCGGTACCGCACTCATAGTAAAATGCCATGCGTGCATTTGTTATTTTACTTGAGTGGGCATGTGATTTTGACAGCATCCTTGACCAATATGCTATTTAAGGGGTTCTAAGCCCCAAGAGGTTTTAATAAACAGTGACTTAGAACTCGATGATACCAAAACTTCCCTCAAAGAACATTTTGCGGATGTTAAGCAATATATTGCAGAGGTGGCAGACAATATCAAAAACATGTTTTCAGGGAGCTACTTTTCGTACAATTCTTTTTAAGCCAACTCGTTTTGGCCTAAACGTTGTTCCTGTTTATCATGGGAAGTTTGTGTAATGCAATTGTGTATTGTCCTCGGTCATACATGTGTGCTTATACTTTCAGATATTATGTTGATAACGTGATTATATGCTGACTACTCGTAATAAGTAACAGTTACCTTATCCATACGCTATTGGGTGATCTTGTACACGTCTCTAAGTCTCCTGAAAACTACAAAACTGTCAGGGGTTCAGCCTTAACGTGAAGTTTAGGATAAGGGCATTGACAAGCTTATCGATTAAAGTTGAAAGTGCGATGATGCAAGAGCAGAAAAGGTGAGGCTAAGCAACAGAGCAGAAAGACACAACAAGAGTTTGCGATGAACAATACTATACTTGCAGTATACTATACTATACTCTGTGAGGTGTTTATGCCAAACGTACATACATACACACAACATGAACAAGTGAAGGGAAGCAGGTGCATCTGTGGGGAGGGCGTGATGACATGATGAGTCCAGTCGGCCGCATTAGGTACCCACACATATCTAAGCCTGGCTTAGATTTAGGCCCACTACTATATAAATACACTTTAACGTCGTTTGTTATTCCCACTTTTATTATTATTATTATTATTCTAAAAAGCAACAAAAAGCAACAAAAAAAAACAATTGAAGGTTACCAAAGTTAGGTCGGAATAAAAGGCCTCTATTAAGGCATACTTCTGACCAGATCCTTCAGAAACACTCACATACTTCTTTTCCTCAAGAACCCCTCAACCAATCAGAGCCTAGTATCAGCAACGGTTCTTTGGTTTAGCAAATCTCCTGGTTTATCAAACTCATTGCACCCTGAACACCACAACACAGTTGACCAGACGGATGAGAGGAACCCGATTACTCCTCCGCACTGTCAGTTCGATCGAACTGGACGGACTCAAAACATTTTATTTCACGATGTCCATCTCAGCACGATTCCAGCGGCACACCGGACAGAACGTGAACGTTTAACCTGGCCAAGCACAGTACAGAATGGTTTGGCCCGGCGTCAGTTTGGCTCAGTGACCGCGCGCGCACAAAGTCCTGACGTTCGACCGGGGAAATACCGACAGACCGACAGACAGACTGACTGACTGACTGACAAACTGGCAGATGGTCTGATGGGCAGATGGTCTGTCGGGGGGCAGAAAATAGAATTCCAATGGTCTTGTAAATACTAACCCCCCCCCAGCTGTGTGCTTTGGATACCACACAGTTAAATTTCCCCTCTCTCTCCAAGTCTGCTGGCTGCCATGTATTTGCTTCGTTTTACGATGGAAACACTGACAAATATGTTTTGCTGGCAAGAGCGTTGGTCTTAGAGGGAAAAAACCCTCTGTCTGGAACAAACGTAGCGATGTCTGGATATCAGTGTCTGAAATGTGTCCCCCCCCACTCTGCCTCCTACTCTTTCCCTCACAGCCTCTCTACCCGTTCCTCTCCTATTTCCCCGATACACTTCTCGTATCTCCGTGTCTCGCACAATCTGCCTCTCCTTCCGTTCTGATGTGCTTTCCCTGGTAGCGATTTGTGTGATTGAGTTTCAGTTACCTTATTTCTAATGCTATACGCTTAGCCAAACTGTTGTATGTTTTGTGTGGAGCAAAACCACGACGACAATTGAAATTGTTATTTTTTATAATATTGTGTATTATAATGTGTCGTTGATGTTTGCAATCAATGGTTGTACTGCCTTCTGAAAGACCCCATTTTTAAGATATACAGAAACGATTGCCTGTGTCACTTTCTATATAACCAAACGTTCTCCACTGGCCCCGTCACAAAAGCATTAAGGCCTGAAAACACATACAGTACATATTCAAAATGTGTCATTGGCCTCACAACGGCATCTAATGTGCATGAAGCAATCAAGCTAACATATTAGTTGATTTACAACGTGTTAAAAGTACCCTGTCTTGTTATACTGTAATAATTAAACTACTACCTACTCATAAAGTAACATAAGAAACCCAGTATAATAATAGAAAGGTTTGGCGTTTTTCCTTTTCTCTTTACAGTTGTGATATGATCCCTGCTTTTCTCTTCTCACCCTCTCCCCCACCCCCTCTCCCCCACCCCCTCTCCCCCACCCCCTCCCTTGACACTTTGCAGGACATATGTGGCCAGAAGAACTGCAACACCCTGGGGGTGGCCGACACCGGCACGATGTGCGATCCGAAGAGAAGCTGCTCTGTCATAGAGGATAACGGACTGCAGGCCGCCTTCACTGTGACGCACGAGCTAGGTATGCTAGCTAGCGATGGAAACAGGAGCTTGGAATGTGACAGGAACACGGCGCGGAACTATTTGTATTCTGGCGTGTCCCCTTTTCGCCCACGGTATGCGACGTCCGGGGCAAAGGGGCTAAGTAGACGGAGGTCTTGTTTTTCCTATTGTTATCGTTTTCGGCTCGGGCTAAATCGGAATGCGGTTTCCCGGGAAACGACCCCACCAGCTTAAATTAGAATACAGACGGAACAGTGCTTGGTTGTAAAAGTGTGTTGCGTTTCTTTCTTTCTCTCCTCAGGTCATGTACTCAGCATGCCACATGATGACTCCAGTAACTGCATCCGGTGGTTCGGGAGCCTGGACAGGCACCACATGATGGCCTCGGAGTTCGTGAGCCTCAACCAGACTGCGCCGTGGTCGCCTTGCAGCGCTCACTACGTCACGGAGTTTTTCGACAACGGACACGGTAGGACAACGTCGTTTCAAATTTTCCCACTTGCCACTCCGTCCGTTTCCTTTGTTCGTCTTGTCTTTTCTCGAACACTTCTGTCAAGTGAGGATTTGTACGACTTCTGTGGTACGACGCTTCACTGCATTTTACACAAACACTAATGAGTTATGTGAGACGACCTCAGAGGAATGGTGCTGCCGTAGGCATCGCAAAAAAATGCACGTCTCAAAACTACGTTCCCTCTTTCTTAAAGAACAAATTCGCAACACGGGTGATATTTGTGGATGTGGATAACACCACCCCCCCTCAAAAAAAAAATTATGTCCTTGATTTATCGAATGTCGATATTTCAGTCTTCCCTCCCGCTCAACCTCTCTTCCTCTGTTCCTCTGACTCATCTTGTGGTGAGTCACACATTCCAGCTTCAGAAAAGGTTTTCCCTCACAAAGAAGGGAAAGAAAGTGTTGGCCAGCGTGTTGTCTTTATCTGCTTCGCCACAGGTATACAGTAATTGCTCTTAGGAAGCATACCCCTAAAAAGACAAACAAAATAGGATAAAGCCACATAATACTCACATTAATGTCAAGATTGCAACTTTTACGGCGAAGCAAACAATGCAGAAAAGGCGCCTTCGCCCTTTGCCTGGACCTTTCAGATGACCAAACAGAGTCGAAATGTTAAACCTAAAGATTGGTAGCTTAATTTTGTCAGGATCAAGTTCGACTATGATCTACAACCGGAAATATGGATATTACAATCATTCTTGGCAAAACCAGCTTTAGGCAAAGGATTTAAACATTCCCCTTAAGACATCAGTCAGGCCAACGGTGTTTGGCCACACCACTGTGCTAGAAAAATAGCGGCCTCAAGCAAAAATTGTTGCACACCTGTTTAGATTTTTAAAAAAAAGAACAATCTCCATAACAACAATTTGGAGTTGTTATGGCACCCAGATGCAGTGTCACGGTGATTGATGGAAACGGAGCAGGTGTTCCCACCTTTGTCGGAGCCTCCCTCGGGCCAATTAACACCTTCTATGTTGTATATCGCTGCAGACACCGCCCAAACGTCAGTGAATGCCTCGCGCGTCCATTACGTGTTCTCCCCATTCAGTTCCTGTGACACTTATGGCCGTTGATGTGTCTGTGCTTGTTTGTTTATGCTGCCAGGTCGTTATTTCATATTCAATCGTCTTGTCGACTGACTCACCACTGGGTGATGGCAGACAATGTATACCACCCACTGGAGCCTCCCGGTCCAGACCTAAGGCTAAGGAAGGGACGTGCAGCGAGACATTCCGTTCCTCGTCGCGCTTATGCGATGTGTTGGAGTCACGTACATGGGTGATTCTCGCGAAATTAGACTTATGAGGTGTCATAAAACATTTTGATGATAAAAGTAAATGCTATCAAAATGAGAAGGATACCGTTATAAACATCTCTTCATGTACGATTTTGCACATGATTTCAAATGAAATCATGAATACGAATTATTTTTTTTTTCAACATTTAAAGGGAAATTTCTCATTACCGCAACGTGTCCATGACTGGATTTTGGTCCTTTGAGATGGAATTATTCATATTTAAAAAATATAAAAAATAAAAAGCTTCAGTGCATGTTATAATATAAACATTTACAGTAAAGAAACATGTGGTATTTGGTGGTCATTGGTAAATGTAGTGACAATAATAAGGAATAAAAATGTGTCCAAGACCAATTGTCTCATCCTCCGCAACAATTTTCAATCATTGTTTAAGTGCTCAAGGAACTATAATTTTTTAAGGAATTTGTTGTAAGGGACATAAATGACTGTGACACTCAAGATGGCTATCAAGTAACCAGTTATAATTTTTTCTCTCCAGATAAAAGTAAAAATTTGGCGTGTCATAGTACCTACACGACTTTTTAGTTCTCATTACTGAAACATGTGTTTGTGAAGTTATAAAAAATGTTGCAGTTAAATTTTTTTGATTACTATATACCCCATTATGGTCTAAATATAAAAAGATAGGGAATGTTTAGCTAACTCTCATTTAGCTTCCACAGTTAGCAAGAATGTTTAAGGTCGCTCATCCTCCGCAACACCCCTATCATTCACCGCAACAATTGAAGGCCTGTTGCGGTGGAGATACTCAATGTTTCGGTAGTGAGAAACAGACTTATGAAGGAGGCACGTGCACTATAACTGTTGCTCATTTTAATATAACTTGATATTTGCCTTAAACGCTTCTTGAACAGATTGCGTAAACAAAATAGCTATTACAACCCCCCCAGCAGGGGTCACTAATTATTATTATTTTTTTTAAATGCTTCCACAAAAAGCAGTATGAATGCAGTATAGGCCACCTATTATTAATGCAATATTATTTACTATTTCATAGTTTTACTGTGAAACAATGTATTTCTTTTCTTTTTTACAAAATTTTACATTCAAGATGGCAATTGTGTATTTTGTTACAGACAGTTGAAAAGAAAAGGGCATCAGCGAAAAACAGTCTGGCAAAGCATAGGGAGAAAATACACAGTAATCCAGTGTTACTTGAGGATTACAGAAGAATGGAGAGAGAGAGGCCAGGGGACAGGGTGATAAAAGGGAAATGAGAGAGAGAGGTCAGCGGTCAGGGTGATAATAGGGAAAGGAGAGAGAGGTCAGGGGTCAGGGTGATAATGGGGAAAGGAGAGAGAGGTCAGGGGACAGGGTGATAATAGGGAAAGGAGAGAGAGAGGTCAGGGGACAGGGTGATAATAGGGAGAGAGAGAGAGGTCAGGGGTCAGGGTGATAATAGGGAAAGATAGAGAGGTCAGGGGACAGGGTGATAATAGGGAAAGGAGAGAGAGAGGTCAGGGGTCAGGGTGATAATAGGGAAAGGAGAGAGAGAGGTCAGGGGTCAGGGTGATAATAGGGAGAGAGAGAGTGGTCAGGGGTCAGGGTGATAATAGGGAAAGATAGAGAGGTCAGGGGACAGGGTGATAATAGGGAAAGGAGAGAGAGAGGTCAGGGGTCAGGGTGATAATAGGGAAAGAGAGAGAGAGGTCAGGGGTCAGGGGACAGGGTGATGATAGGGAAAGAGAGAGAGGTCAGGGGTCAGGGTGATAATAGGGAAAGATAGAGAGGTCAGGGGTCAGGGTGATAATAGGGAGAGAGAGAGAGAGAGAGAGGTCAGGGGTCAGGGTGATAATAGGGAAAGAGAAAGAGAGAGAGAGGTCAGGGGACAGGGTGATAATAGGGAAAAGAGAGGTCAGGGGTCAGGGTGATAATAGGGAAAGATAGAGAGGTCAGGGGACAGGGTGATAATAGGGAAAGAGGGAGAGAGGTCAGGGGTCAGGGTGATAATAGGGAAAGATAGAGAGGTCAGGGGTCAGGGGACAGGGTGATGATA
This sequence comes from Dallia pectoralis, assembly GCA_029465975.1. Lineage (NCBI taxonomy): Eukaryota > Metazoa > Chordata > Actinopteri > Esociformes > Umbridae > Dallia > Dallia pectoralis. Next base: position 6,295,357 of record CM055747.1, on the reverse strand, counting down.
GGGAAAGAGAAAGAGAGGTCAGGGGTCAGGGTGATAATAGGGAAAGGAGAGAGAGGTCAGGGGTCAGGGTGATAATAGGGAAAGGAGAGAGGTCAGGGGTCAGGGGACAGGGTGATGATAGGGAAAGAGAAAGAGAGGTCAGGGGTCAGGGTGATAATAGGGAAAGGAGAGAGAGGTCAGGGGTCAGGGGACAGGGTGATGATAGGGAAAGAGAAAGAGAGAGAGAGGTCAGGGGTCAGGGTGATAATAGGGAAAGATAGAGAGGTCAGGGGACAGGGTGATAATAGGGAAAGAGAGAGAGGTCAGGGGTCAGGGGACAGGGTGATGATAGGGAAAGAGAAAGAGAGAGAGAGGTCAGGGGTCAGGGTGATAATAGGGAAAGGAGAGAGAGGTCAGGGGTCAGGGTGATAATAGGGAAAGGAGAGAGAGAGGTCAAGGGCAGGGTGATAATAGGGAAAGAGAGAGAGGTCAGGGGTCAGGGTGATAATAGGGAGAGAGAGAGGTCAGGGGTCAGGGTGATAATAGGGAGAGAGAGAGGTCAGGGGTCAGGGTGATAATAGGGAAAGAGAGAGAGGTCAGGGGTCAGGGTGATAATAGGGAGAAATATAACTTGGATTCATTGTTTTGACCATCACTTGCACACACACACACACACAATCATTGACAACGCTTCAGCCAAGTTGGGATAGCAGATAGCATGGGGGGGTGGCTTGGTTTGTTTATATTGGGCTGTGAATAATGACGAGGGAAATAAATGTTCTTTAAAAAATTGTATGCGTTTTAAATATGTAGGCATAAAACCCCTTTGTCAACAGTGAATGTGTGAGCTAAATCTCATTTCCGAAACAATGATCCTCACTACCGAAATGGCATTTTCATTACCGCAACATGTATCTTTTTTACCAATTAAGTGATAATAAGATAATCATATTTTGTTTTAAAATGTATATATGTTTTATACAACACTACTTATTTATGGTCTGCTACATAACAAAAGTGTATGTTATCTATTAGTAAAACAATTAAATAAAAGAAATTGTAAATCATCACGTATGTTTCGGTAATGAGAGAAAATAAGGAAATTACAAAACATAATAAATATGAAAAGTAATCTCTCCAGAGTTTTACATAGCTTTGAGCATGAGAAATAAAAGTCTACTTTAACATTAGCCAAAAATATAAGTTTCTAACCATATATTTAATGTAATGTCATGTTGCGGTAATGATACTTTTTTATGGACTTCATCTGAAAAATTTAAATAATTATATAGGAAATATTTTTTTAATCTCCTAAAAATAATGGTCTTAGTAAGTTCCGACCTTAATCTTATATGTGCAAAAAGAAAATTGGCTTCAAGGGCATTTTAAAAATTCTGTTGCTGGACACCTTCTAAATCTGGATTTCGTGAGAATCACCCACAAGTGTTTGACTCCACCTTTTGAGTTTCTGCGATAACACAACATCGTAACTGCTAATTGGACTCCATGATACATGAGGAAAAGGCTGACATCAGGCTGCATATACAGTAATATACAGTAATATAGAGTACTATTTTCTGCTCAAACATAAAAGGGAGCTGTGAATTTTTCTTCTTCTCAAACGCTATATATATATATATATTATTTCGGCAAAATCACCTTTTCAAATGTATAGGCACGCCTAAAGAATATTGAAATAAAGCCCAAAACGCTGTCTCTTCTGAAATGATATGCTTTTCAGTTCTCAGTTTCCAGGAACTCTATTGATGCATTTCAACTCTTTCTGTTTCGATGGGGTTTATTTGATATCACACATGCAAAACCTTTTTGTTATCCTCACAACGAGTAAAACCAAAGGGCTTTAAACTAAAAGGGAGAGTTGGCCTCTATCTTCATACGTCAGGTGATGGCTTGTAATGGGCATTACAGCGCTTTCCGAAACACAGTGTTTCTACATTGGCGTCACACGGCCAGATGTGTTTTGTAAGATAACGTTTAAGCAGTGAGGGTTGAAAAGATCGCAACGGAATCTGGCTTAAGTGCCTAGCAGCCTATCAGAACGGCAAAGCCTAGTGGAGTCCTGGGTTTATCAACTCTCAATATCAACTGGTCTATGCCATCTCCATGACAACAACCTCTTTGGATAGATTGCACGAAAGAAGCCCATACTGGTTCCGACCCATACATTCGCTGCGCGGAATATCAGATGTCCGTCCACCCACAAGCATAAAACTAGACTATGAAGGATCTTGAAATGTACTAAAATGTGAAAAAAGTATTGCTTTTTACTTAATTTCATGAATGGTGACAATATTTCTTGGGTTGATTGTAATTCCTTTTATCAATTGAATGTATTGATTACTTTCTACCAGGTAACTGTCTGCTGGATCCTCCGGAGCAGACGCTCCCTCTGCCCGTCGAGTCGCCCGGCGTCTTCTTCAATCTGGACCGCCAGTGCCAGCAGGTCTTTGGGGAGGAGTTCACCCTGTGCCCGGACGCTCCGCATGACCAAACGTGCCACCAGCTGTGGTGCCGGGAGGAGGGCCAGAACCTCTGTACCACCCGGAATGGCAGCCTGCCCTGGGCCGATGGCACCCCCTGTGGGGCCGAAGCTGGAGGCAACACCACATGCAAGGGCGGCGTCTGTGTCCCGGCGACTGGTCAGCAGGAAAAAGAGGTACGCCGGTGAACGTCCCTCTCCCAAGTCTACGTTTCAGTCATTTTATGCCAATCCGTCTCGTTTAGCTTAATCATCCCCGCGTCGGAGCAGGGATTGGAGAATTTAGCTTGAGACGTCGCCGGGCTGATTTGGTGACTTGTGGTGTTTCGTACCCGTCCGAGGATAAACATCCGTTACAAATGTGCTTATGTAACTATTTTTATCACCTTCTGTGTTTCTGTTAAACCTACTTTACTTCTTCTCTATCTCTCGGCCTATTTTTATATAGCCATCTAGATTTGACTGTTAGAAGTTTTTTCTCTAACAACCGTTTGATGACATTTAGTTTTTGGCTCCAGCCCCAGCGCCCCCTCCAGCCCCCCCCCAGCCCTGATGAATGGCAGCTTAAAATAATGAACATCTCTCTCTATTCAGACCACGGAATCTCAGGGTCTGGCCGTATTATATATAGTCTCGGCCTTTAGAAGAGTAAGGGTTGGATATTCGCCGTGGACCTTTTGACAGCAGAGGAGTACATTTGTTGCAGGCCTAAAAACAGCAGGGCCCGTTCTATTCCGAGGGTTTATCTCGTGATCGCAGACACTGGGCTGTTAGAGTCGTCGCAGCCGAACTCGTAAAAACCCCCAGATAAATGAATTGCAGCGTCTCGGCATCACATGCCAAGAGCTGTGAGTGTGTGGAGCGGAGGCACGGGAGGCAGTCACGCGTGTGGCGGGCCGCTGGCCCGACCACGACATTTAGTTGCCAAACGTACAAAACTTTATCAGAACTGGCATGTGCTGACTGTTCCAAATTCCACGGGTATATCGTTACTGAGCTTATGCATTTCATTTTTGCAGTGTGAATCGTTTGAGATTACACTGCACTCCGGCACGGGTTGCTGTTGATAGGTCCTGAACACGTTTTGATTGATTCATTTGATCAATCGCCGGCATGTAATGAAGCCTTTTTTGTTCTGGCGTTTAAAAATGATACCTAGTTTAAAACCTCACAGAGCATGCGAACCAAGATGTCGCCGTAGAGTGGCTATGAAATCTTCTCTATCAAGACACTGATCTACCAGAAAACCTGGAGAAAGTCCTGGCACTGGGGTCTGGCTTGTATATGGGCTAAGCTGAAGTGTTTATTGATTTAATTTATTATTAAAACATTTAAACGTTCAGATGACCAACGTGTCAACAATACCTACTCCTCAGGCGTAATTGTCAGTTGACTTTTCATAACTGAGCATGGAAAATAATCGCTGCGGTTATAGGAGAGTGCAAAATACAGGCCCTCTGGAGAAACGTAACTGTCAGTTGGAAATTTCACAGGCAAGAGTTAAAAGGTTCAGACAGAAATGGCAGCAACCAGGTGGGCTGTGGGCAGCAAGAGCAGGAATACTTTGGCAGAATCGACACTAGCCAAGAAATAGCCACATCCACTTTGCCAAGCAAGACATCAGACAACCTGTGGAACATCAAGAAACCAATGACTAACGACGCTGAGAAAAAGCTGTCTATAGCCAACAGAGTTTCCCCCTAAGCGCACATGCCTTAGGGAGCGTAAATTTGTACTGAAATATCCAACCATAAATTGTTCCCATTCAATTCCCATTCATACAACAAGTATGGCAAAAAAAAGTAGTGCATTACATGTAACAACTTCTTAGGGATGGCAGAGCAAAAGTAATTCAGTGACTCAGAAGATGTAAGACTTATGCTTCGGAATGAGGGGACACTTGCAGGACAAGAATAGACTGACAAGTTTCAGAAACAAGTTTTTTGTTTCTGGACATTTTGAGCCAGTATTGGAACCCACAAACGCTGATGCTCCTAATACTGGCCGAACAAAGACAATGTTTTTGCTTCTTTAATTTGCACAACAATTTTTAGTGCTGCTAACATAATCGCTAAATAGTTTTCTATTTTTATCAATTAGCCTAATAATATGATAAACTTGGATTAGCAAACGCAGCGTGCCATTGGAACAAAGAAGTGATCGTTGGGGATAACGGGTCTCTGTACGCCTATGTAGATATTTCACCAAAAAAAATCTGCCATTTGCAGTGACCCAGTGTTTGGACATTGGGTTGAAATATAAACTGAAAAACAACATAAAATGTTTTCCTGTTGGGACAACTGAGAGACCAGATGTTGTAGAACAAAGAGTTCCAGATTTAGAGTTCCAGATTTCAAATCTACCTGATGGTGGAAAGGTCCGGTTTCCTTTGCTGCTCTGTAGGCAAATACCATGGTTTTGTAGTGGATGCAAGCTTCAACTGGGGAAGCCAGTAGAGTAAAAGAGCAGAGTGACATGGTAGAACCTAAGAAGGTTAAAGACCAAACAGGCCGTGTCATTCAGAAAAACTTCAGCTGGAGTTGTCCAGTCATGAATGTGTCCAGGCACGTGTCTGGATTAGTACCTGAGCAACTTTCTTTGGTAAGCTAATACTTACAAATATTGTAAGCCTTAACCTGCAGAAACAAGTCAGGGCCTTGATGTTTGCCCGCGAAAGAGTTCCGCATGGCTGCACCTAGTTTCTTTGCACTTTGGAACCAGAGAGCCGTAGACACGGGAAGTCCAAGGGAAAAGTCTCAAATGTAACCGCAGGACTTTCGCGCCAGCTAGCACCACATACGGGAAGACCCACTGATGGTTTGTTTTTGTTTTGTAGGAGCCTGTGGATGGAGGCTGGAGTGTTTGGGGCCCCTGGGGAACATGCTCCAGGTCGTGCGGAGGAGGGGTGGAGTTCTCCCAAAGAGAATGCACTGATCCCGAGCCACTAAATGGAGGGTCATATTGCTTGGGGCAGAGAATCAAATACCAGTCCTGTAACACAGGGAAATGCCAAGATGACCATGGTAAGTTGGTAACCGCAATTGTCATTAGTTAACGATAATAATGTATAATGCCGTGCTCACCTCTGGGCTAATGACTTGCCTGCTTTTGGGACAAGTATTGCATTTTTTTTAAATGGGGCCTCATTTGTCAATTGTGTGTACGTGTGCGTGGGCATTTAGGTTTTGTGTGCGCGCAACATCTTTGTAATTTATTATACTGTTTAGATTGATAAATCACATCATAGCGTACTTCTGCACGCTAGAATACGTAAGGTCTTTTCCCGACGTGTCACGAACCATGGTGTGTGGTGTGGAAAAGCCAAATGCAGGGCTTAACAATTGTTTGTGGTGTTCCTTTATTTCCATGCAAAAATAAACAAAAAACTAAACAACGAACGTACCAAAAAACGTATGCTGACGTGAATCAAATTGCGCTACACATCCTATAGAACAGGATTTAACACAGTGTAGCAATACTTCCAAACACTCACCTCCTACGTTACAGTGACATCAAACAATACAATGCAAAGCAAAGTGCCACCACCCCCAGTGTCTTACATACACCTGCTAATTACTAAACTCAACCCAGGTGTGCACAATCAATTCAAACCAAACTGAAGGTAAGGGTGAACCAACCTCCAACACCCAGAGTGAGGAATAACGTCTTTGTCTTGGGAAACATTTTTTATTAAGGATGAGGATGTGACACATTCGACGTTTGTAGCCTCTTCTGTGTTACATGAAAGTGCTTCCTCAAGCGAAACTATATATATATTCAATTGCTTCATGTGTTTGTATTTCTCAGTCACTAGGGAATGTGTACATCATCTTTCCTCTCGTCTCCATCCCAGGTTTCAGAGATGAGCAGTGTGGGAAGTACAACAGCGACCGATACCTGGACATCCATGGCAACATTAAGCAGTGGATCCCTAAGTATTCTGGCGTCTCACCAAGGGACAGGTGTAAACTGTTTTGCAGAGCAAAAGGCAGCAATGAATTCAAAGTCTTTGAGGCCAAGGTAGTTTATTAAGTTGATATTATTTATATGTTATATTTTGAACGCCAGGTTGGTTCGTTTCAAAGTCATCAATGCTTTTGCAGCATCACAGTTCTCTAGGTAAGAGCATAGGCGAATACTTTGCATATTTCTCTTTATTGTTTCAGGTTGTTGATGGCACGACCTGTGGCCCAGACACCACTTCCATCTGTGTCCAGGGACAGTGCATCAAAGCTGGCTGTGACCAAGTGATCGAGTCCAATATGAAGCTGGACAAATGTGGCGTGTGCGGTGGCAATGGAACAACCTGCCGGAAGATCACAGGATCCATGAATAAAGCAATGTAAGTCATTTTTGTCTTTGTCATTTTTTTCCAGATAAATATGCAAATAAACATCTTTATTAACAGCAACAACCTGGGAGAAATCAGGCATTAAATGTCTTACTCAGGGACAGGACGTCCTTTTCTTCATGTCACTTTTCGATTGCCAGCCCAACACTCTTGATCGCTTTCTTCGAGAGCAGAACTGTCTGAAATTTGAAACGACCGACCTCGTATCTCTTCACGAGGATTTCACTGACATAGCTCTGTATTTCTTTACTCAACGCAGATTTGGCTACAACGACATCGTGACCATTCCGGCTGGGGCCACCAACATTGACATCAAGCAAAAGAGCAACCGTGGAAACAAACACGATGGCAACTACCTGGCTCTGAAGACCGTAGGAGGTTCCTACATCCTGAATGGGAACTATTCGGTGTCCACGTCCGAGCAGGACATCCCAGTCCCCGGTGCGGTTCTTCGGTACAGTGGCTCCTCCACCACTCTTGAGAGGCTCATGAGCTTCCAGGAACTCCGGCAGGCTCTGACAGTCCAGCTCCTTTCCACAACCGGAGACGCCTCTCCCCCCAAAGTCAAGTACACTTTCTTCCTCCCCAGGGATGTCCCGTTCACCAAATCTGGAGCTGAAGGTAGAGCTTCGCTTCACGCGATTCTGCCAACGGGCGGCGCAGAGTGGACTTTGGGGGACTGGTCCCAGTGCTCAAAAAGCTGCGGCTCGGGTTGGTCGAGACGAAATGTGGACTGCCTGGACGATACAGGATCGCTATCTTTTTTCTGTGATGAAGACCTGCGTCCGACAGACATCCGCCCATGTGGGGACCTGCCTTGCCCGATTTGGCAGACGGGTCCTTGGTTGGCTTGCTCAAAGACTTGTGGCGTCGGGGTGCGCCATCAAAGTGTGCTGTGTCTCGACTACATGGGAAAGATTGTAGATGTCCAAAAATGTAACCCCGCCAAGAGACCAGAGGTGGTTTCCTCAGAGTGCAGCTACCAGGACTGTTGAGACTATGCTGATAAAGCAGAGGACAAAAAGCAGTTGGCGGCAGCGGTGGAATTCCCGTCGAGGAAAGTAGCGTAGCGAGCTAGTTAGTTAGCGAACAAACTGATACACAGCCCTTTCCTAACGACCACGACAATGTTTCAGAGTCACGCAGGGAAGTTAGATTAATCAAGATTAGTCTTGCGCGGTACACAAAAAACGTCTGTACTTTTTTATAGTATAACATAAAAAGACGTTAGGTACTAATAATGTGTTACTTTTCGGCTAATCTATCAAATATGACTAATGTCTTGAAAAACAACTGAAATTATTGGAACAAATATTAACAGTTTTTTAACACCTTAAACCATGACCATAATGCATCAGTATCTTGCATTTTGTATGATTCTCCAGATATGTCTAATCACTCTGTGTAGCCGTTAGCAATGCTAATGACCACGGCCTATTGGTTATAGTTCATGCTTTCCAACACTTTTCCCTCTCCTAAAAAAGTAAGTGCTGGGGACAAGACATAGAGCATTCGATGATGTTATTTTTCTACTAAAAGAGCAAAAACCTGAGAAGTCAGGGAAAAATCCATATTTTCCTTGGGGGATTTAGTATATTACTGTACTGTTGTATTCTAAACTCAAAGTAAAAAGTCTGATGATGCAACAACACCAATCAAGAATGGTTTGGCTCAGTTGTAAAAAAAAAAAAATTCAATTCAATAGAACACAATTATTTCCGTCATGTTTATTTTATTGATAACCTCATAGCTTCAAACCCTCTACCGAAGCTGAGTTATCCAACATAGATCTACCTCAAAGAATGTAAAAATCACTCAATCTTTTTGACCTGAAGATTTTGTTTGCATGTAACGAAACCCATTTTGTCAGAGGAACATTTTACCGTCGCTAACGTACTGCTGAAAATCTGCTGGATTGGTTTAATACCTCTATTTGTCATTTTTGTTAAACAATGCATCAAAACATTTTAGGTCCGTTAGCTAAAAACATAATAGATTTAGTAAAGTGAAATTGTTTTAAAGCAATGGAAATGCCAACAAATGCGTCGGGTGAAGTTATAGGTATAGATCCTAAAATTCTCCCAAACCCCCATTGCAACTCCCCAAACCAAATTAAATTCAATAAATACGGATTTTAAAGACAAATCACATAAACCATTCAATCTGCTTGACTGTTTGTTGCTACAAACTCTATAGTTCTTCTGACTTTTACCAATAGCTACAGCTGTGTAGTTGTAATGGTTTTGTAGCATTCGTTTAACAGCAAATACAGCATTAAGGTTATATTTATTACTATGTTTTTTTATTTCTGATTATTCTTGGCCATTGTAATTGCTGTAGATATACATTTGATGTTATTTTATGTTTTTTTTCGTCAACTCGTTTCAAGAAAAACATGCAATATCTGTATTAAATGTAAAAAATACTGTTTGTGTATACTATGTTTTATTTGAATGTTTCATGTTCTGCCCCAGACAATATGGCATTATGAACCACTAATAACAAACAACAATGTTAACCACTAATAACACTCGCTGAAGCATGTTCCGGTAATTTCTGTAGAAAATAAAAGTCTAAAAGTCTAATCTACGCAACAGAAAGCTGTATTGGTCACCATGTTCTCAGTTAGGTAGAAATAGAAGCTATTGCATCTTTGACCTAATATGTCATTTTTACAACAACATTGAAAAAAATTGTTTAATTGACTAAATAATTGCCAGTTGTGTTCCTGCATGTTTAACAGTCTTGCCTTATTTAACTGAATATGAATTGGAGTGATTGAGTTAGAGGGAGCTATCTCTCCAACCACTGTGTGCTGTTAGCATTCCAGGATGTATTTAAAGGGGGAAAAATGTAGATCTGATTTCAAAGCATTCTATCCCTTCAATGAAGGTCTCTATGATGCTATTGTTATAGCTTCCCTACAAAGCTATTTATTTTGTAAAACTTTCAGACTAATTATTACAGTTTAACTATTATGCTGCTGCTGTCCGTTTCTCTGAATTGTAAGAAATTAGGCTGATCATTAATAATTAACAATAAAAATGTCTCAAACATGGACACTGGGTGTGTATTGTGCAAGCTGTTCCTTCACAGGATTTTCTTTTCAACATGTCCCATTTCTCAAATGTGTATATAAAGTATATATGCTGTATAATATCGGACCAAATTCATTTTACAAACTTGCAGCTGAAACAGGGTGAAAAATTAACACAGTTTGCACAGTAACATTTAATATCATGTTGTAATTGTGCAGATAGTTAAAATATGAAATCTGTTGAATATGTTTCATATTTATGTTGGATGTGATTTCTTTTCAGGTAGACTCTCTGATTAGTAAGTTCACTTTATTAACTAAACCTTTGATTTTCAATGTAGAGCAAATTCATTAATCAAGACTATTGAGGGTCTTGATCAATAGCAGGGTTTGTAACCAAATTATTATTACATCTTAATAACATTCCTGTGCCTTGCCCAGAAAAAGCCATTTCCAATCTGGTTTGAATCTGATTACTTCTTTCCGGGAACAGTAGAGATCAATGTTGTTCTTAGTTTCAATTATGTCGCTTTCAGTAAGCATTCCTTTTGAGTTCTGTATTTTGAACCAGATCCAACCCCTGCTTAGATATGAACATTTCCCTATTCAATAAATGTTTTACTTAAAACAATTAGACAAGCAATTTTATTTTTCTACTGACAAAGATCCCTTCGAACCTCTATCTGACGTTAGACATTTGCAAATATCTGTGTGCAATTATTTTTTTTAAGTCCACGGCTGGTAAGTAGAGAGAGTATTTGTTTGTTTGGGTTTTTTTCATAGTATTGCATAATTCTGTTTCAAATGTTTATAAGTACATCTTACTATCTAAATTCCATAAATCACTGGGATTACATTTATTTTCAAGAAAGTGGTAAGAATTGTTTCTGGCAACTCAAGTTATTTGATCTTTTGATTTTTCATTTATGCTGAACAATCGAAATGCCCGTACGTCTTACATTCTAAACTGGGAAATACAGTATGTACACACTTTATTTATATTTGCCGTTCACAGTTTTACATATTGCCAGGCGTTACTAAAGAGAATAAACATGCTACAAAGAGAGAGTCCAGGCATGGCATGCTGGAGTCGACCAACAGTTCCACACCATCCAGCACTACATGGAAAGTCTTCCATGTGCAGAATGAAGCCAAAAACATGTCTTTCATAGCTAAACATTCCTTGGCAACGAAACCATCTAAAATGACCTCATCACACTAAGTCCTGTTTCATACGTAAGCATATTGTTCACTCTTGGACGTGAGTTACAAACAGCTGCAAGCTTGAGATATCTTCATAATAATTCCTAATGAGGAATGCGTTAAAGAAAAACATTCTGACTTTATTGCATTTGTCGTCTTCTCTGATTCTTCGCCTGTCATTTCTAACAGAATTTGTGTTATCAGTAATACGTTAATAACATTGCTGAGCTAAGCCAGTCTAAGCCAAGCACGCCTAGTTAGGTGACGCATAAAGGAGGATTTGCTGAACTCTGCTAGGATGAGCAAAGTAAATATCCAAGCCAGCGCAAAATTGTTTAGTCGGCACAATATTGTCAAAATGGTATAGGCAAAAATCTGTAAACATTTTAAAGTAGTTTTGCAGTAACTCACTGGAAAACAGAGCAGGGGAACATAACAAATTTCATTAAGCAATTAACATTCTATCACTCTCTGTGGCATCCATTTAACAAAAGTTATTTATTTAGCTCAAATGTTCATGTTTGCAAAAATATGTAAACTACTTGTGGCATATCCATTTGCAGCAATACCCTGATGAAATAAGACATCTCTGCACCTTAGAGACAGGAACTCCGATCCCTTAAGTCGACACCCCAGGACGAAGGGACCATAGCAGTGCCCAGCATGAGGCCTGTCTGAAGCACATCTGGAGCCAGGTGATTGTGGTTGACGATCAGCCCTCCACATGGAATTGGCTGCCAGCTGCTTTATGTCTCGTCCACCTCCGTTTCCTGTATGACAGGATGCGACGTTGGGAAGAAGACGGGGACATGATGGACGTCCCACAGACCAAAGTAACCGAAGATCCAGGCGTTCTGTTGGCATCCCCCGATGCTGGCAGCTCTAGCCCAGCTCAATCCTAATAACTGAGATGTCTTTCGAGCGGAACGGGATGGACATCTTGGTTTCGCTTCCAAAGTCAGCATGGGGAGATTAGCACATCCTGGACGGCACCATCCGGTATCCGCCATCAGTCCCTCTCTGTCGAACCACCTCCAAGATCATTGTTAAGGAGCTTTCATGACAGCAGCACCACCAGCTCCGGTCAATCCCCTAGATACCATTATGCAGGAGGAGCTACCCATGTGCTTGTCGCCAAACTGCGGAGGAGGTGGTGATGATGCGGCGATTTGACATTGTTGAGGAGTCCAGCAGCCCCTGGCCTAGCCTCATAATCGGGGTCCCTAAAGCAGACAGCTCCCTCTGGTTCTGCATCAACATCTCTGGACCCTAATTGGCAGTAGCGGGTCCTGCCCTTTGGACTCCATTGGGCCCCTGCCACCATAGGGAAGTGCCCGCACAACAATGTCCTGATCCACACTGAGAATTGGATGGGGCCCCTGACGAGCCTCTGGGACTTTTTGGAGAAGCCCAGTAATGTAATTTTCCTCTTGCTCAGATGTGCACTTAAACACTCCCACTCGTCTTTCTATTCTCTGTAGAGACAGTTTGTGCTGTGCTCGGAAGGGAGTAGTTGTAAAAGAGCTTCAGTTTCTCAGTAATTTCTCACTTTAAATAGCCTTCATTTCTGAGAACAAGATGAGGCCGACGAGTTTCGGGAGAAATATCTTTGTTTCGGGTTATTTTGAGCCTGTTATCAAATCCACAATATTGCTGATGTTCCAGAACTAGTCTACAGAAGGACAGTTGTATTTCTTCTTTAATCAGCACAACAGTTTTCAGCTGACATCATTGCAAAAGGGTTTTCTGATGATCAATGATTGCTATTATACTATATTATATTGCTCTTATACTGTATTACTGTGTACTACTGATCTACTATGTAGATGTTCCATGAAAAATCTGCTGTTTCCGGGGACCAGTAGCCATTTTAATTAACCATCTCTACACAATATTTTGGATCATTTTGATCATTGTGTTGGACAACAATTTATGGGAGACCAAACCTGCCATAAATTGAACTAAATATATTAAATAAATAAATAAATATATTTACAGATAAAAATATCTGTAACGGTTCTATCTGAATGCATTAATCAATATTAATTGTCTATTAATTTATTAATTTATTTCCAAGATCTTCTATATCTGTATTTTTTATTTTTATTTTTGTTTATTTTTCCTTCAATAGTTTATTTTTGTTTTTATTCATTTCTGTATTCATGTCTGTATTTCCTTGTGCTTTAGCTAATCGATCAGGTTTGGTCCTCTGAAAACCCTGAATTTGTTTAAACATTTTCTTGAAATACCTTGCGGAGCAGAGCGGAGTGGCCCTACAAATTAGGCAAATCTCGTCAAGAATCACCCAAATACAACTTACAAGTCCAATATTGTGAAGTGCATCTCACATTGAAAAGAGACACAGTTCTCTGAAGTATGACACCATAACCTCATTAAACTCCCTATTTTGTTGCAATCTAAATAATACCATTCCGGGTAGAGTCCACCTCTACAGACACGTAGCCCCATCAAGCCCTCTATCAGTTCTCGCTGGACCTACACTCCCCAACTTGCATCCAGCAAAAACAATATGTAACAGCTGAGCCAGTCCAAAAGCCCTTACTCTATCCTTCAGTGAGCCAATGCTCTGGCTTGGGAAGCCCTCAGCTGCCAGATGTGTGATGCCTGGTTGTCAGGCAACTCAGCTGCTGCACTAGACAATAATGCATATCTGCAACGGGTTTCTTGGCCAGCTAAGCAGAAATTGACTCTCTTTGGACTCCCAGCTTCTTTAGCTGCGCAGATGCCGTCTCCAGTTGGATTTAAACAGGCCTGAATAGCTCTTATTTTGTCTGTTGCTCAACAGGGCTTTTGTGTTTATCAATGCTGATATAAACAGCCAAAATAGAGCTATTAATTTATTCCATTAACACTCAGCGCCTAAATTTTTTCCACAATTGACAATAGCAAAAGTCTTGGTTCTCTTTAGCTATCTCACACTATGCTTTCCTGTGGTTTCAGTACTGGCATAGCTGAGCAGAAATGTCCTAAGTACTGATATGTTTTTAAGTAATTCCGAAAAAATTAATCAAATTAGACCTCCCTTTCTCTATCTATGGTTAGCACTAACCAAATTGTATTACTTGTTAATCGTGTAAAATGTAATGGTTTGATTTCACTGCCTGGTAGTTTCTTTGAAAAATGAATGTAAAGAGAGTGCTACCCTTGTGTACCTTCACTGAGCAAGCAAATTCTTTGCCTTCCCCCTCCTTATCTCCTCCCCCCGCAGTGCCAGAACCAGCTGCAAAAAAAGCTTCTATGCCCAATATCTCTAGCTTACAGCTTTGAATCTAGAGCCAAATGCAGACACAGACTTGTTGGGGCAGGGATTCGGTCTGGAACTGTTTGATTGAGGTAAAGGTTGAGGCAACAGAAGGCAGAATCTTGGTCAAGGATAGCCGTTAGGTCGATATCAGGTGCATCAGTAAAGAATGCAGGCAGTTGGTAGGCAGGATTGACGCCAGGCTGACAGGAGATCGGTACACAGATGGGTAAACAGAGCAAACTCTCAAATGTGCAGGCGAGGAGACGTGGAAGTGCTTAACAGAGGACACAGGTTAAATACACAGAGGGTAATCAAGAGATTTGGGAACACCAGAGAATAAGGATTGGGTTATATGTTAAGTAAGTTATCAGGTCTAGATGGAGAGGGTCTTTGGAGTATTGTGATGTGTTGTCTTTTAGGTGATTGCCACAGTATTTAGAGTCTCGGTTCCTACTGGTGGTGGTGACCAACATTTGGTGCAGCTTTCTAACAGGGCACTCATGCTCCTGGCCATGTCATCAGGGTCAAACATGGAAAACCATTTAGCGATATGACATTATCCAGCTGTCCAAACATGATGGGTGAACCGCCTAAGCTCTGGACGTTTGCCTTGGCGTCCCAAAAAAGGTCTGTAACATGGTCTGATTTTGTGTAAGGAAGATTTCTAAACACCTGGATGTGATTTGGTGTCCCTCTGATTTTCACCCGGGAACCATTTTCACCCGTTGAAGCCCCCCCCATTGCTATGGTTACAAATCACACAAAGACGATAAAGCGAAAGGAAACAATTATCCGGTTATAGTTTTACTTACTATACTAAAAAACTTTGGTTGGGTCATCGTTGATGCAACAGATAACTAATATTACATTATTTACGCGTTAATAATATCCAATTTGTTTAACCCATCTGTAACCTATTCTCGCTGACTGTAGAAACCCAAAGCCCCGCAAAACTTGGTAATTACAGCCAATTGTTTTACAGGGCTGCATCTGTAGTTGACCAAATGTTCTTTGTTCTGCTTTGAAAAATGTTTTTTTCCAAACAGCGAGCACGTATTCATCCTAATTTCAATTCCAACTTTCTGAGGCCCACAGATCAACCAATCTTCCCGCCAAACTGCCATTTAAATTCCTCCTTCAGTAGAGTATGTCACCATTCCACCAAGGTATCTAACAGAAGACGAGAACCGTTCAATCTGCAACGCTCTAATGCTGTGATTGTTCCAACAGTGAACACCTTACTTACTTACTGACTGTGGTCTCCCAAGTCCCCCAAAAGAACAGTCTCCAGATAAGTGATTATAATGAGCGAAAGTATCGTGTGTCGTTCCAACTTTTAAGGACCATTCGTTGAGGCTCTCCATGCACAGTAGTTTTGCTGACGCCCGCTTCCGGGGGACGTTTGGAACGGCGTGGTAAGTGATGCACCAGGTGTTGGGCTTCAGCTCTTGCCGACCACGCTCTGTCAGTTTGTGTGGTCGACCACATCATCGCCGGGCTGTTGCTGCTCTTAAACGCTTCCCTTTCTAATTTCACAGACTGACAAAAGTGGCATCCTACAACACTAGCGATACTAATGTTCAGGTGAGTAAAATAAAAAAGCAACATATAGGTTTGGTGTTGTAGATGTTTGATAAAATATCTGTCTCAGATTAGCACAAATACCTTCTATTTGAAATGAGCACATCATCATTCACACAATGTGTGTTATTTAAAAAAAATTAACAAATACAATTTCCAGTCAATATTTTCTGAATGAATGAATGAATTTGGTTCAATTTAATATAATTTGTGTGATAAGTGGTACTTTGAAGGACTATATCTATGTTCACTTATTACATGATAGTGTACACGTTTACTGTCTCAGGGGCTTCTGGATCATCAAATGGTTGAGATATCTGTAAGGCAGCCACATCGTCTTCAGAATCACAATCAGGTTTATTTGCCAAGTCCTTTTACACACACGATGGATTTTTTTCTGACCCCTAGCTGCAGCATTTAGAACAGGCATTTTACGACATGCGGGAAAGAATCTGTTCTTGTGGCGAGCTGTTTTGGTCTTGATACACTGTAGCTGTCTCCAGAGGGTAGAGTTCTGAATAGTCCGTTATCCAGGATTGAGAAGAGGGGACAGGACACAACCTTGAGGGGTGCCAGTGCTGATGGTCAGAGGGTCCGACGGGCGTGTCCTCAGCCTGAAGTGCTGCCTCCTGTTGGAAAGAAAGTCTGTGATCCATTTAAATGTTGACACAGGCACTCCCATGGTGGAGAGATTATCCTGGAGAAGGGCTGCATTATGGTGTTGAAAGCAGAGCTGAAGTCCACAAAAAGGATTCTGGCATCGGTTCCCGGGGGGTCAAGATGCTGCAGAATGAGGGGAGAGCCATGTTGATTGTGTTGTCCAAAGACCAGTTGGCTCTGTAGGCAAACTGCAATGGGTCTAGTACTGGATATGTGATGGTCTTGAGGTGTGACAGCACCAGGCACTCAAAGGACTTCATAACCACAGGGTTCAGGGTAACGGGTCTGTAGTCATTTAGCCCTATGATGCTTGGTTTATTGGGGACTGGGATGATGGTTTGTTATTTACACAGATGCTGAACCACTGGCCCAGTTAGTTATTTGAGCAGATATGCTGGCAAATATATATGCTAGCATGAAGCCATGAAACCAAACACCCGACATTCAAATAAAAACCTTTAGATTTTTTTAAATCAAAGTTATCTTGCTGTGCGGAACAATTGCGCAACATCAGCAACCCCACGTCAGTTTCTAACAGGTGTGCAGTAGCAAGGTGGCACGTGATGGGGAAGGTTTGGGGGGGGGCATTGGTTCCGAAAGGTTGAGCTGTCTCAACCAATGTAGAGAAAGATGTAGAACGTTGAGCATCTGATTCCTGATCCCAGGCAATGTAGACACTAAAATGTGTGCAAACAGTTTAGACAAATAAAATAATTATGTATGTGTTCATTTATTCTCTATAGCTCAGGGAAAAATGTATACAATTCATTTTTAAATTCATATTAATTTGTGTCACATGAATGGTCTTTCATATACAAGGTTTACAAAGCAACAATAGTTAGTTTACCATTGGACGGATGACAAAGTTTTTATTAACACAAACGTTCTCATGTGCCAGGTGACTGTGATCATAAACTGATGTTTTATTCGTTCAAATGTCCAGTTCCTTTTTGCGAAACAACAACTTTGGAACAAAACCATTGGTGACCCTGAACAAATTCTTATGTCTTGCCAGCTGTAAAACCGCAAGGATGACTGTTTTGCCTAAGCTCAGTACTTTTGGAATTTTTTTCTTACACGTTTATAGTTCAATCAATCATCGCATTCCACAAGCCCTATGCAATTGCACATTGGAGAATCAGTAAGTCAAACATGTGTGGGGCCAGATCTAAAGGCAAATTCAAACATATGAGACCTATTAAACTTCGGTGACGTCTGTGAACGCCTTTGTTTCTTAAATAGTATTTCTGTAAATATTTACCCATACTAATTCATTCAAACAAACACACAGCTATATACGGAAACACATATTCCTACTATACGTACGTAACTTGAAATGAATAAAACTAAGCAAAGAGGTGACATTCCCCAGTGACTCCAATATCCATGCTAATTGCTAAGTTTTACTGGCCATGCTCACATCAAAACAACCATATGACAATATATCAGTTATGTGTCCAGAGTCGGACTACGGCCGCTTATTAATGACCCCTGCTCTAACATTTGACCACGTTCAGTGCGTGTCCCTGCTATTATAACTCTTACCATGAGCCTTGCATGCGCTGTTTCAGAAATAAACTTATTTTGAGTGATTTTAGGGTTTAAATGTCATCTCCGCCCTTGAGTCAACCAGTTAAATTTTTTGTTATTTCTTTTACATTTGCATTTTTTTTTCTGCTAATTTTTTTTATTGTATATTCGACTGAGCGGTAGATTATAGTGTTGCTGGATTTGCCACCCAATGTACAAAGCAAATGAGCACCAGCAAAGGGACAGTATTTTTTACATATTAGATATGCTCCTCTACATCAATTTAATATTGGTCCTATGTGATCCGACTTGTAACTGTAACATGAGAGACAGGAGACCTCTAGACACCTTTATGGTGACCTAAAGGTCCTTTTCGGGATATAGGGTTGTCTGTGTTTTTACATGTTTTCTAATAAAACAGTCTGACTTCATTCAACAGGCATTACACACTTTCGTTGTTTTGTGCCATTAGAGGAGAGTTGCCCAAAATCCATATCTCAATCAATGGATACTTAAGTAAAAACAGATTTAAGATTACTAGTCACAATTTTTTGTCGGCACATTTTAACCAGACAGCATCGGATATGGGGTCTTCACACATACAGAGAAAAAAGCGCTGTTCGGCTTTATCGAATGATGGTCAACTCCTGAATGATGGGAAATGATTAACAGAGAGATGACATGCAAATAGATTAGCTAAGTTGATTGTTTGAGTTGTTTCTAATGATCACATTTGTTCTTATGTGATCAAGTCGTGGTTTATTCGTAGCTCCCGTGAGGTAAACACCACTTAGCTGACCCCCGAGTTCCTTTCTAGGATTGAACTTGATGTTCTCTGCTTTGCAACATTCCGGACCGCCTCCCTAGAATGTTCCAAACAAGAGATTTAGTAAAAGTACCAATTGGATAGGCTCATCTACAACATTTCAAGCTAGCTGTGGAGTGATGTCACAGCATATTCTAACTCTGTAACAAACAGTAGTTTCATGCCTCTGTGACGCACGTCCCTCTCACTATTTTCTTTGTGATAATTGGCTGGATAAATTGGCACTTGTCTGCCATTTCCTTTTTTGGGAGTTTTCTGCCCAGGCTACTGAACAATTTTGGCAACAACTGGATCCTGGATGAATTTGCATTGCCCATGTCAGTGTGTGTTTTAACCACATGCCAGCGTGTGTCACAATTAGGACTTAGTACTTACCCATTTTTGTAGGGTGGGGGGTAGCCTAGAGAATCTGCCCAGCAACTGCAAGGTTTTTAGATCACATTCCTTAGCCGGCAAGGTGAAAAATCTCTCATCCTGTCCAAACGCAAAGCAAGTAACTACTTAACTTCTTAATACTATTGCTATTTGATATTTTCCGCGCAATATTTGCACTGGAACTAAGAATTGCTGTAGAGACAATTTAGCAACAAACAAAAACATTGTTGTGGTTTTCTCGCAGGATAGACCCCATTTCGAATGCTGAGAGACAGAAGTGATACTGCATCACCTCAAGCAATTTTTACATAGTGTTAATTAGTAAAACCCAAAACAATCAGTTATGTTTGTTGGGCTTGGCAGTTATACTAATGATAAAATATCCACGTGACAATGAGACTGTATCATATGACATGTGCTAAGACAATGGAATGCAACTGTTCCTGAATACCTACAGCTTATCTGGCCAAGCGTTCATCAATCAACCGCTCCACAATGGCTGTCTATGGCCAGATGAATTGCAAACAGTAGCAGGTTGAGCGCGGTGTGGCCCATAGAAATACAATTATTAGAATGGCGTTACACTAAATACGGCCTCAGTCGCGCGGTTATGAAATGCCACAGTCACAGTTAATAAAAACAAAGGCAGAAAAAATTATTTGGTTTAATTTAGCAGACTTTTAATTTAGCATAATTCAATAGAATTGAACATAGTACAAATTATGAACGTAATTTTCATCTTACAATTAATACTTTTTCAGGCACAGAGGTGTTGATGTGCAAACAGAAGCAGCTGCAACTGCCATCCCAGCAAAGTTCGCAGTCGGCTTGGAAGCGAGTGCTTTGACAGTTCTAGTATTTCAATCTCTGTGACGAGGGCTTCTGCAGGGTCCTTCCCTGCTTCGACGGCGTGGCGCGGGTGATTTGCAGCACAGCACGCAAGTCAGGCATCCCGACCCCGAGCTTTCTACTGGAGGATTTATTGTGAAGGGGGGGGGTGTGGCCCGGTTCTTTTCTCTTTGTTGTAGTGGCTGTCCATCAGCCCTGTGACGGCTCCAATGCGGTTCGTCTTTTCGACGCTCAGTCAAGAGGCGTTCAGGACTCTGAGGCTCCATGTGGGCTGAGACATTAGGTACGTCTTGTACTACATTGATGAACGTCGGTCATGCGGTACTGCGTGCTGTGGCGTTCCGTATTTGTCCGGTGCGTTGTATATTGGATGTGTGTTTCTACACTCTCTGATATATTGCTGAAACCGCAGAGAATTTAAATCTCCGGCACAAGAGCCTCGTTACACGTTCCCTCTAAGTCTGCCTCTGTCGTTTGAGTTCTCTTTCTTTTCTGTCTCCGTCTTAATCTTCGTCACACACACTCTCTCCGCTTGTCTCTCTTTGTACAGCTGTCTAGATAGCAGATCCAGGTAAATGTCTGTCGGATTAAACTCTGCATTATCCAGCTGGACTCCATTATGACAAAGCCGAATAACCACTCTTACGTAACCGTTCAGAGTGATATAAAACAACTACCAGGAAAATACCAGCCATTGACCACTGATAATGTAGGATCATATATGTTAAGTATTTATTTATTCTCACTTTCTATATGTTTAAAGGGACCGGTCTAACAAACACAGATTACATCTATTTGTGGAGTAATAAATCAAACTCAATACAAACGTTTTAGTCCTGGAATAGCAGTGATCTTGATTTAATCTGGTTTAATCTGTGTCCACGACACAGAGCCTAGATGTACCGTTTGAATTTTTACATCTCCATAGAAGGAAAAGAATACTGCTGCTTCTCCGGTTACTACAGATCTATCGACACAACTATGACTCTTTTCCAAGAAAGAACTCTAAAAGTAGCAAGATTGTTTTGGTCTGACAGAATATCTGGCCACCATTCTATCAACAAACCATCTTTCTGGTTTTTTTCTGTCAAAGAATGGACAGTCGAACTGGTTGCTACAGCAGTGGATTAAATGTCTGTATATATGGATGTCTAACAGTCTTGTGTAGTCAGTAAAACTATATATTAAGATCTGGTTATAAACCGGGTTAAGCTGACGCCGGAGGATTAAGCTGACGCCTCACCTGGACTGAGACTGCCTGACAATACACCTTAAAATGTATACCGGTAATATAAAAGCCGTGTGAGAAAGGTGCCCTGAAATGTGCCTGCGAGGCGCTGCTGTCAACTCGGCCTGTTCTTATTCGGTATCAATTCAAATATGAGCCGAGAGAAAACAAATCAAATTCTAACCATGACAATAACCTTAAAAAAGTCAAATAATTTGATTTAGAATGTAATATTTTGCTTGTAAGGTATTTAGCAGACACAGACATCCTAGTGACTTTCACATGTATGTTGTAGGTTCTGGTCCAAAATGTAGGAAATGTTTCATTTGCCTGCTTGATATTTTATCTGGCAACCATTTGGTTAGTCATTTGGTGTTGCCACCAATTAGCATAGACATGTCAGACAGGAAACCGGAGTGGTCATTAGCCGGCTGACGTCGGGATCGCTCCGGTGACAATATGACATTTCGTACTTCTGAAACATCAGGTTACTCTCAACGACCTGACGCGTGCTGGTCCGCGCTGGTCTCCCCAGAAGCCGGGTGCAAACCCAGCCACTCCCGCGGCCTCCACCTATTGGTTTGGTTTCAATTTGGGGGGTTACTTCGCTAATTGCATGTTTATGATATTATGGTGTTTAAATTGTCATTGCAAATATAGCAATTAATCACAATCATGTGATGGCAGTTGTTGTCACAGGGGAGCAGAACCTAAGACCAAACCTTTATTTTGTTGCATCGCTCTGCGTTGTTTTCCAATAAAGGGTTTTACAAAAACGTGGCCTACCGCTGCCTGCTTGCTGCTGTTTCATAACTGACCAGGAGTTGTTTGAAACTTTGCCAAGGTAAATGTATTATACGATACTTGTGAACTAGAACAAAGTAAAGGACAGGGCTGCTTGAACCTGGCATATGTGCTCCTTTTAAGGGCAACTTTGTACCTCTTTATTGAATGATCAGTTCTTCTAGTCATAGCAGTGGGCGGTTGTGTGTGCATCCACTGTTTACGTGGGTAAGTGATGGCACCAGGATACACTGTGGAAACGCCCCAAGTAACAGTACACCCTGATGCCAGGATAATGCCCCCAGCCACACTGCACACGTTTCTCAGGAATGGTTTGAGGAACATGATGAAGAGTTCAAGGTGTCGCCCTGGCCTCCTAATTCCCCAGGTCTCAATGTGCATCTGTGGGACGTGCTGGATCTACACACTTACAGGGCTTGAAGGATCTGCTGCTAATGTCTTGGTGTCAGATACCACCGGAGATCCTCGGGGATTCCATTCCATGTCTTGGCGAGTCGGCGCTGTTTTGGCGGCACAACAACGGAGATCCTAATGTTTTCACTCGTCCGTGTAAGAACAGGAACCACGCAGAAACACAACAATGTAAGCGGCAGGTTTGTCGCGGAACATAATCGCTTTAAGGATCTTGTTCTTACTGTGGTAGTAGTTCCATTATAAGACATGCCAATATGCCGGTTTTGAGGGCGAAACTGTCTGCGACCTCGAAGTCGGGCAACTCTTTGTGGGAGGATGGTCAACTGCTTGGCGATTAAAGTCTTTAATTGGTTTCGGCTGAGATACTGGTTCAGAGTGTGGGGATGAAAAGCCGAGCGGCTTAGCGGGATGTGGTTTGTGTCTGGGAATGCACGCACAAGATCTGTGACACGGTCAAGCTGGCTGAGAGTCACGAATATTGAAGGCTTCACAAATTCTATACCAGTGCAATCGGGTGTACCATTTAAAAGACATGAGGTAATTGACTCATGAGACTCATTGCAGACATGACAACATAGGACATCGCAAGACATTCCCTATCTCAGAGATTAACGCACCATCCTCTCTCCATTATTCAAACACACGGCAAACTAAACACGAACGGCGACAATATACGGTTTGACGCAGAACAGGTCGGTACAATGAGTTATTCTGTTCTTTTTTTCCCTCCAGGTAGAACCAGTCGGAGAGATAGCGTATATATATATATATATATATATATACTGAGTCATTCCTCCTGTCAAAGAACGTTATAATTCTTACCAAAACAGTGGAATCACTTTTCTGGCGCTGTCACCGACTGTAACATGCACTTACTCATACTGTACTGTTTGCCGCTGTCGCTAGGTAACCCTCCACGCAGCCGGCCGTGGAGCTCGCTGAGGAGAAAGAGAGCCGTAGATAAAGGGAGGAAGCTACTGCGTCTGTCAATGTCTCCCGAGACAGTTTGTAATGGCTAGTAATGGATTAAATGGTGACGAAGCCAGCCCCTTTGCTCCTTTCTCACACCTGGTGTTTTAAAAACAATAAGATGTCGATATGACGATGATAGCTGGTTGTGTTCGGCCCAAAATCCAATTGAGGTCATTGGCGGCGGACGATATCTTAGATCCGACACGATTAGATCGAATTACGACTTAGAATCGGCATGCGTCTACAAAAGAAGCTGCCGTTATTGCGTCAAGAGGGCAGCCTTATCCAAGACCTTTTTTGTCTAAAACTATGTCACCAACGATTATGTTTTTTGGCATCACTGCCGCGGTTGGTTGGCAAGACGGCACAAAGGCATCCGAGACCGGGCTAGCGAGACATTTTCCCTCTCTGTTCGAATATATCTGGCTGCTTTGGCCGCACCAGAATGCAAAGTAAACATAATTAGCTTTCGATCTGCAACACCGTACCCGATTGAGCGTTTCTCCAGCTTTTCATTAATTACAGTGTCATTTCCTAACGACTCCAGGGTTTCATGTGGATTTCGGCAGATAGATAACACACTTTTGGATTCCATATCACCGCTGTAAATCAGGCACTTGCTTTACAGGGCGCTACTTGAGCGGGCTTCGAGCTCAACCGGCATGACGTCTTTTCCATTGTTGAAGAACAGCAACGGGGCTTTTCGAGCGGCATAATTGTCCTTTATTCTGACTGACAAGGATTAAGTATCGCATAACAACTGTGTCCTAAACCTGCTGGATGGTAGGCCAAGCCTTGTGAAAATAAGTGATAGGCTATATATATTTTTTGTCTTCCATGCTTTCATGGGTAGCGCAAATTCTTTCCTTTACACGTTTGTGGAGTAGATGGAAAACGTGATCCGATGCAAATGACAACATCGCACAATAATAAAGGGGCGATATTTTCCAACAGATCCGAAGTCACTCTGTTTGTGTTTGTAACTTTGGGTTTTGTTAGTGCATTGAAGGTGGAGAGAGATGCCGTTCCAAACAGCCGGTCCGTCGACAGGTGAAATGGTTACTGAAAAGACCTTTTCTAGAAATATGTTTGAAAACGTCCTTTCAAACAGTCCGTACAATTTTTAAGGAGAGGTTTCTGCTAGAGACAGGGAGTTTGACAATAAACAGCCGTGACAAAGTCAGTCAAACTTTTAAATGTTTCGCAGACGAAATGACTGGAAGCTGAATATTGCCATCCTATATTTTCCTTGATGTGCTCCTCTTATAGAGAGGGTCACTTTGTCCCAGCGAAATAAGAAACGTTCAACAGTTGACATAACACACTTGAATAAATATCTGAAGAAAATTTGAAGGCATTTTAGCACGGGTGCACCTCGCATCTCCCTCCCTCACTCTCTTTCTCGATTCCTATTACCCTCTGTCCACGGGTCGAAAAAATATCACGTTCAATTTATTAGTCTGTTTTTCCAACAGACTAGTAGATCTCTGGCCAATTTTCACTCTCCAATAAACACTCTGATCCTGTCAAATAAATGTACTATCCCAGAAGAGGAACCGGCATGTGTACCTTAGACAGGAGTGATGCAAGAAAAGAAAATATCTCTGTTGTTTTTACGTTATGCCAATGAAGAAAATGACATTTTGATGTGTCTCTTTTACAGCAAGTGATGGAATTCATATCTAAACACATGTCTTCTATTGGTACACGGTTGCTTAAATCTTTGCCCGTCAGTGTGGGTGATCAACTGGAAGAGAACGGGACCGATCACGTGATCTCAGGTCACGAGGCACTGGGACACAATGCATTGTACATGAACGGTTCCTGGCGTTTCTCCACACTCTTACC